>CATOVK010000023.1:0-114323 GCA_951905685.1 Eumerus sabulonum
CCGTTCCAGTCCCGCCCGTTCCAGTCCCGTCCGTTCCATTCCCGTTCATTCCAGTCCCGTCCGTTCCAGTCCCGCCCGTTCCAGTCCCGCCCGTTCCAGTCCCGCCCGTTCCAGTCCCGCCCGTTCAATTCCCGTCCGTTCCATTCCCGTCCGTTCCAGTCCCTTCCGTTCCAGTCCCACCCGTTCCAGCCCCGTCCGCTCCAGTCCCCTCCATTCCAGTCCCGCCCGTTCCAGTCCCGTCCGTTCCATTCCCGTCCGTTCCAGTACCTTCCGTTCCAGTCCCACCCTATCCAGCACCGTCCGTTCCGTTCCCGTCCGTTCCATTTCCGTCCGTTCCAGTCCAGTCCTGTCCAGTCCCGTCCGTTCCAGTCCCGCCCGTTCCAGTCCCGCCCGTTCCAGTCCCGCCCGTTCAATTCCCGTCCGTTCCATTCCCGTCCGTTCCAGTCCCTTCCGTTCCAGTCCCACCCGTTCAAGCCCCGTCCGTTCCATTCCCGTCCGTTCCAGTCCCACCCGTTCGAGCCCCGTCCGTTCCAGTCCAGTCCTGTCCAGTCCCGTCCAGTCCCGTCCAGTCCCATCCAGTCCCGTCCAGTCCCGTCCAGTCCCGTCCAGTCCCGTTAAGTCACGTCCAGTCCCGTCCAGTCCCGTCCAGTCCCGTCCAGTCCCGTCCAGTCCAGTCCAGTCCCGTCCAGTCCCGTCCAGTCCCGTCCAGTCCCGTCCAGTCCCGTCCGGTCCCGTCCAGTCCCGTCCAGTCCCGTTAAGTCCCGTCCAGTCCCATCCAGTCCCGTCCAGTCCCATCCAGTCCCGTCCATTTCGGTCCCCTCCAGTCCCGTCCAATCCCGTCCAGTCCCGTACAGACCAGCCCCCTCCGGTTCAGTCCTGCCCAGTCCAGTCCTGTCCAGTCCCGTCAAGTCCGTCCAGTCCAGTCCTGTCCATTCCCGTCTAGTCCCGTCCCGTCCCGTCAAGTCCCGTCCAGTCCCGTCCAGTCCCATCCAGTCCTGTCCAGCCCCGTCCAGTCCAGTCCCGTCTAGTACAGTCCCGTCCAAGCCAGTCCGAGCCAGCCCCGTCAAGTCCGTCCAGTCCAGTCCTGTCCAGTCCCGTCCAGTCCCGTCCAGTCCCGTCCAGTCCCGTCCAGTCTCGTCCAGTCCCGTCCAGTCCCATCCAGTCCCGACCAGTCTCGTCCAGTCCCGTCCAGTCCCGTCCGGTCCCGTCCAGTCCCGTCCGGGTACGTTAAGCCATGTCCAGTCCCGTCCAGTCCCGTCCGGTCCCGTCCAGTCCAGTCCAGTCCTGTCCAGTCCCGTCCAGTCCCGTCCAGTCCCGTCCAGTCCCGTCCAGTCCCATCCAGACCCGTCCAGTCCCGTCCAGTCCCGTCCAGTCCCGTCCAGTCCCGTCCAGTCCCGTCCAGTCCCGTCCAGTCCCGTCCAGTCCCATCCAGACCCGTCCAGTCCCGTCCAGTCCCGTCCAGTCCCGTCCGGTCCCGTCCAGTCCAGTCCCGTCCAGTCCCGTCCAGTTCCGTCCAGTCCAGTCCCGTCCTGTTAAGTCCAGTCCAGGCCCGTGCAGCCCAGTCCCGTCCAGTCCAGTCCCGTTCAGTCCAGTCCCGACCAGTCCGGTCCCGTCCAGTACAGTCCCGTCCAGTCCCGTCCAGTCCCGCCCAGTCCCGTCCAGTCCCGTCCGGTCCCGTCCAGTCCCGTCCAGTTCCGTCCAGTCCAGTCCCGTCCTGTTAAGTCCAGTCCAGGCCCGTGCAGCCCAGTCCCGTCCAGTCCAGTCTCGTCCGTTCCAGTCCCTTCCGTTCCAGTCCCACCCGTTCCAGCCCCGTCCGTTCCATTCCCGTCCGTTCCAGTCCCACCCGTTCGAGCCCCGTCCGTTCCACTCCCGTCCGTTCCAGTCCAGTCCTGTCCAGTCCCGTCCGGTCCCGTCCAGTCCAGTCCCGTCCAGTCCCGTGTAGTCCCGTCCAGTCCCGTCCAGTCCCGTCCGGTCCCGTCCAGTCCAGTCCAGTCCCGTCCAGTCCCGTCCAGTCCCGTCCAGTCCCGTCCAGTCCCGTCCAGTCCCATCCAGACCCGTCCAGTCCCGTCCAGTCCCGTCCAGTCCCGTCCAGTCCCGTCCAGTCCCGTCCAGTCCCGTCCAGTCCCATCCAGACCCGTCCAGTCCCGTCCAGTCCCGTCCAGTCCCGTCCAGTCCCGTCCAGTCCCGTCCAGTCCCGTCCAGTCCCGTCCGGTCCCGTCCAGTCCAGTCCCGTCCAGTCCCGTCCAGTTCCGTCCAGTCCAGTCCCGTCCTGTTAAGTCCAGTCCAGGCCCGTGCAGCCCAGTCCAGTCCCGTCCAGTCCCGTCCAGTCCCGTCCGGTCCCGTCCAGTCCAGTCCCGTCCAGTCCCGTCCAGTTCCGTCCAGTCCAGTCCCGTCCTGTTAAGTCCAGTCCAGGCCCGTGCAGCCCAGTCCCGACCAGTCCAGTCCCGCCCAGTCCAGTTCCGTCCAGTCCGGACCGGTCCAGTCCGTGCCAGCCCCGTCAAGTCCAGTCCCGTCCAGTCCAGTCCCGACCAGTCCGGTCCCGTCCAGTACAGTCCTGTCCAGTCCAGTCCGGGCCAAGACCGTCAAGTCCACCGATCTTTTAAGCAAGGTCACTGACATTTTAGACAAGGTCACTGACCTTTTCAACAAGGTCACTGAACTTTTAAACAAGGTCACTGACCTTTTAGACAAGGTCACTGAACTTTTCAACAAGGTCACTGACCTTTTCAACAAGGTCACTGACCTTTTCAACAAGGTCACTGACCTTTCGAACAAGGTCACTGACCTTTTCAACAAGGTCACTGACCTTCTAGACAAGGTCACAGGTTCATTGAACTTTCAAACAAGGTCACTTGGACGGGACTGGACGGGACTGGACGGGACTGGACGGGACTGGACGGGACTGGACGGGACTGGACGTGACTTAACGGGACTGCACGGGAGTGGACGGGACTGGACGGGACTGGACGGGACTGGATGGGACTGGACGGGACTGGATGGGACTGGATGGGACTGGACGGGACTGGCCGGGACTTGACGGGACTGGACGGGACTGGACGGGACTGGACAGGACTGGACGGGACTGGATCGGACGGGACTGGACTGGACGGTACTGGACTGGGTAGGACTGGACTGGACGAAATTGGACTCGACGGAACTGGACTGGACGGGACTGAATTGAACGGGGCTGGACTGAGTAGGACTGGACTGGACGGGACGGGGTTGGTCTTGACGGGACTGGACGGGACCTCACAGGACTGGTATGGACGATACTGAACTGAGCGGGACTGGGCGGGACTGGGAGGGACTGGACGGGACTGGACGGGACTGGACAGGACTGGATGGGACTGGACGAGACTGGACGGGACTGGACGGGACTGGACGGGACTGGACGGGACTGGACGGGACTGGACGGGACTGGACGGGACTGGACGGGACTGGACGGGACTGGACGGGACAGGACAGGACTGGACTGGAACGGACGGAAATGGAACGGACGGGAACGGAACGGACGGTGCTGGAACGGGTGGGACTGGAATGGAGGGGACGTGAACGGACGGGGCTGGAACGGGTGGGACTGGAACGGAAGGGACTGGAACGGACGGGAATGGAACGGACGGGAATGGAACGGGCGGGACTGGAACGGGCGGGACTGGAACGGGCTGGACTGGAACGGACGGGACTGGAACGGACGGAAATGGAACGGACGGGAACGGAACGGACGGTGCTGGAACGGGTGGGACTGGAACGGAGGGGACTGGAACGGACGGGGCTGGAACAGGTGGGACTGGAACGGAAGGGACTGGAACGGACGGGAATGGAACGGACGGGAATGGAACGGGCGGGACTGGAACGGACGGGGCTGGAACGGGTGGGACTGGAATGGAAGGGACTGGAACGGACGGGAATGGAACGGACGGGACTGGAACGGGCGGGACTGGAACGGAGGGGACTGGAACGGACGGGGTTGGAACGGGTGAGACTGGAACGGAAGGGACTGGAACGGACGGGAATGGAATGGACGGGAATGGAACGGGCGGGACTGGAACGGGCGGGACTGGAACGGGCGGGACTGGAACGGACGGGACTGGAACGGACGGGAATGGAACGGACGGGACTGGAACGGGCAGGACTGGAACGGACGGGACTGGGACGGACGGGACTGGAACGGACGGGACTGGGCAGGCCAGCCCCGTTTAGTCCAGTCGAGTCCAGTCCCACCCAGTCCAGTCCCATACAATGCGGTCCAGACAAGCCCCGCTCAGTCCAGTCCGGCACAGGTCCGTCCAGACCAGTCCAGTCCCGTCCAGTCCCGTCCAGTCCCGTCAAGTCCCGTTAAGTCACGTCCAGTCCCGTCCAGTCCCATCCAGTCCTGTCCAGTCCCGTCCAGTCCCATCCAGTCCCGTCCAGTCCCGTCCAGTTCCGTCCAGTCCCGTCCAGTCCCGTCCAGTCCCGTCCAGTCCCGTCCAGTCCCGTCCAGTCCCGTCCAGTCCCGTTAAGTCACGTCCAGTCCCGTCCAGTATCGTCCAGCCCAGTCCAGTCCCGTCCAGTCCCGTCCAGTCCCGTCCAGTCCCGTCCAGTCCCGTCCAGTCCCGTTAAGTCACGTCCAGTCCCCTCCAGTCCCGTCCAGTCCCATCCAGTCCTGTCCAGTCCCGTCCAGTCCCATCCAGTCCCTCCCAGTCCCGCCCAGTCCCGCTCAGTTCAGTATCGTCCATACCAGTCCTGTGAGGTCCCGTCCAGTCCCGTCAAGACCAACCCCGTCCCGTCCAGTCCAGTCCTACCCAGTCCAGCCCCGTTCAATTCAGTCCCGTCCAGTCCAGTTCCGTCGAGTCCAATTTCGTCCAGTCCAGTCCTACCCAGTCCAGTACCGTCCAGTCCAGTCCCGTCCGATCCAGTCCCGTCCAGTCCTGTCCAGTCCCGTCCAGTCCCGTCCAGTCCCGTCAAGTCCCGTTCAGTCCCGTCCAGTGCCATGCAGTCCCGTCCAGCCCCGTCCAGTCCAGTTCCGTCTAGTACAGTCCCGTCCAGGCCAGTCCGAGCCAGCCCAGTCCGTTCCATTCCCGTCCGTTCCAGTCCCGTCCGTTCCAGTCCCACCCGTTCAAGCCCCGTTCGTTCCACTCCCGTCCGTTCCAGTCCAGTCCTGTCCAGTCCCGTCCAGTCCCGTCCAGTCCCGTCCAGTCCAGCCCAGTCTAATCCGTGATGGCCCGGTCAAGTCCAATCCCGTCCAGTCCAGTCCCGTCAAGTCCAGTCCCGTCCACTCCAGCTCTGTCCAGTCCGGCCCAGTCCAGTCCGTGACAGCCCCGTCAAGTCCAGTCCCGTCCAGTCCAGTCCCGACCAGTCCGGTCCCGTCCAGTACAGTCCTGTCGAGTCCAGTCCCGTCTAATCCAGTTTCGTCCAGTCCAGCCCTTTCGAGTCCGTGCCAGTCCCATCAAATTATGTCCCGTAAAGCCTAGCTCCGTCAAGTCCAGTCCCGTCCAATCCAGTTCTGTCCGTTCCAGTCCCACCCGTTCAAGCCCCGTCCGTTCCACTCCCGTCCGTTCCAGTCCAGTCCTGTCCAGTCCCGTCCAGTCCCGTCCAGTCCCGTCCAGTCCAGCCCAGTCTAATCCGTGCTGGCCCGGTCAAATCCAATCCCGTCCAGTCCAGTCCCGTCAAGTCCAGTCCCGTCCACTCCAGCTCTGTCCAGTCCGGCCCAGTCCAGTCCGTGCCAGCCCCGTCAAGTCCAGTCCCGTCCAGTCCAGTCCCGACCAGTCCGGTCCCGTCCAGTACAGTCCTGTCGAGTCCAGTCCCGTCTAATCCAGTTTCGTCCAGTCCAGCCCTTTCGAGTCCGTGCCAGTCCCATCAAAATGAGTCCCGTAAAGCCAAGCTCCGTCAAGTCTAGCCCCGTCAAGTCCGTCCAGTCCCGTCCTGTCCAGTCACGTCCAGTGCCGTCCAGTCCCGTCCAGTCCCGTCCAGCCCCGTCCAGTCCCGTCCAGTCCCGTCCAGTCCCGTCCAGTCCCGTCCAGTCCCGTCCAGTCCCGTCCAGTCCCGTCCAGTCCCGTCCAGTCCCGTCCAGTCCCGTCCAGTCCCGTCCAGTCCCGTCCAGTCCCGTCCAGTCCCGTCCAGTCCCGTCCAGTCCCGTCCAGTCCCGTCCAGTCCCGTCCAGTCCCGTCCAGTCCCGTCCAGTCCCGTCCAGTCCCGTCCAGTCCCGTCCAGTCCCGTCTAGTCCCGTCTAGTCCCGTCCAGTCCCGTTAAGTCCCGTCCAGTTCCATCCAGTCCCGTCCATTTCGGTCCCGTCCAGTCCCGTCCAATCCCGTTAAGTCCCGTCCAGACCAGGCCCCTCCAGTTCAGTCCTGCCCAGTCCAGTCCTGTCCAGTCCCGTCCAGTCCCGTCCAGTCCCGTCCAGTCCCGTCCAGTCCCGTCCAGTCCCGTCCAGTCCCGTCCAGTCCCGTCCAGTCCCGTCCAGTCCCGTCCAGTCCCGTCCAGTCCCGTCCAGTCCCGTCCAGTCCCGTCCAGTCCCGTCCAGTCCCGTCCAGTCCCGTCCAGTCCCGTCCAGTCCCGTCCAGTCCCGTCCAGTCCCGTCTAGTCCCGTCTAGTCCCGTCCAGTCCCGTTAAGTCCCGTCCAGTTCCATCCAGTCCCGTCCATTTCGGTCCCGTCCAGTCCCGTCCAATCCCGTTAAGTCCCGTCCAGACCAGCCCCCTCCAGTTCAGTCCTGCCCAGTCCAGTCCTGTCCAGTCCCGTCAAGACCGTCCAGTCCAGTCCTGTCCATTCCCGTCTAGTCCCGTCCTGTCCCGTCAAGTCCCGTCCAGTCCCGTCCAGGCCCATCCAGTCGTGTCCAGCCCCGTCCAGTCCAGTCCCGTCTAGTACAGTCCCGTCCAGGCCAGTCCGAGCCAGCCCCGTCAAGTCCGTCCAGTCCAGTCCTGTCCAGTCCCGTCCAGTCCCGTCCAGTCCCGTCCAGTCCCGTCCAGTCCCGTCCAGTCCCGTCCAGTCCCATCCAGTCCCGTCCAGTCTCGTCCAGTCCCGTCCAGTCCCGTCCAGTCCCGTCCGGTCCCGTCCAGTCCCGTCCAGTCCCGTTAAGCCACGTCCAGTCCCGTCCAGTCCCGTACGGTCCCGTCCAGTCCAGTCCAGTCCTGTCCAGTCCCGTCCAGTCCCGTCCAGTCCCGTCCAGTCCCGTCCAGTCCCATCCAGACCCGTCCAGTCCCGTCCAGTCCCGTCCAGTCCCGTCCAGTCCCGTCCAGTCCCGTCCAGTCCCGTCCAGTCCCGTCCGGTCCCGTCCAGTCCAGTCCCGTCCAGTCCCGTCCAGTTCCGTCCAGACCAGTCCCGTCCTGTTAAGTCCAGTCCAGGCCCGTGCAGCCCAGTCCCGTCCAGTCCAGTCCCGCCCAGTCCAGTTCCGTCCAGTCCGGACCGGTCCAGTCCGTGCCAGCCCCGTCAAGTCCAGTCCCGTCCAGTCCAGTCCCGACCAGTCCGGTCCCGTCCAGTACAGTCCTGTCCAGTCCAGTCCGGGCCAAGACCGTCAAGTCCACCGATCTTTTAAGCAAGGTCACTGACATTTTAGACAAGGTCACTGAACTTTCAACAAGGTCACTGACCTTTTGAACAAGGTCACTGACCTATTAGACAATGTCACCGACCTTTTCAACAAGGCCACTGAACTTTTAAACAAGGTCACTGACCTATTAGACAAGGTCACTGACCTTTTCAACAAAGTCACTGAACTTTTAAACAAGGTCACTGACCTTTTAGACAAGGTCACTGAACTTTTCAACAAGGTCACTGACCTTTTCAACAAGGTCACTGACCTTTTCAACAAGGTCACTGACCTTTTCAACAAGGTCACTGACCTTTCCAACAAGGTCACTGACCTTTTCAACAAGGTCACTGACATTTTCAACAAGGTCACTGACCTTTTCAACAAGGTCACTGAACTCTTAAACAAGGTCACTGACCTTTTAGACAAGGTCACTGAACTTTTAGAGAAGGTCACTGAACTTTTCAACAAGGTCACTGACCTTTTCAACAAGGTCACTGACCTTTTCAACAAGGTCACTGACCTTTTCAACAAGGTCACTGACCTTTCGAACAAGGTCACTGACCTTTTCAACAAGGTCACTGACCTTTCGAACAAGGTCACTGACCTTTTCAACAAGGTCACTGACCTTCTAGACAAGGTCACAGGTTCATTGAACTTTCAAACAAGGTCACTTGGACGGGACTGGACGGGACTGGACGGGACTGGACGGGACTGGACGGGACTGGACGGGACTGGACGGGACTGGACGGGACTGGACGGGACTGGACGGGACTGGACGGAACTGGACAGGACTGGACTGGGCAGGACTGGACCGGACGGGACGGGGCTGGTTTTGACGGGACTGGACGGGACTTCACAGGACTGGCATGGACAATACCGAACTGGACGGGACTGGACGGACTGGACGGGACTGGACGGGACCGGACGGGACTGGACGGGACTGGGCGGGACTGGACGGGACTGGACGGGACTGGACGGGACTGGACGGGACTGGACAGGACTGGACGGGACTGGACGGGACTGCACGGGACTGGACGGGACTGGACGGGAATGGACAGGACTGGACTGGACGGACTTGACGGGGCTGGACTTGATGGAACTGGACTGGACGAAAATGGACTGAACGGGATTGCACTGGACGGGGCTGGCCTGGACGGGACTGGAACGGACGGGACTGGAACGGACGGGACTGGACTTGACGGGACTGGACTGGACGGGATTGGACTTGACCGGGCCAGCACGGATTAGCCTGGGCTGGACTGGACGGGACTGGACTGGACGGGACTGTTCTTGACGGCGCTAGCCTGGACTGGACTGGACGGACCTGGGCCGGACTGGACTGGAGAGGACTGGTGTGAACGGCACTGGACTGGGTAGGACTGGAATGGATGGGATAGGACTGGACGGGACTGGATGGGACTGGACGGGACTTAACGGTACTGGACGGGACTGGACGGGACTGGACGGGACTGGACGGGACTGGACGGGACTGGACGGGACTGGACGGGACTGGACGGGACTGGACGGGACTGGACGGGACTATACGGGACTGGACGGGACTGGACGGGGCTGGCTCGGACAGGCCTGGACGGGACTGGACGGGACTGTACTAGACGGGACTGGACTGGATGGGGCTGGACGGGACTGGACGGGACTTGACGGGACTGGACGGGACTGGACGGGACTGGACGGGACTGGACGGGACTGGACGGGAATGGACAGGACTGGACTGGACGGATTTGACGGGGCTGGCTCGGACTGGCCTGGACGGGACTGTACTAGACGGGACTGGACTGGACGGGGCTAGCCTTGACGGAGCTAGGCTTTACGGGACTTAATTTGATGGGACTGGCACGGACTCGAACAGGCTGGGCTGGACGGGACTGGATTAGACGGGACTGGACTCGACAGGACTGTACTGGACGGGACCGGACTGGTCGGGACTGGACTGGACGGGACTGGACTTGACGCGGCTGGCACGGACTGGACTGGGCCGGACTGGACAGAGCTGGAGTGGACGGGACTGAACTTGACGGGACTGGACTTGACCGGGCCAGCACGGATTAGACTGGGCTGGACTGGACGGGACTGGACGGGACTGGACGGGACTGGACAGGACTGGATGGGACTGGACGGGACTGGACGTGACTTAACGGGACTGGACGGGAGTGGACGGGACTGGACGGGACTGGACGGGACTGGATGGGACTGGACGGGACTGGACGGGACTGGATGGGACTGGACGGGACTGGACGGGACTTGACGGGACTGGACGGGACTGGACGGGACTGGACAGGACTGGACGGGACTGGATCGGACGGGACTGGACTGGACGGTACTGGACTGGGTAGGACTGGACTGGACGAAATTGGACTCGACGGAACTGGACTGGACGGGACTGAATTGAACGGGGCTGGACTGAGTAGGACTGGACTGGACGGGACGGGGATGGTCTTGACGGGACTGCACGGGACTGGACGGGACTGGACAGGACTGGATGGGACTGGACGGGACTGGACGGGACTGGACGGGACTGGACGGGACTGGACAGGACTGGACTGGAACGGACGGAAATGGGACGGACGGGAACGGAACGGACGGTGCTGGAACGGGTGGGACTGGAACGGAGGGGACTGGAACGGACGGGGCTGGAACGGGTGGGACTGGAACGGGAGGGACTGGAACGGACGGGAATGGAACGAACGGGAATGGCACGGGCGGGACTGGAACGGGCGGGACTGGAACGGACGGAAATGGAACGGACGGGAACGGAACGGACGGTGCTGGAACGGGTGGGACTGGAACGGAGGGGACTGGAACGGACGGGGCTGGTACGGGTGGGACTGGAACGGAAGGGACTGGAACGGACGGGAATGGAACGGACGGGAATGGAACGGGCGGGACTGGAACGGACGGGGCTGGAACGGGTGGGACTGGAACGGAAGGTACTGGAACGGACGGGAATGGAACGGACGGGACTGGAACGGGCGGGACTGGAACGGAGGGGACTGGAACGGACGGGGCTGGAACGGGTGGGACTGGAACGGAAGGGACTGGAACGGACGGGAATGGAACGGACGGGAATTGAACGGGCGGGACTGGAACGGGCGGGACTGGAACGGGCGGGACTGGAACGGGCGGGACTGGACCGGACGGGACTGGAACGAACGGGAATGGAACGGACGGGACTGGAACGGGCGGGACTGGAACGGACGGGACTGGAACGGACGGGACTGGACAGGCCAGCCCCGTCGAGTCTAGTCGAGTCCAGTCCCACCCAGTCCAGTTCCATACAATGCTGTCCAGACAAACCCCGCTCAGTCCAGTCCGGCACAGGTCCGTCCAGACCAGTCCAGTCCCGTCCAGTCCCGTCCAGTCCCGTCCAGTCCCGTCCAGTCCCGTCCAGTCCCGTCCAGTCCCGTTAAGTCACGTCCAGTCCCGTCCAGTCCCATCCAGTCCTGTCCAGTCCCGTCCAGTCCCATCCAGTCCCTCCCAGTCCCGCCCAGTCCCGCTCAGTTCAGTATCGTCCATACCAGTCCTGTGAGGTCCCGTCCAGTCCCGTCAAGACCAACCCCGTCCCGTCCAGTCCAGTCCTACCCAGTCCAGCCCCGTTCAATTCAGTCCCGTCCAGTCCAGTTCCGTTGAGTCCAATTTCGTCCAGTCCAGTCCTACCCAGTCCAGTACCGTCCAGTCCAGTCCCGTCCGATCCAGTCCCGTCCAGTCCTGTCCAGTCCCGTCCAGTCCCGTCCAGTCCCGTCAAGTCCCGTCCAGTCCCGTCCAGTCCCGTCCAGTGCCATCCAGTCCCGTCCAGCCCCGTCCAGTCCAGTTCCGTCTAGTACAGTCCCGTCCAGGCCAGTCCGAGCCAGCCCAGTCCGTTCCATTCCCGTCCGTTCCAGTCCCGTCCGTTCCAGTCCCACCCGTTCAAGCCCCGTCCGTTCCACTCCCGTCCGTTCCAGTCCAGTCCTGTCCAGTCCCGTCCAGTCCCGTCCAGTCCCGTCCAGTCCCGTCCAGTCCCGTCCAGTCCCACCCAGTCCCGTCCAGTCTCGTCCAGTCCCGTCCAGTCCCGTTAAGTCACGTCCAGTCCCGTCCAGTCCCGTCCAGTCCCGTCCAGTCCCATCCAGTCCTGTCCAGTCCCGTCCAGTCCCGTCCAGTCCAGCCCAGTCTAATCCGTGCTGGCCCGGTCAAGTCCAATCCCGTCCAGTCCAATCCCGTCAAGTCCAGTCCCGTATACTCCAGCTCTGTCCAGTCCGGCCCAGTCCAGTCCGTGCCAGCCCCGTCAAGTCCAGTCCCGTCCAGTCCAGTCCCGACCAGTCCGGTCCCGTCCAGTACAGTCCTGTCGAGTCCAGTCCCGTCTAATCCAGTTTCGTCCAGTTCAGCCCTTTCGAGTCCGTGCCAGTCCCATCAAATTAAGTCCCGTAAAGCCTAGCTCCGTCAAGTCTAGCCCCGTCCAGTCCAGTCCCGTCTAGTACAGTCCCGTCCAGGCCAGTCCGAGCCAGCCCCTTCAAGTCCGTCCAGTCCAGTCCTGTCCAGTCCCGTCCAGTGCCGTCCAGTCCCGTCCAGTCCCGTCCAGCCCAGTCCAGTCCCGTCCAGTCCCGTCCAGTCCCGTCCAGTCCCGTCCAGTCCCGTCCAGTCCCGTCCAGTCCCGTCCAGTCCCGTCCAGTCCCGTCCAGTCCCGTCCAGTCCCGTCCAGTCCCGTCCAGTCCCGTCCAGTCCCGTTAAGTCCCGTCCAGTCCCGTCCATTTCGGTCCCGTCCAGTCCCGTCCAATCCCGTCCTGTCCCGTCCAGACCAGCCCCCTCCAGTTCAGTCCTGCCCAGTCCAGTCCTGTCCAGTCCCGCCAAGTCCGTCCAGTCCAGTCCTGTCCATTCCCGTCTAGTCCCGTCCTGTCCCGTCAAGTCCCGTCCGGTCTCGTCCAGTCCCATCCAGTCCTGTCCAGCCCCGTCCAGTCCAGTCCCGTCTAGTACAGTCCCGTCCAGGCCAGTCCGACCCAGCCCCGTCAAGTCCGTCCAGTCCAGTCCTGTCCAGTCCCGTCCAGTCCCGTCCAGTCCCGTCCAGTCCCGTCCAGTCCCGTCCAGTCCCGTCCAGTCCCATCCAGTCCCGTCCAGTCTCGTCCAGTTCCGTCCAGTCCCGTCCGGTCCCGTCCAGTCCCGTCCAGTCCCGTTAAGCCACGTCCAGTCCCGTCCAGTCCCGTCCGGTCCCGTCCAGTCCAGTCCAGTCCTGTCCA
The DNA here is from genome assembly GCA_951905685.1 of Eumerus sabulonum. NCBI lineage: Eukaryota > Metazoa > Arthropoda > Insecta > Diptera > Syrphidae > Eumerus > Eumerus sabulonum. Next base: position 12,728 of record CATOVK010000023.1, read on the forward strand.
GTCCCGTCCAGTCCCGTCCAGTCCCGTCCAGTCCCGTTAAGTCCCGTCCAGTCCCGTCCATTTCGGTCCCGTCCGGTCCCGTCCAGTCCCGTCCAGTCCCGTTAAGCCACGTCCAGTCCCGTCCAGTCCCGTCCAGTTCCGTCCAGTCCAGTCCCGTCCTGTTAAGTCCAGTCCAGGCCCGTCGAGTCCAGTCCCGTCCAGTCCAGTCCCGCCCAGTCCAGTCCTGTCCAGTCCCGTCCAGTGCCGTCCAGTCCCGTCCAGTCCCGTCCAGCCCAGTCCAGTCCCGTCCAGTCCCGTCCAGTCCCGTCCAGTCCCGTCCAGTCCCGTCCAGTCCCGTCCAGTCCCGTCCAGTCCCGTCCAGTCCCGTCCAGTCCCGTCCAGTCCCGTCCAGTCCCGTTAAGTCCCGTCCAGTCCCGTCCATTTCGGTCCCGTCCAGTCCCGTCCAATCCCGTCCTGTCCCGTCCAGACCAGCCCCCTCCAGTTCAGTCCTGCCCAGTCCAGTCCTGTCCAGTCCCGCCAAGTCCGTCCAGTCCAGTCCTGTCCATTCCCGTCTAGTCCCGTCCTGTCCCGTCAAGTCCCGTCCGGTCCCGTCCAGTCCCATCCAGTCCTGTCCAGCCCCGTCCAGTCCAGTCCCGTCTAGTACAGTCCCGTCCAGGCCAGTCCGACCCAGCCCCGTCAAGTCCGTCCAGTCCAGTCCCGTCCAGTCCCGTCCAGTCCCGTCCAGTCCCATCCAGTCCCGTCCAGTCTCGTCCAGTCCCGTCCAGTCCCGTCCGGTCCCGTCCAGTCCCGTCCAGTCCCGTTAAGCCACGTCCAGTCCCGTCCAGTCCCGTCCGGTCCCGTCCAGTCCTGTCCAGTCCCGTCCAGTCCCGTCCAGTCCCGTCCAGTCCCGTCCAGTCCCGTCCAGTCCCGTCCAGTCCCGTCCAGTCCCATCCAGACCCGTCCAGTCCCGTCCAGTCCCGTCCAGTCCCGTCCAGTATTTATTTGTATTTTGTATTTTTGTATTTTATTTATTGCCTCTATTGTTTAGTTACAGAGATATTTTATAGGTGTATGTCGGCTTATTATATCCCCATGGAGTTATCTCTTCAATGCTGGATAAACCTTGAAGCGGTAGGAGAGAGTCCATGTGAGATATAGGTCCACCTTACATGATTTGCTTAATACAGAAGTAACAATATTATATAATATAAAGAGAACAGTGTAGGCAATATTTGAAGAAGATCTGCGAAGCCCTAAGGGCTTTTCTGCAGAAGGTTATACATATTAAGTTGATCCTACTATTTCCGTGCAGTGGGTTTTTTTTTTTTTTTTTTTTTTTTTTTTTTTTTTTTTTTTTTTTTTTTTTTTTTTTGAATGGGTGAGTGTTTAATGTACATGTATTGGATTACGTAAGATGTACTGTTTTAATTTCCGTTTCCTAGCCTGAATTGATTGTATGTTCCATAAATGCCTTGGCAGTTGATTGAAGACTACGGGAACCACATAAGCAAGCTGCTGTCTTCCATACGAGTTGTGGGTCCATGGTATCTTGAGCACACCGTCCGTCCTTTGCCTCGTATTGATGTTGTGGTCAGTTGGATGTTTAAACCGACCATCGGTGTATGAGTCCATAGCCATGTTAAAGACAAAAAGTTTTTGTACAGTTAATAAGTTTAAGTCTGCACTTGGATCAATAGAATGTACATACCTGTTGCCATATTTTGCCCGTAGAAGAATTTTAAATATCCTATTCTGTGCCCTTTGCAGTTCCTGTACCCTGTATCGTGCCGTATTACCCCATGCCAGTATGCCGTACTGCAGTATTGACTCCACCAAGGAGAAGTAAACTTGCTTAAGAACTGTGAAGGACGTGAAGTTGCTCAGATGATAAAGAGCATATGTAGACTGTCGCAGCCGCGTGCAGAGATACTTTATGTGGTAGTCCCACTTGAAGTTCGAATCTACTTCCACACCAAGGTATCGATAGACGTTCACAGTATCTATACGGTTCACGCAGTCATCTGTACAGTTTGAATAGTTTTGGTTAAAACTGTTTTTGTGCAGACATTCGAAACTGTGCAGCCGAATGTTGATTGGTGTTCTTATTACGTGGCTCGGCCGAATATGCATTAACTTTGTTTTCTTTGCATTAATGATAAGTCCACTATCATGGCACCAACGTGCAATGTTGTCGATCTCGGATTGCATTCTCTGAGTGGCTATGTTTAAGTTTCTGTCGTTCACAATTATAGCAGTATCATCAGCATACTGGAGTCCAGTACTATCTCGCAACACTGACAGCATATCATTCACATATATAACATAGAGGAGAGGTCCTAAGATCGAGCCTTGTGGAACTCCCGTCTCAGCGCTTGTAAGGTTACTGAAGCTGTTGGATATTTTGACCTGGAAGCTTCTGTCGCATAGATAACTGGCAAACCAGTCCAATATGTGACCTCGAATACCAATCTTTTCAAGCATTAATATAATTCTTCTATGACAAAGTGTGTCAAACGCCTTTTTGAAGTCAATAAAAATCACTAGCGAGTGATGGTTTTTGTTCAGGTTGACGTTTATAATGTTTGCAAATTCCCGTAGCAATTGGTTTACATTCCTGTTTCTCATGAACCCGTACTGACTTTTATTGATTAACTTATACTTGGAAAGGTAGTCTTGTAGTCTCTTCGCCATTACTTCTTCTATTACCTTATCTAACGCGGGTAGGATGGAAATGGGGCGATAGTTAGCAACATCATCTTTCTTCCCCGATTTGTATATAGGCCGAACGATTGCAATTTTGAGCTTTCTTGGGAATTGACTTTGTTCGAGTGACTTGTTCACCAGCTGAGTTATTGGTGATGTTAACATATTTAAGTATTCTTTCAGGTCTTTGACTCGGACGTTGTCTACTCCAGGTGATTTATTGGTATTCATCTTGCTTATTATACTCCTTATTTCGTCTTCCGCTACGCTTCCAAGGAACATTGATTGACTAGTGGTTGATTCTATGGCACCATAGGTTTTTATGTCGCATCTGTGTATAATAGACTTGATTTCTTTAGTAAATTGTGTGGCGAATTTGTTTGGTATACTGTCTATACTTAAGCCTGAGGGGAAATTTCTGGTTACTACTTCATCTATATTATAAGAGGTCCTTCCTAGAATGCTGTTTATGAGCCTCCAGGTATTCTTGTGATCCCTTCGGTAGTTTATAAATTTATACTTATAATAAGATGTTTTTATCTCTTTTATTCGTTTGTTGGCGTAATTTCTAAAAGTTTTGTACTCCTGTTCAAAATGTAAGCACCGTCTATTGTTTTTCCATTTGTTGTAAAGTTTGTCTCTTTCTTTACAAAGAGCTAAAGTCTCTGCATTTATCCATGGATTTTCCCTTTTTCTGGCTTTAATTTGAATATTTACGAAGGACTTTCTATAGACGTCATTGAAAATTTCTACTATCTTTCCATAGAGATCATCGACGCTTGTCGCATTATCCAAAATACCCCAGTCAACTGTCGACATATGTTCCCGAATTCTATTTTCACTTAGGATTGTTTTTTGAGTGATTTTATTTTGGGTTCTTGTGTCCTTTGGTATTCCATACATAATGGCATAATGGTCTGATATATTTGACTCCACTGTTGATGCATGGATATTATTGCGATCGGTTCTAACCAGACAATGATCAATTATGGTATTCGATCCTCTGTTTACATCGACTCTAGTATTCGATAATGCAACATTTTGCAAACCTTTCGAATTGATCATTTCGAGATACCTTATAGCGTATGCATTTTCATTATTCTGCACATCTATGTTCATGTCTCCCATAACTATAATACCATGTTTTTTGTAGACAGAATCAAAATGTGTTTCGATTTCTTCTATGAAAAGGTGTTCGTTGTGATTTGGTGGTCGATATATTGCTAAGAGAGAGAATTCTTTCCCGTACAACTTGGTTTTGATATGTACGTTTTCGTAATGTTCTGAGCAATAATCATTTCTTATATATTTTATTTCCTTTCTTACATATAATGCAATCCCACCACCACGTCGATTCTGCCTATTTAAAAATTCCGCGTTAAAGCCACTAAGTTGATAGAGACAGTTTTCTTCGTCAGATATGTTTGTTTCTACTAATACGATGACTTTAATATACTTAATTATTTTATCAATACTGCATACCAGCAAATCCCAATTCTTCCTCAAAGACCTAATGTTTAGATACACACATAAAAATTCCAGATGACTCACGTCGTTTATATTGATATCATTAAACGTTTTGTACACTCTGTAAACTATAGTTGACATTTGGACACACTCATTTTCATTTCCATCGTTCTTGAAATTCATATTGGTTGTTGTTTTTTATGCAATAAGTGTCAAAGAGATTAATGCTTAGACGATTTTGTTTACGTCTTCAGCATCAGCGATTCGTAGTACAGGTGTACCTTCACCCTTACGAGTTAATATTCGTCCGTCTCTCATCCAGACAAACTGCCATCCCGCAGCTCTGGCTTTTGTTTTGGTTTGCCACAGAAGTGCTCGGTTTGCTGGCGTTAGCTGGGGATTCACGTAGATTCTACTCGTAAGTATTTCCGTTTTTTGGCTTTCGCTGATGTTGTGCATATTCAGTTTGTTTTTAATACTTTCATTTTTCAGTGGTCCATTCACCTTGACGCAGTGCAAAAGATTTGCTTTACACCTCGAGTTCGTGAGTGATACCACTATTTTCGGTGCCTTTGTTCTTTGTTTTGTGTTGATGCGGTAAACGGTATCTATATCGGTGTTATTTATTTCGGTACCAACCGCTTTTCCCACTTCCTTTACCACTTCCAGCAAATTTTCGTCTTTTGTATGCGGTATATTTGTGATTTCAACATTGTGTTTTATTAACTCTTGTTCCATTCTGTTAATTTGGTTTCGCATTGTTTGTATGATTGTGTCTTTGTGTTCGCATTGTGTTTTTAATTCGTTGATCTGTCCCGTCAATACATTTAGAAGTTCGTTGTTTTTCTTTATTGTCTCCTTCATGTCGTCGTATCCTTTAGATAGAAACTCTACTGACCTCAGGTACTCTTTCAGGGTCATCTTTATATCAGCGATGTCCTTCTTGACTTCCTCCCCGAGAAGATTAGTGGTGTTTCTGGGGTCTGCGGATATTTCCTCGACGGAGGCTTGGTCACTTGGGGCTGCGGCACGAGAACGGCAGTACTGACATCTCCAGGATTTTTTTTGATCATTGGACATCCCTCTAAATGTTCTGGCGGAGATGGTTGTGCAGCCAAAATGCAGCTTCCTTGCGCAGGAAGTGCACTTTACACAATCACTGTCGCTGACGATGTCTTCTTCGCAGTTTCCGCACCGAACCATCCTATTAAAAGTGCAATTATAACTCACCTCCAAAGTATGATAAATAAACACTTTAGGTTTTGTTGTTTTATTTTTTTTTTTTTTGAATATTAGCAGCAGAACGAATTTAAACACGGACACACTTTCAACACGTCTTCACTGCACGGTGGTCTAATGACAAGTGTCCCGTCCCGTCCAGTCCCGTCCGGTCCCGTCCAGTCCAGTCCAGTCCCGTCCAGTCCCGTCCAGTTCCGTCCAGTCCAGTCCCGTCCTGTTAAGTCCAGTCCCGTCCAGTCCCGTCCAGTCCCGTCCAGTCCCGTCCAGTCCCGTCCAGTCCCGTCCAGTCCCGTCCAGTCCCGTCCAGTCCCGTCCAGTCCCGTCCAGTCCCGCCCAGTCCCGTCCGGTCCCGTCCAGTCCCGTCCAGTCCGTCCAGTCCCGTCCAGTTCGGTATCGTCCATGCCAGTCCTGTGAAGTCCCGTCCAGTCCCGTCAAAACCAGCCCCGTCCCGTCCGGTCCAGTCCTGCCCAGTCTAGTCCTGTCCAGTCCCGTCATGTCCCGTCCAGTCCCGTCCAGTCCCGTCCAGTCCCGTCCAGTCCCGTCCAGTCCCGTCCAGTCCCGTCCAGTCCCGCCCAAGTGACCTTGTTTGAAAGTTCAATGAACCTGTGACCTTGTCTAGAAGGTCAGTGACCTTGTTGAAAAGGTCAGTGACCTTGTTGAGAAGGTCAGTGACCTTGTTGAAAAGTTCAGTGACCTTGTTGGAAAGGTCAGTGACCTTGTTGAAAATGTCAGTGACCTTGTTGAAAAGGTCAGTGACCTTGTTGGAAAGGTCAGTGACCTTGCCTAAAAGTTCAGTGACCTTGTCTAAAAGGTCAGTGACCTTGTTTAAAAGTTCAGTGACCCTGTTGAAAAGGTCAGTGACCTTGTTGAAAATGTCAGTGACCTTGTTGAAAAGGTCAGTGACCTTGTTGGAAAGGTCAGTGACCTTGTTGAAAAGGTCAGTGACCTTGTTGAAAAGGTCAGTGACCTTGTTGAAAAGTTCAGTGACCTTGTCTAAAAGGTCAGTGACCTTGTTTAAAAGTTCAGTGACCTTGTTGAAAAGGTCAGTGACCTTGTCTAATAGGTCAGTGACCTTGTTTAAAAGTTCAGTTCAAGCCCCGTCCGTTCCACTCCCGTCCGTTCCAGTCCAGTCCTGTCTAGTCCCGTCCAATCCCGTCCAGTGCCGTCCAGTCCCGTCCAGTCCCATCCAGTCCCGTCCAGTCCCGTCCAGTCCCGTCCAGTCCCGTCCAGTCCCGTCCAGTCCCGTTAAGTCACGTCCAGTCCCGTCCAGTCCCGTCCAGTCCCGTCCAGTCCCGTCCAGTCCCGTTAAGTACCGTCCAGTCCCATCCAGTCCCGTCCAGTCCCATCCAGTCCCGTCCATTTCGGTCCCGTCCAGTCCCGTCCAATCCCGTCCAGTCCCGTCCAGACCAGCCCCCTCCAGTTCAATCCTGCCCAGTCCAGTCCTGTCCAGTCCCGTCAAGTCCGTCCAGTCCAGTCCTGTTCATTCCCGTCTAGTCCCGTCCTGTCCCGTCAAGTCCTGTCCGTTCCATTCCCGTCCGTTCCATTCCCGTCCGTTCCAGTCCCACCCGTTCAAGCCCCGTCCGTTCCACTCCCGTCCGTTCCAGTCCAGTCCTGTTTAGTCCCGTCCAATCCCGTCCAGTGCCGTCCAGTCCCGTCCAGTCCCATCCAGTCCCGTCCAGTCCCGTCCAGTCCCGTCCAGTCCCGTCCAGTCCCGTCCAGTCCCGTTAAGTCACGTCCAGTCCCGTCCAGTCCCGTCCAGTCCCGTCCAGTCCCGTCCAGTCCCGTTAAGTACCGTCCAGTCCCATCCAGTCCCGTCCAGTCCCATCCAGTCCCGTCCATTTCGGTCCCGTCCAGTCCCGTCCAATCCCGTCCAGTCCCGTCCAGACCAGCCCCCTCCAGTTCAATCCTGCCCAGTCCAGTCCTGTCCAGTCCCGTCAAGTCCGTCCAGTCCAGTCCTGTTCATTCCCGTCTAGTCCCGTCCTGTCCCGTCAAGTCCCGTCAAGTCCCTTTCAGTCCCATCCAGTCCTGTCCAGCCCCGTCCAGTCCAGTCCCGTCTAGTACAGTCCCGTCCAAGCCAGTCCGAGGCAGCCCCGTCAAGTCCGTCCAGTCCAGTCCTGTCCAGCCCTGTCCAGTCCCGTCCAGTCTCGCCCAGTCCCGTCCAGTCTCGTCCAGTCCCGTCCAGTCCCATCCAGTCTCGTCCAGTCCCGTCCAGTCCCGTCCGGTCCCGTCCAGTCCCGTCCAGGTACGTTAAGCCATGTCCAGTCCCGTCCAGTCCCGTCCAGTCCCGTCCGCTCCCGTCCAGTCCTGTCCAGTCCCGTCCAGTCCCGTCCAGTCCCGTCCAGTCCCGTCCAGTCCCGTCCAGTCCCGTCCAGTCCCGTCCAGTCCCATCCAGACCCGTCCAGTCCCGTCCAGTCCCGTCCAGTCCCGTCCAGTCCCGTCCAGTCCCGTCCAGTCCCGTCCGGTCCCGTCCAGTCCAGTCCCGTCCAGTCCAGTCCCGTCCAGTCCCGTCCAGTTCCGTCCAGTCCAGTCCCGTCCTGTTAAGTCCAGTCCAGGCCCGTGCAGCCCAGTCCCGTCCAGTCGAGTCCCGTCCAGTCCAGTCCAGTCCCGTCCAGTCCCGTCCAGTCCCGTCCAGTCCCGTCCAGTCCCGTCCGGTCCCGTCCAGTCCAGTCCCGTCCAGTCCAGTCCCGTCCAGTCCTGTCCAGTCCCGTCCAGTCCCGTCCAGTCCAGCCCAGTCTAATCCGTGCTGGCCCGGTCAAGTCCAATCCCGTCCAGTCCAGTCCCGTCAAGTCCAGTCCCGTCCGTTCCAGTCCCGTCCGTTCCAGTCCCGTCCAGTCCAGTCCCGCCCGGTCCAGTTCCGTCCAGTCCACTTCCGTCCGGTCCAGTCCCGTCCAGTACAGTCCCGTCCAGTACAGTCCCGACATGTCCAGTCTCGTCCAGTCCAGTCCTCTCCAGTACAGTCCCCTCCTGTTCAGTCCAGCCCAGGTCCGTCGAGTCCAGTCGGGACCAGCCCCGTCAAGTACAATTCAGTCCCGTCCATTTCGGTCCCGTCCAGTCCCGTCCAATCCCGTCCAGTCCCGTCCAGACCAGCCCCTTCCAGTTCAGTCCTGCCCAGTCCAGTCCTGTCCAGTCCCGTCCAGTCCCGTCCAGTCCCGTCAAGTCCCGTCCAGTCCCGTCCAGTCCCATCCAGTCCCGACCAGCCCCGTCCAGTCCAGTTCCGTCTAGTACGGTCCCGTCCAGGCCAGTCCGAGCCAGCCCAGTCCGTTCCAGTCCCGCCCGTTCCAGTCCCGCCCGTTCCAGTCCCGTCCGCTCCATTCCCGCCCGTTCCAGTCCCACCCGTTCAAGCCCCGTCCGTTCCACTCCCGTCCGTTCCAGTCCAGTCCTGTCCAGTCCCGTCCAGTCCCGTCCAGTCCCGTCCAGTCCCGTCCAGTCCCGTCCAGTCCCGTCCAGTCCCATCCAGTCCCGTCCAGTCCCGTCCAGTCCCGTCCAGTCCCGTTAAGTCACGTCCAGTCCCGTCCAGTCCCGTCCAGTCCCATCCAGTCCTGTCCAGTCCCGTCCAGTCCCGTCCAGTCCCGTCCAGTCCCGTCCAGTCCAGCCCAGTCTAATCCGTGCTGGCCCGGTCAAGTCCAATCCCGTCCAGTCCAGTCCCGTCAAGTCCAGTCCCGTCCACTCCAGCTCTGTCCAGTCCGGCCCAGTCCAGTCCGTGCCAGCCCCGTCAAGTCCAGTCCCGTCCAGTCCAGTCCCGACCAGTCCGGTCCCGTCCAGTACAGTCCTGTCGAGTCCAGTCCCGTCTAATCCAGTTTCGTCCAGTCCAGCCCTTTCGAGTCCGTGCCAGTCCCATCAAATTAAGTCCCGTAAAGCCTAGCTCCGTCAAGTCTAGCCCCGTCCAGTCCAGTCCCGTCTAGTACAGTCCCGTCCAGGCCAGTCCGAGCCAGCCCCGTCAAGTCCGTCCAGTCCAGTCCTGTCCAGTCCCGTCCAGTGCCGTCCAGTCCCGTCCAGTCCCGTCCAGCCCCGTCCAGTCCCGTCCAGTCCCGTCCAGTCCCGTCCAGTCCCGTCCAGTCCCGTCCAGTACCGTCCAGTCCCGTCCAGTCCCGTCCAGTCACGTCCAGTCCCGTCCAGTCCCGTCCAGTCCCGTCCAGTCCCGTCCAGTCCCGTCCAGTCCCGTCCAGTCCCGTCCAGTCCCGTCCAGTCCCGTCCAGTCCCGTCCAGTCCCGTCCAGTCCCGTTAAGTCCCGTCCAGTCCCATCCAGTCCCGTCCATTTCGGTCCCGTCCAGTCCCGTCCAATCCCGTCCAGTCCCGTCCAGACCAGCCCCCTCCAGTTCAGTCCTGCCCAGTCCAGTCCTGTCCAGTCCTGTCCATTCCCGTCTAGTCCCGTCCTGTCCCGTCAAGTCCCGTCCAGTCCCGTCCAGTCCCATCCAGTCCTGTCCAGCCCCGTCAAGTCCAGTCCCGTCTAGTACAGTCCCGTCCAGGCCAGTCCGAGACAGCCCCGTCAAGTCCGTCCAGTCCAGTCCTGTCCAGTCCCGTCCAGTCCCGTCCAGTCCCGTCCAGTCCCGTCCAGTCCCGTCCAGTCCCGTCCAGTCCCGTCCAGTCCCGTCCAGTCCCATCCAGTCCCGTCCAGTCTCGTCCAGTCCCGTCCAGTCCCGTCCGGTCCCGTCCAGTCCCGTCCAGTCCCGTTAAGCCACGTCCAGTCCCGTCCAGTCCCGTCCGGTCCCGTCCAGTCCAGTCCAGTCCCGTCCAGTCCCGTCCAGTCCCGTCCAGTCCCGTCCAGTCCCGTCCAGTCCCATCCAGACCCGTCCAGTCCCGTCCAGTCCCGTCCGGTCCCGTCCAGTCCCGTCCAGTCCCGTCCAGTCCCGTCCGGTCCCGTCCAGTCCAGTCTAGTCCCGTCCAGTCCCGTCCAGTTCCGTCCAGTCCAGTACCGTCCTGTTAAGTCCAGTCCAGGCCCGTGCAGCCCAGTCCCGTTTAGTCCAGTCCCGTCCAGTCCAGTCCCGCCCAGTCCAGTTCCGTCCAGTCCACTTCCGTCCGGTCCAGTCCCGTCCAGTACAGTCCCGTCCAGTACAGTCCCGACATGTCCAGTCTCGTCCAGTCCAGTCCTCTCCAGTACAGTCCCCTCCTGTTCAGTCCAGCCCAGGTCCGTCGAGTCCAGTCGGGACCAGCCCCGTCAAGTCCAATTCAGTCCCGTCCATTTCGGTCCCGTCCAGTCCCATCCAGTCCCGTCCAGTCCCGTCCAGTCCCGTCCAGTCCCGTCCAGTCCCGTCCAGTCCCGTCCAGTCCCGTTAAGTCACGTCCAGTCCCGTCCAGTCCCGTCCAGTCCCATCCAGTCCCATCCAGTCCTGTCCAGTCCCGTCCAGTCCCGTCCAGTCCAGCCCAGTCTAATCCGTGCTGGCCCGGTCAAGTCCAATCCCGTCCAGTCCAGTCCCGTCAAGTCCAGTCCCGTCCACTCCAGTTCTGTCCAGTCCGGCCCAGTCCAGTCCGTGCCAGCCCCGTCAAGTCCAGTCCCGTCCAGTCCAGTCCCGACCAGTCCGGTCCCGTCCAGTACAGTCCTGTCGAGTCCAGTCCCGTCTAATCCAGTTTTGTCCAGGCCCGTGCAGCCCAGTCCCGTTTAGTCCAGTCCCGTCCAGTCCAGTCCCGCCCAGTCCAGTTCCGTCCAGTCCACTTCCGTCCGGTCCAGTCCCGTCCAGTACAGTCCCGTCCAGTACAGTCCCGACATGTCCAGTCTCGTCCAGTCCAGTCCTCTCCAGTACAGTCCCCTCCTGTTCAGTCCAGCCCAGGTCCGTCGAGTCCAGTCGGGACCAGCCCCGTCAAGTCCAATTCAGTCCCGTCCATTTCGGTCCCGTCCAGTCCCATCCAGTCCCGTCCAGTCCCGTCCAGTCCCGTCCAGTCCCGTCCAGTCCCGTCCAGTCCCGTCCAGTCCCGTTAAGTCACGTCCAGTCCCGTCCAGTCCCGTCCAGTCCCATCCAGTCCCATCCAGTCCTGTCCAGTCCCGTCCAGTCCCGTCCAGTCCAGCCCAGTCTAATCCGTGCTGGCCCGGTCAAGTCCAATCCCGTCCAGTCCAGTCCCGTCAAGTCCAGTCCCGTCCACTCCAGTTCTGTCCAGTCCGGCCCAGTCCAGTCCGTGCCAGCCCCGTCAAGTCCAGTCCCGTCCAGTCCAGTCCCGACCAGTCCGGTCCCGTCCAGTACAGTCCTGTCGAGTCCAGTCCCGTCTAATCCAGTTTCGTCCAGTCCAGCCCTTTCGAGTCCGTGCCAGTCCCTTCAAATTAAGTCCCGTAAAGCCTAGCTCCGTCAAGTCCAGTCCCGTCCACTCCAGTTCTGTCCAGTCCGGACCGGTCCAGTCCGTGCCAGCCCCGTCAAGTCCAGTCCCGTCCAGTCCAGTCCCGATCAGTCCAGTCCCGTCCAGTACAGTCCTGTCCAGTCCAGTCCGGGCCAAGACCGTCAAGTCCACCGATCTTTTAAGCAAGGTCACTGACCTTTTAGACAAGGTCACTGAACTTTTAGGCAAGGTCACTGACCTTTTCAACAAGGTCACTGACCTTTTTAACAAGGTCACTGAACTTTTAGAGAAGGTCACTGACCTTTTCAACAAGGTCACTGAACTTTTAAACAAGGTCACTGACCTTTTAGACAAGGTCACTGAACTTTTCAACAAGGTCACTGACCTTTTCAACAAGGTCACTGACCTTTCCAACAGGGTCACTGACCTTTTCAACAAGGTCACTGACATTTTCAACAAGGTCACTGACCTTTTCAACAAGGTCACTGAACTTTTAAACAAGGTCACTGACCTTTTAGACAAGGTCACTGAACTTTTAGAGAAGGTCACTGAACTTTTAGATAAGGTCACTGAACTTTTCAACAAGGTCACTGACCTTTTCAACAAGGTCACTGACCTTTTCAACAAGGTCACTGACCTTTTCAACAAGGTCACTGACCTTCTAGACAAGGTCACAGGTTCATTGAACTTTCAAACAAGGTCACTTGGACGGGACTGGACGGGACTGGACGGGACTGGACGGGACTGGACGGGACTGGACGGGACTGGACGGGACTGGACGGGACTGGACGGGACTGGACGGGACTGGACGGGACTGGACGGGACTGGACGGGACTCGACGGGACATGACGGGACTGGACAGGACTGGACTGGGCAGGACTGGACCGGACGGGACGGGGCTAATTTTGACGGGACTGGACGGGACTTCACAGGACTGGCATGGACGATACCGAACTGGACGGGACTGGACGGACTGGACGGGACTGGACGGGACCGGACGGGACTGGACGGGACTGGGCGGGACTGGACGGGACTGGACGGGACTGGACGGGACTGGACGGGACTGGACGGGACTGGACGGGACTGGACGGGACTGGACGGGAATGGACAGGACTGGACGGGAATGGACAGGACTGGACTGGACGGACTTGACGGGGCTGGCTCGGACTGACCTGGACGGGACTGGACTTGACGGAACTGGACTGGACGGAAATGGACTGAACGGGACTGCACTGGACGGGGCTGGCCTGGACGGGACTGGAACGGACGGGACTGGATCGGACGGGACTGGAACGGACGGGACTGGACTTGACGGGACTGGACTGGACGGGATTGGACTTGACCGGGCCAGCACGGATTAGACTGAGCTGGACTGGACGGGACTGGACTGGACGGGACTGTTCTTGACGGCGCTGGCCTGGACTGGACTGGACGGACCTGGGCCTGACTGGACTGGAGAGGACTGGTGTGAACGGCACTGGACTGGGTAGGACTGGACTGGATGGGATAGGACTGGACGGGACTGGATGGGACTGGACGGGACTGGACGGGACTGGACGGGACTGGACGGGACTGGACGGGACTGGACGGGGCTGGCTCGGACAGGCCTGGACGGGACTGTACTAGACGGGACTGGACTGGACGGGGCTGGACGGGACTGGATGGGACTGGACGGGACTGGACGGGACTTGACGGGACTGGACGGGACTGGACGGGACTGGACGGGAATGGACAGGACTGGACTGGACGGATTTGACGGGGCTGGCTCGGACTGGCCTGGACGGGACTGTACTAGACGGGACTGGACTGGACGGGGCTAGCCTTGACGGAGCTAGGCTTCACGGGACTTAATTTGATGGGACTGGCACGGACTCGAACGGGCTGGACTGGACGGGACTGGATTAGCCGGGACTGGAACGGACGAGACTGGAACGGACGGGACTGGAACGGACGGGAATGAAACGGACGGGATTGGACGGAACCGGACTGGATAGATGTTCGGGACTGGTGTGGACCGGATTGGATTTGACTGGACTGGTCGGAGCTCGACCTGACGGGACTGGACGGGACTAAACTTGACCAGACTTATTTTGACGGGCCTGGACTTGGCAGGACTGGAACGGACTCGACTGGGCTGGACTGGGCTGGACTGGCCTGGACTGGTCTGGACGGACCTGTGCCGGACTGGACTGAGCGGGGCTGGCCTGCACCGGATTGTATGGGACTGGACTGGGTGGAACTGGACTCGACTAGACTCGACGGGGCTGGCCTGTTTAGTCCCGTCCGATCCAGTCCCGCCCGTTCCAGTCCCGCCCGTTCCAGTCCCGTCCGTTCCATTCCCGTCCGTTCCGGTCCCGTCCGTTCCAGTCCCGCCCGTTCCAGTCCCGCCCGTTCCATTCCCGTCCGTTCCATTCCCGTCCGTTCCAGTCCCTTCCGTTCCAGTCCCACCCGTTCCAGCCCCGTCCGTTCCAGTCCCGTCCGTTCCAGTCCCGCCCGTTCCAGTCCCGCCCGTTCCAGTCCCGTCCGTTCCATTCCCGTCCATTCCAGTCCCGTCCGTTCCAGTCCCGCCCGTTCCAGTCCCGCCGGTTCCAGTCCCGCCCGTTCCATTCCCGTCCGTTCCATTCCCGTCCGTTCCAGTCCCTTCCGTTCCAGCCCCACCCATTCCAGCCCCGTCCGTTACAGTCCCGTCCGTTCCAGTCCCGCCCGTTCCAGTCCCTCCCGTTCCAGTCCCGTCCGTTCCATTCCCGTCCATTCCAGTCCCGTCCGTTCCAGACCCACCCGTTCCAGCACCGTCTGTTCCGTTCCCGTCCGTTCCATTCCCGTCCGTTCCAGTCCAGTCCTGTCCAGTCCCATCCAGTCCCGTCCAGTCCCGTCCAGTCCCGTTAAGTCACGTCCAGTCCCGTCCAGTCCCATCCAGTCCTGTCCAGTCCCGTCCAGTCCCGTCCAGTCCCTCCCAGTCCCGCCCAGTCCCGCTCAGTTCAGTATCGTCCATACCAGTCCTGTGAGGTCCAGTCCAGTCCCGTCCAGACCAACCCCGTCCCGTCCAGTCCAGTCCTACCCAGTCCAGCCCCGTTCAATTCAGTCCCGTCCAGTCCAGTTCCGTCGAGTCCAATTTCGTCCAGTCAAGTCCTACCCAGTCCAGTACCGTCCAGTCCAGTCCCGTCCGATCCAGTCCCGTCCAGTCCTGTCCAGTCCCGTCCAGTCCCGTCCAGTCTCGTCAAGTCCCGTCCAGACCCGTCCAGTCCCATCCAGTCCCGTCCAGCCCCGTCCAGTTCAGTTCCGTCTAGTACAGTCCCGTCCAGGCCAGTCCGAGCCAGCCCAGTCCGTTCCAGTCCCGCCCGTTCCAGTCCCGCCCGTTCCAGTCCCGCCCGTTCCAGTCCCGTCCGTTCCATTCCCGTCCGTTCCAGTCCCGTCCGTTCCAGTCCCACCCGTTCACGCCCCGTCCGTTCCACTCCCGTCCGTTCCAGTCCAGTCCCGTCCAGTCCCGTCCAGTCCCGTCCAGTCCCATCCAGTCCCGTCCAGTCCCGTCCAGTCCCGTCCAGTCCCGTCCAGTCCCGTCCAGTCCCGTTAAGTCACGTCCAGTCCCGTCCAGTCCCGTCCAGTCCCATCCAGTCCTGTCCAGTCCCGTCCAGTCCCGTCCAGTCCCGTCCAGTCCAGCCCAGTCTAATCCGTGCTGGCCCGGTCAAGTCCAATCCCGTCCAGTCCAGTCCCGTCAAGTCCAGTCCCGTCCACTCCAGCTCTGTCCAGTCCGGCCCAGTCCAGTCCGTGCCAGCCCCGTCAAGTCCAGTCCCGTCCAGTCCAGTCCCGACCAGTCCGGTCGCGTCCAGTACAGTCCTGTCGAGGCCAGTCCCGTCTAATCCAGTTTCGTCCAGTCCAGCCCTTTCGAGTCCGTGCCAGTCCCATCAAATTAAGTCCCGTAAAGCCTAGCTCCGTCAAGTCTAGCCCCGTCCAGTCCAGTCCCGTCTAGTACAGTCCGAGCCAGCCCCGTCAAGTCCGTCCAGTCCAGTCCTGTCCATTCCCGTCCAGACCCGTCCAGTCCCGTCCAGTCCCGTCCAGTCCCGTCCAGTCCCGTCCAGTCCCGTCCAGTCCCGTCCAGTCCCGTCCAGTCCCGTCAAGTCCCGTTAAGTCCCGTCCAGTCCCATCCAGTCCCTACCAGTCCTATCCCATCCAGTCCAGTCCTACCCAGTCCAGTGCCGTTCACACTAGTCCTCTCCAGTCCAGTCCGGCCCAGGTCCGTCCAGTCCAGTCCAGGCTAGCGCCGTCTAGAACAGTCCCGTCCAGTCCAGTCCCGTCCAGTCCAGCCCAGTCTAATCCGTGCTGGCCCGGTCAAGTCCATTTCCGTCCAGTCCAGTTCCTTCAAGTCCAGTCCCGTCCAGGCCAGTCCGAGCCAGCCCCGTCAAGTCCGTCCAGTCCAGTCCTGTCCATTCCCGTCCAGTCCCGTCCAGTCCCGTCCAGTCCCGTCCAGTCCCGTCCAGTCCCGTCCAGTCCCGTCCAGTCCCGTCCAGTCCCGTCCAGTCCCGTCCAGTCCCGCCCAGTCCCGTCCAGTCCCGTCCGGTCCCGTCCAGTCCCGTCCAGTCCGTCCAGTCCCGTCCAGTTCGGTATCGTCCATGCCAGTCCTGTGAAGTCCCGTCCAGTCCCGTCCAGTCCCGTCAAAACCAGCCCCGTCCCGTCCGGTCCAGTCCTGCCCAGTCCAGTCCTGTCCAGTCCCGTCATGTACCGTCGAGTCCCGTCCAGTCCCGTCCAGTCCCGTCCAGTGCCGTCCAGTCCCGTCCAGTCCCGTCCAGTCCCGTCCAGTCCCGTCCAGTCCCGTCCAAGTGACCTTGTTTGAAAGTTCAATGAACCTGTGACCTTGTCTAGAAGGTCAGTGACCTTGTTGAAAAGGTCAGTGACCTTGTTGAAAAGGTCAGTGACCTTGTTGAAAAGGTTAGTGACCTTGTTGAAAAGTTCAGTGACCTTATCTAAAAGTTCAGTGACCTTCTCTAAAAGTTCAGTGACCTTGTCTAAAAGGTCAGTGACCTTGTTTAAAAGTTCAGTGACCTTGTTGAAAGGGTCAGTGACATTGTTGAAAATGTCAGTGACATTGTTGAAAAGGTCAGTGACCTTGTTGGAAAGGTCAGTGACCTTGTTGGAAAGGTCAGTGACCTTGTTGAAAAGGTCAGTGACCTTGTCTAAAAGGTCAGTGACCTTGTTTAAAAGTTCAGTGACCTTGTTGAAAAGTTCAGTGACCTTGTCTAAAAGGTCAGTGACCTTGTTGAAAGTTCAGTGACCTTGTCTAAAAGTTCAGTGACCTTGCCTAAAAGTTCAGTGACCTTGTCTAAAAGGTCAGTGACCTTGCTTAAAAGATCGGTGGACTTGACGGTCTTGGCCCGGACTGGACTGGACAGGACTGGACAGGACTGGATGGGACTGGACGGGACTGGACGGGACTGGACGTGACTTAACGGGACTGGACGGGACTGGACGGGACTGGACGGGACTGGATGGGACTGGACGGGACTGGACGGGACTGGACGGGACATGACGGGACTGGACGGGACTGGACGGGACATGACGGGACTGGGCAGGACTCCACCGGACGGGACGGGGCTGGTTTTGACGGGACTGGACGGGACTTCACAGGACTGGCATGGACGATACCGAACTGGACGGGACTGGACGGGACCGGACGGGACTGGACGGGACTGGGCGGGACTGGACGGGACTGGACGGGACTGGACGTGACTTAACGGGACTGGACGGGACTGGACGGGACTGGATGGGACTGGACGGGACTGGACGGGACTGGACGGGACATGACGGGACTGGACGGGACTGGACGGGACATGACGGGACTGGGCAGGACTCCACCGGACGGGACGGGGCTGGTTTTGACGGGACTGGACGGGACTTCACAGGACTGGCATGGACGATACCGAACTGGACGGGACTGGACGGGACCGGACGGGACTGGACGGGACTGGGCGGGACTGGACGGGACTGGACGGGACTGGACGGGACTGGACGGGACATGACGGGACTGGACGGGACTGGAAGGGACATGACGGGACTGGGCAGGACTCCACCGGACGGGACGGGGCTGGTTTTGACGGGACTGGACGGGACTTCACAGGACTGGCATGGACGATACCGAACTGGACGGGACTGGACGGGACCGGACGGGACTGGACGGGACTGGACGGGACTGGGCGGGACTGGACGGGACTGGACGGGACTGGACGGGACTGGACGGGACTGGACGGGACTGGACGGGACTGGACGGGAATGGACAGGACTGGACTGGACGGACTTGACGGGGCTGGCTCGGACTGGCCTGGACGGGACTGGACTTGACGGAACTGGACTGGACGGAAATGGACTGAACGGGATTGCACTGGACGGGGCTGGCCTGGACGGGACTGGAACCGGCGGGACTGGAACGGACGGGACTGGAACGGACGGGACTGGACTTGACGGGACTGGACTGGACGGGATTGGACTTGACCGGGCCAGCACGGATTAGACTGGGCTGGACTGGACTGGACGGGACTGTTCTTGACGGCGCTAGCCTGGACTGGACTGGACGGACCTGGGCCGGACTAGACGGGACTGGACTGGACGGGGCTGGACGGGACTGGATGGGACTGGACGGGACTGGACGGGACTTGACGGGACTGGACGGGACTGGACGGGAATGGACAGGACTGGACTGGACGGATTTGACGGGGCTGGCTCGGACTGGCCTGGACGGGACTGTACTAGACGGGACTGGAACGGACGGGACTGGAACGGACGGCAATGGAACTGACGGGATTGGACGGAACCGGACTGGATAGATGCTCGGGACTGGTGTGGACCGCATTGGATTTGACTGGACTGGTCGGGGCTCGACCTGACGGGACTGGACGGGACTAAACTTGACCCGACCTATTTTGACGGGCCTGGACTTGGCAGGACTGGGACGGACTCGACTGGGCTGGACTGGGCTGGACTGGCCTGGACTGGACGGACCTGTGCCGGACTGGACTGAGCGGGGCTGGTCTGGACCGGATTGTATGGGACTGGACTGGTTGGGACTGGACTCGACTAGGCTCGACGGGGCTGGCCTGTCAAGTCCCGTCCGTTCCAGTCCCGTCCGTTCGAGTCCCGTCCGTTCCAGTCCCGTCCGTTCCAGTCCCGTCCGTTCCAGTCCCGTCCGTTCCAGTCCCGTCCAGTCCAGTCCCGCCCGTTCCAGTCCCGTCCGTTCCATTCCCGTCCGTTCCAGTCCCGCCCGTTCCAGCCCCGTCCGTTCCATTCACGTCCGTTCCAGTCCCGTCCGTTCCAGTTTCGTCCGTTCCAGTCCCGTCCGTTCCAGTCCCGTCCGTTCCAGTCCCATCCGTTCCAGTAGCGTCCGTTCCAGTACCGTCCGTTCCAGTCCCGTTCAGTCCATTTCCAGTCCCACCCGTTCCCACCGTTCCAGCCCCGTCCGTTCCATTCCCGTCCGTTCCAGTCCCATCCGTTCCAGTCCCGTCCGTTCCAGTCCCGTCCATTCCAGTCCCGTCCGTTCCAGTCCCGTCCGTTCCAGTCCCGTCCGTTCCAGTCCCGTCCGTTCCAGTCCCGTCCGTTCCAGTCCCGTCCGTTCCAGTCCCATCCGTTCCAGTCCCGTCCAGGCAGCCCCGTCCAGTGCAGTCCCGTTCAGTCCCTTTCCGTCCATTCCAGTTCCGTCAAGTCCAGTCCCGTCCAGTCCAGTTCCGTCAAGTCCAGTCCCGTCCAGTCCAGCCCTACCCAGTCCAGTCCCGTCCACTCCAGTCCCGTCCGTTCCAGTCCCGTCCGTTCCAGTCCATCAAATTAAGTCCCGTAAAGCCTAGCTCCTTCAGTCCAGTCCAGTCCAGTCCAGTCCCGTCTAGTACAGGCCCGTCCAGGCCAGACCGAGACAGCTCCGTCAAATCCGTCCAGTCCAGTCCTGTCCAGTCCCGTCCAGTCCATTTCCGTCCAGTCCAGTTCCGTCAAGTCCAGTCCCGTCCAGTCCCGTCCAGTCCCATCCAGACCCGTCCAGTCCCGTCCGTTCCAGTCCCGTCCGTTCCAGTCCCGTCCGTTCCAGTCCCGTCCGTTCCAGTCCCGTCCGTTCCAGTCGCGTCTAATCCAGTCCCGTCCAGTCCAGCCCGTTCGAGTACGTGCCAGTCCCATCAAATTAAGTCCCGTAAAGCCTAGCTCCTTCAGTCCAGTCCAGTCCAGTCCAGTCCCGTCTAGTACAGTCCCGTCCAGGCCTGTCCGAGACAGCTCCGTCAAATCCGTCCAGTCCAGTCCTGTCCATTCCCGTCCAGTCCCGTCAAGTCCCGTCCAGTCCCGTCCAGCCCCGTCCAGTCCAGTCCCGTCTAGTACAGTCCCGTCCAGGCCAGTCCGAGCCAGCCCCGTCAAGTCCGTCCAGTCCAGTCCTGTCCAGTCCCGTCCAGTCCATTTCCGTCCAGTCCAGTTCCGTCAAGTCCAGTCCCGTCCAGTCCAGCCCTACCCAGTCCAGTCCCGTCCGTTCCAGTCCCGTCCGTTCCAGTCCCGTCCGTTCCAGTCCCGTCCGTTCCAGTCCATCAAATTAAGTCCCGTAAAGCCTAGCTCCTTCAGTCCAGTCCAGTCCAGTCCAGTCCCGTCTAGTACAGTCCCGTCCAGGCCAGACCGAGACAGCTCCGTCAAATCCGTCCAGTCCAGTCCTGTCCAGTCCCGTCCAGTCCATTTCCGTCCAGTCCAGTTCCGTCAAGTCCAGTCCCGTCCAGTCCCATCCAGACCCGTCCAGTCCCGTCCAGTCCCGTCCAGTCCCGTCCAGTCCCGTCCAGTCCCGTCCAGTCCAGTCCAGTTCCGTTCAGTCCAGTTCAGTCCAGTTCCGTCCAGTCCAGTCCCGTCCTGTTAAGTCCAGTCCAGGCCCGTGCAACCCAGTCCCGTCCAGTCCAGTCCCGCCCAGTCCGGTCCAGTCCTGTCCATTCCCGTCCAGTCCCGTCAAGTCCCGTCCAGTCCCGTCCAGCCCCGTCCAGTCCAGTCCCGTCCAGGCCAGTCCGAGCCAGCCCCGTCAAGTCCGTCCAGTCCAGTCCTGTCCAGTCCCGTCCAGTCCATTTCCGTCCAGTCCAGTTCCGTCAAGTCCAGTCCCGTCCAGTCCAGTCCTACCCAGTCCAGTCCCGTCCGTTCCAGTCCCGTCCGTTCCAGTCCCGTCCGTTCCAGTCCCGTCTGTTCCAGCCCCGTCCGTTCCAGTCCCGTCCGTTCCAAACCCGTCTAATCCAGTCCCGTCCAGTCCAGCCCGTTCGAGTCCGTGCCAGTCCCATCAAATTAAGTCCCGTAAAGCCTAGCTCCTTCAGTCCAGTCCAGTCCAGTCCAGTCCCGTTTGGTACAGTCCCGTCCAGGCCAGTCCGAGACAGCTCCGTCAAATCCGTCCAGTCCAGTCCTGTCCAGTCCCGTCCAGTCACGTCCGGTCCCGTCTGGTCCCGTCCAGTCCCATCCAGTCCTGTCCAGTCACGTCCAGTCCCGTCCAGTCCCTCCCAGTACCGCCCAGTCCCGCTCAGTTCAGTATCGTCCATACCAGTCCTGTGAGCTCCCGTCCAGTCCCGTCAAGACCAACCCCGTCCCGTCCAGTCAAGTCCTACCCAGTCCAGCCCCGTTCAATTCAGTCCCGTCCAGTCCAGTTCCGTCGAGTCCAATTTCGTCCAGTCCAGTCCTACCCAGTCCAGTACCGTCCAGTCCAGTCCCGTCCGATCCAGTCCCGTCCAGTCCTGTCCAGTCCCGTCCAGTCCCGTCCAGTCCCGTCAAGTCCCGTCCAGTCCCGTCCAGTCCCATCCAGTCCCGTCCAGCCGCGTACAGTCAAGTTCCGTCTAGTACAGACCCGTCCAGGCCAGTCCGAGCCAGCCCAGTCCGTTCCAGTCCCGCCCGTTCCAGTCCCGCCCGTTCCAGTCCCGTCCGTTCCATTCCCGTCCGTTCCAGTCCCGTCCGTTCCAGTCCCACCCGTTCAAGCCCCGTCCGTTCCACTCCCGTCCGTTCCAGTCCCGTCCGTTCCAGTCCCGTCCGTTCCAGTCCCGTCCGTTCCAGTCCCGTCCGTTCCAGTCGCGTCTAATCCAGTCCCGTCCAGTCCAGCCCGTTCGAGTACGTGCCAGTCCCATCAAATTAAGTCCTGTAAAGCCTAGCTCCTTCAGTCCAGTCCAGTCCAGTCCAGTCCCGTCTAGTACAGTCCCGTCCAGGCCTGTCCGAGACAGCTCCGTCAAATCCGTCCAGTCCAGTCCTGTCCATTCCCGTCCAGTCCCGTCAAGTCCCGTCCAGTCCCGTCCAGCCCCGTCCAGTCCAGTCCCGTCTAGTACAGTCCCGTCCAGGCCAGTCCGAGCCAGCCCCGTCAAGTCCGTCCAGTCCAGTCCTGTCCAGTCCCGTCCAGTCCATTTCCGTCCAGTCCAGTTCCGTCAAGTCCAGTCCCGTCCAGTCCAGCCCTACCCAGTCCAGTCCCGTCCGTTCCAGTCCCGTCCGTTCCAGTCCCGTCCGTTCCAGTCCCGTCCGTTCCAGTCCATCAAATTAAGTCCCGTAAAGCCTAGCTCCTTCAGTCCAGTCCAGTCCAGTCCAGTCCCGTCTAGTACAGTCCCGTCCAGGCCAGACCGAGACAGCTCCGTCAAATCCGTCCAGTCCAGTCCTGTCCAGTCCCGTCCAGTCCATTTCCGTCCAGTCCAGTTCCGTCAAGTCCAGTCCCGTCCAGTCCCATCCAGACCCGTCCAGTCCCGTCCAGTCCCGTCCAGTCCCGTCCAGTCCCGTCCAGTCCCGTCCAGTCCAGTCCAGTTCCGTTCAGTCCAGTTCAGTCCAGTTCCGTCCAGTCCAGTCCCGTCCTGTTAAGTCCAGTCCAGGCCCGTGCAACCCAGTCCCGTCCAGTCCAGTCCCGCCCAGTCCGGTCCAGTCCTGTCCATTCCCGTCCAGTCCCGTCAAGTCCCGTCCAGTCCCGTCCAGCCCCGTCCAGTCCAGTCCCGTTTAGTACAGTCCCGTCCAGGCCAGTCCGAGCCAGCCCCGTCAAGTCCGTCCAGTCCAGTCCTGTCCAGTCCCGTCCAGTCCATTTCCGTCCAGTCCAGTTCCGTCAAGTCCAGTCCCGTCCAGTCCAATCCTACCCAGTCCATTCCCGTCCGTTCCAGTCCCGTCCGTTCCAGTCCCGTCCGTTCCAGTCCCGTCTGTTCCAGCCCCGTCCGTTCCAGTCCCGTCCGTTCCAAACTCGTCTAATCCAGTCCCGTCCAGTCCAGCCCGTTCGAGTCCGTGCCAGTCCCATCAAATTAAGTCCCGTAAAGCCTAGCTCCTTCAGTCCAGTCCAGTCCAGTCCCGTCTAGTACAGTCCCGTCCAGTCACGTCCGGTCCCGTCCGGTCCCGTCCAGTCCCATCCAGTCCTGTCCAGTCCCGTCCAGTCCCGTCCAGTCCCTCCCAGTACCGCCCAGTCCCGCTCAGTTCAGTATCGTCCATACCAGTCCTGTGAGCTCCCGTCCAGTCCCGTCAAGACCAACCCCGTCCCGTCCAGTCAAGTCCTACCCAGTCCAGCCCCGTTCAATTCAGTCAGGTCCAGTCCAGTTCCGTCGAGTCCAATTTCGTCCAGTCCAGTCCTACCCAGTCCAGTACCGTCCAGTCCAGTCCAGTCCGATCCAGTCCCGTCCAGTCCTGTCCAGTCCCGTCCAGTCCCGTCCAGTCCCGTCAAGTCCCGTCCAGTCCCGTCCAGCCCCGTCCAGTCCAGTCCCGTTTAGTACAGTCCCGTCCAGGCCAGTCCGAGCCAGCCCCGTCAAGTCCGTCCAGTCCAGTCCTGTCCAGTCCCGTCCAGTCCATTTCCGTCCAGTCCAGTTCCGTCAAGTCCAGTCCCGTCCAGTCCAGTCCTACCCAGTCCAGTCCCGTCCGTTCCAGTCCCGTCCGTTCCAGTCCCGTCCGTTCCAGTCCCGTCTGTTCCAGCCCCGTCCGTTCCAGTCCCGTCCGTTCCAAACCCGTCTAATCCAGTCCCGTCCAGTCCAGCCCGTTCGAGTCCGTGCCAGTCCCATCAAATTAAGTCCCGTAAAGCCTAGCTCCTTCAGTCCAGTCCAGTCCAGTCCAGTCCCGTCTAGTATAGTCCCGTCCAGGCCAGTCCGAGACAGCTCCGTCAAATCCGTCCAGTCCAGTCCTGTCCAGTCCCGTCCAGTCACGTCCGGTCCCGTCCGGTCCCGTCCAGTCCCATCCAGTCCTGTCCAGTCCCGTCCAGTCCCGTCCAGTCCCTCCCAGTACCGCCCAGTCCCGCTCAGTTCAGTATCGTCCATACCAGTCCTGTGAGCTCCCGTCCAGTCCCGTCAAGACCAACCCCGTCCCGTCCAGTCAAGTCCTACCCAGTCCAGCCCCGTTCAATTCAGTCCCGTCCAGTCCAGTTCCGTCGAGTCCAATTTCGTCCAGTCCAGTCCTACCCAGTCCAGTACCGTCCAGTCCAGTCCCGTCCGATCCAGTCCCGTCCAGTCCTGTCCAGTCCCGTCCAGTCCCGTCCAGTCCCGTCAAGTCCCGTCCAGTCCCGTCCATTCCCATCCAGTCCCGTCCATTCCCATCCAGTCCCGTCCAGCCGCGTACAGTCAAGTTCCGTCTAGTACAGACCCGTCCAGGCCAGTCCGAGCCAGCCCAGTCCGTTCCAGGCCCGCCCGTTCCAGTCCCGCCCGTTCCAGTCCCGTCCGTTCCATTCCCGTCCGTTCCAGTCCCGTCCGTTCCAGTCCCACCCGTTCAAGCCCCGTCCGTTCCACTCCCGTCCGTTCCAGTCCCGTCCGTTCCAGTCCCGTCCGTTCCAGTCCCGTCCGTTCCAGTCGCGTCTAATCCAGTCCCGTCCAGTCCAGCCCGTTCGAGTACGTGCCAGTCCCATCAAATTAAGTCCCGTAAAGCCTAGCTCCTTCAGTCCAGTCCAGTCCAGTCCAGTCCCGTCTAGTACAGTCCCGTCCAGGCCTGTCCGAGACAGCTCCGTCAAATCCGTCCAGTCCAGTCCTGTCCATTCCCGTCCAGTCCCGTCAAGTCCCGTCCAGTCCCGTCCAGCCCCGTCCAGTCCAGTCCCGTCTAGTACAGTCCCGTCCAGGCCAGTCCGAGCCAGCCCCGTCAAGTCCGTCCAGTCCAGTCCTGTCCAGTCCCGTCCAGTCCATTTCCGTCCAGTCCAGTTCCGTCAAGTCCAGTCCCGTCCAGTCCAGCCCTACCCAGTCCAGTCCCGTCCGTTCCAGTCCCGTCCGTTCCAGTCCCGTCCGTTCCAGTCCCGTCCGTTCCAGTCCCGTCCGTTCCAGTCCCGTCCGTTCCAGTCCCGTCCGTTCCAGTCCCGTCCGTTCCAGTCCCGTCCGTTCCAGTCCCGTCCGTTCCAGTCCATCAAATTAAGTCCCGTAAAGCCTAGCTCCTTCAGTCCAGTCCAGTCCAGTCCAGTCCCGTCTAGTACAGTCCCGTCCAGGCCAGACCGAGACAGCTCCGTCAAATCCGTCCAGTCCAGTCCTGTCCAGTCCCGTCCAGTCCATTTCCGTCCAGTCCAGTTCCGTCAAGTCCAGTCCCGTCCAGTCCCATCCAGACCCGTCCAGTCCCGTCCAGTCCCGTCCAGTCCCGTCCAGTCCCGTCCAGTCCCGTCCAGTCCAGTCCAGTTCCGTTCAGTCCAGTTCAGTCCACTTCCGTCCAGTCCAGTCCCGTCCTGTTAAGTCCAGTCCAGGCCCGTGCAACCCAGTCCCGTCCAGTCCAGTCCCGCCCAGTCCGGTCCAGTCCTGTCCATTCCCGTCCAGTCCCGTCAAGTCCCGTCCAGTCCCGTCCAGCCCCGTCCAGTCCAGTCCCGTTTAGTACAGTCCCGTCCAGGCCAGTCCGAGCCAGCCCCGTCAAGTCCGTCCAGTCCAGTCCTGTCCAGTCCCGTCCAGTCCATTTCCGTCCAGTCCAGTTCCGTCAAGTCCAGTCCCGTCCAGTCCAATCCTACCCAGTCCATTCCCGTCCGTTCCAGTCCCGTCCGTTCCAGTCCCGTCTGTTCCAGCCCCGTCCGTTCCAGTCCCGTCCGTTCCAAACCCGTCTAATCCAGTCCCGTCCAGTCCAGCCCGTTCGAGTCCGTGCCAGTCCCATCAAATTAAGTCCCGTAAAGCCTAGCTCCTTCAGTCCAGTCCAGTCCAGTCCAGTCCCGTCTAGTACAGTCCCGTCCAGGCCAGTCCGAGACAGCTCCGTCAAATCCGTCCAGTCCAGTCCTGTCCAGTCCCGTCCAGTCACGTCCGGTCCCGTCCGGTCCCGTCCAGTCCCATCCAGTCCTGTCCAGTCCCGTCCAGTCCCGTCCAGTCCCTCCCAGTACCGCCCAGTCCCGCTCAGTTCAGTATCGTCCATACCAGTCCTGTGAGCTCCCGTCCAGTCCCGTCAAGACCAACCCCGTCCCGTCCAGTCAAGTCCTACCCAGTCCAGCCCCGTTCAATTCAGTCAAGTCCAGTCCAGTTCCGTCGAGTCCAATTTCGTCCAGTCCAGTCCTACCCAGTCCAGTACCGTCCAGTCCAGTCCCGTCCGATCCAGTCCCGTCCAGTCCTGTCCAGTCCCGTCCAGTCCCGTCCAGTCCCGTCAAGTCCCGTCCAGTCCCGTCCAGTCCCGTCCAGTCCCATCCAGTCCCGTCCAGCCGCGTACAGTCAAGTTCCGTCTAGTACAGACCCGTCCAGGCCAGTCCGAGCCAGCCCAGTCCGTTCCAGTCCCGCCCGTTCCAGTCCCGCCCGTTCCAGTCCCGTCCGTTCCAGTCCCGTCCGTTCCAGTCCCACCCGTTCAAGTCCCGTCCGTTCCACTCCCGTCCGTTCCAGTCCAGTCCTGTCCAGTCCCGTCCAGTCCCGTCCAGTCCCGTCCAGTCCCGTCCAGTCCCATCCAGTCCCGTCCAGTCCCGTCCAGTCCCGTCCAGTCCCGTTAAGTCACGTCCAGTCCCGTCCAGTCCCGTCCAGTCCCATCCAGTCCTGTCCAGTCCCAGCCAGTCCCGTCCAGTCCAGCCCAGTCTTATCCGTGCTGGCCCGGTCAAGTCCAATCCCGTCCAGTCCAGTCCCGTCAAGTCCAGTCCCGTCCACTCCAGTTCTGTCCAGTCCGGCCCAGTCCAGTCCGTGCCAGCCCCGTCAAATCCAGTCCCGTCCAGTCCAGTCCCGACCAGTCCGGTCCCGTCCAGTACAGTCCTGTCGAGTCCAGTCCCGTCTAATCCAGTTTCGTCCAGTCCAGCCCTTTCGAGTCCGTGCCAGTCCCTTCAAATTAAGTCCCGTAAAGCCTAGCTCCGTCAAGTCCAGTCCCGTCCACTCCAGTTCTGTCCAGTCCGGACCGGTCCAGTCCGTGCCAGCCCCGTCAAGTCCAGTCCCGCCCAGTCCAGTCCCGATCAGTCCGGTCCCGTCCAGTACAGTCCTGTCCAGTCCAGTCCGGGCCAAGATCGTCAAGTCCACCGATCTTTTAAGCAAGGTCACTGACCTTTTAGACAAGGTCACTGAACTTTTAGGCAAGGTCACTGACCTTTTCAACAAGGTCACTGACCTTTTCAACAAGGTCACTGAACTTTTAAGCAAGGTCACTGACCTATTAGACAAGGTCACCGACCTTTTCAACAAGGCCACTGAACTTTTAACCAAGGTCACTGACCTATTAGACAAGGTCACTGACCTTTTCAACAAGGTCACTGACCTTTTCAACAAGGTCACTGACCTTTTCAACAAGGTCACTGACCTTTTCAACAAGGTCACTGACCTTTTCAACAAGGTCACTGACCTTTCCAACAAGGTCACTGACCTTTTCAACAAGGTCACTGACATTTTCAACAAGGTCACTGACCTTTTCAACAAGGTCACTGAACTTTTAAACAAGGTCACTGACCTTTTAGACAAGGTCACTGAACTTTTAGAGAAGGTCACTGAACTTTTAGATAAGGTCACTGAACTTTTCAACAAGGTCACTGACCTTTTCAACAAGGTCACTGACCTTTTCAACAAGGTCACTGACCTTTTCAACAAGGTCACTGACCTTCTAGACAAGGTCACAGGTTCATTGAACTTTCAAACAAGGTCACTTGGACGGGGCTGGACGGGACTGGACGGGACTGGACGGGACTGGACGGGACTGGACGGGACTGGACGGGACTGGACGGGACATGACGGGACTGGACAGGACTGGACGGGACTGGACGGGACCGGACGGGACTGGACGGGACTGGGCGGGACTGGACGGGACTGGACGGGACTGGACGGGACTGGACGGGACTGGGCGGGACTGGGCGGGACTGGACGGGACTGGACGGGACTGGACGGGACTGGACGGGAATGGACAGGACTGGACGGGACTGGACGGGACTGGACGGGACTGGACGGGACTGGACGGGACTGGACGGGACTGGACGGGAATGGACAGGACTGGACTGGACGGACTTGACGGGGCTGGCTCGGACTGGCCTGGACGGGACTGGACTTGACGGAACTGGACTGGACGGAAATAGACTGAACGGGACTGCACTGGACGGGGCTGGCTTGGACGGGACTGGAACGGACGGGACTGGAACGGACGGGACTGGAACGGACGGGACTGGACTTGACGGGACTGGACTGGACGGGATTGGACTTGACCGGGCCAGCACGGATTAGACTGAGCCGGACTGGACGGGACTGGACTGGACGGGACTGTTCTTGACGGCGCTAGCCTGGACTGGACTGGACGGACCTGGGCCGGACTGGACTGGAGAGGACTGGTGTGAACGGCACTGGACTGGGTAGGACTGGACTGGATGGGATGGGACTGGACGGGACTGGATGGGACTGGACGGGATTTAACGGGACTGGACGGGACTGGACGGGACTGGACGGGACTGGACGGGACTGGACGGGACTGGACGGGACTGGACGGGACTGGATGGGACTAGACGGGACTGGACGGGACTGGACGGGGCTGGCTCGGACAGTCCTGGACGGGACTGTACTAGACGGGACTGGACTTGACGGGACTGGACGGGACTGGACGGGACTAGACGGGACTGGACGGGAATGGATAGGACTGGACTGGACGGATTTGACGGGGCTGGCTCGGACTGGCCTGGACGGGACTCTGCTAGACGGGACTGGACTGGACGGGGCTAGCCTTGACGGAGCTAGGCTTTACGGGACTTAATTTGATGGGACTGGCACGGACTCGAACGGGCTGGACTGGACGGGACTGGATTAGACGGGACTGGAACGGACGAGACTGGAACGGACGGGACTGGAACGGACGGGGCTGGAAAGAACGGGACTGGAAAGAACGGGACTGGAACGGACGGGACTGGAACGGACGGGACTGGAACGGGCGGGACTGGAACGGACGGGACTGGAACGGACGGGAATGGAACGGACGGGATTGGACGGAACCGGACTGGATAGATGTTCGGGGCAGGTGTGGACCGGATTGGATTTGACTGGACTGGTCGGAGCTCGACCTGACGGGACTGGACGGGACTAAACTTGACCGGACTTATTTTGACGGGCCTGGACTTGGCAGGACTGGAACGGACTCGACTGGGCTGGACTGGGCTGGACTGGCCTGGACTGGTCTGGACGGACCTGTGCCGGACTGGACTGAGCGGGGCTTGTCTGCACCGGATTGTATGGGACTGTACTCGACTAGACTCGACGGGGCTGGACTGTCCAGTCCCGTCCGTTCCAGTCCCGCCCGTTCCAGTCCCGCCCGTTCCAGTCCCGTCCGTTCCATTCCCGTCCGTTCCAATCCCGTCCGTTCCAGTCCCGCCCATTCCAGTCCCGCCCGTTCCATTCCCGTCCGTTCCATTCCCGTCCGTTCCAGTCCCTTCCGTTCCAGTCCCACCCGTTCCAGCCCCGTCCGTTCCAGTCCCGTCCGTTCCAGTCCCGCCCGTTCCAGTCCCGCCCGTTCCAGTCCCATCCGTTCCATTCCCGTCCGTTCCAGTCCCGTCCGTTCCAGTCCCACCCGTTCCAGCACCGTCCGTTCCGTTCCCGTCCGTTTCATTGCCGTCCGTTCCAGTCCAGTCCTGTCCAGTCCCGTCCAGTCCCGTCCAGTCCCGTCCAGTCCCGTCCAGTCCCGTCCAGTCCCATCCAGTCCCGTCCAGTCCCGTCCAGTCCCGTTAAGTCACGTCCAGTCCTGTCCAGTCCCGTCCAGTCCCGTCCAGTCCCTCCCAGTCCCGCCCAGTCCCGCTTCGTTCAGTATCGTCCATACCAGTCCTGTGAGGTCCCGTCCAGTCCCGTCAAGACCAACCCCGTCCCGTCCAGTCCAGTCCTACCCAGTCCAGCCCCGTTCAATTCAGTCCCGTCCAGTCCAGTTCCGTCGAGTCCAATTTCGTCCAGTCAAGTCCTACCCAGTCCAGTACCGTCCAGTCCAGTCCCGTCCAATTGGTAAACGAAGTGTCAAGTGATAAGATCGTGTGTCAAATCAACGACAATATAATCCGATTTCTATATTCAACCAGATCACATCAAAACGAAAGGCTAGTGGCTAACGAAACCTCATCGAATAGTGCATCGCTGACTATCGGAGTGCTCTTCCGGCAGCTAATAAGGCCGAAACAAATGGTAATTCTTTTTTTTTCATTTCTTTGAAAAACTATGCCATTTCTCCAGCAACAGCTATCTTGATGCAAAGCTTTTTGTGAAAGTGTGGATCTTAAACTTAACAAAACATACGTCCTAAGCCCAGAACCGCACCCTCCCAGCCGTCGAAAGCAAAGCTCGTCCCTAATTAAAATTTAAAAACAAAAACAAAAATCAATTGCACACTCTTAGGCGGTATCAAATACACTCTCTCCTCTTACCGAATGGATGATCCAAACAGCATTTGCGCGGCGTTCTGCGGCTCATGCCTCAAACCGCTCTCTGCTAAAGGCGATTTTGTCACCTGTCAAAGTTGCAAATCCAGGTACCACTACTCCCCATGCACGACTGTCTCAGAGGCCACATACGCCAAAATGAACCAAGAACGCCGACTCGAATGGAGGTGCCGTAATTGCAGACAAAAAAGCAAACAAACATCAACTGCACCGGCAGCCCAAACAATATCAGCTGATTATCAACCAAATCAGAAGCACCAACGAGATGAAAGTGAGGAAAATAATACTCAGACCAAACGATATCGATCATATGATACTATCGCTATAAATGAAATGAAAACTGATGTAAACGCAATGCAGTCTGATATAGCCGAACTCAAAACTAACACAAATCACCTAAATGAAATGCTAGAAAAAATATGTAAGCAAATCGAACTTTCAAACGTGGAAATGAAGAAAGAAATTTCAAATACTTTTGCTAAACTGAGTGAGACCATGTCAGAACTAGCACTTCAAATCAAAGATCTAACCCAGAGAAATTACGAAAAGGACTTGAAAATTGCACAGATCGAGCAAAAAATAGACACTCTTAAGCAACAAGACTCTCGAATTTTAGCAATGGAACAAAAAATCAACTCTCTTGAACAAAAAGGATACGAGAAAAATATTGAAATTAGAAACGTTGCAAAGAAGGAAAATGAAGATGTCAAACACATAGTCAAAGCTATATCCGAGGCAGTTAATGTTAGTATCACCGACAATGATATTGTGGATATATATCGCACAAAACAAAACCACCAAAACATTGTGGTAAAATTTTCCTCCACGCATATTAAAAAACAGCTGATGCAAAATATACGTGGCAAACACATCAGTGCCGAGTCACTCAAAGCCGAAAACGATGATAAAAGCAAACCGAGACTATATGTCAATGACCAACTGACGGCAACGAATCGACGTTTACTATGGCTGGCCAAAACAAAAGCTAAATGTGAGAACTGGAAGTTTGTGTGGGTACGCGAGGGGCAAATTTATGCGAGAAAGAACGAAAATTCATCTATTTTAACTATTAATACAGAAAAGGATACTGAAATAATAGTATAAACAAGATGAACAATATAATGACAACCACACTCCAAAGTTATCAATATATAAATAAAACACAAATTAAAAATTATCTTTTGTCATGCATACATATATTTAAACATCCGATCACTTCGAAAACATTTTACATCATTCTTATCAGCAATAAACAATATAATCACACTTGTAGATTTAATAATACTCGTTGAAACTAATATCACAGATAATGAAAACGACTTTTTCCATATACGCGGGTTCAACGCAGAATTCAATAATAGACATCAGCAAGAGGGTGGAGGAATAGCAATATATATAAGAGAATCTTTAACATATGAACACTATCTGCCCAATACCCTTTCATTTGAATCGATGCTCGTTAAACTCCACACAAAAGAACGACCAATCTCACTACTTGCCATCTACCGTCCACCGTCCTCCAAACCAAAAACTTTCATTAAAGAAATGGAACAAATTCTTGGTAATATGGAAAAAATAAGAGACACGGTGATTGTAGGCGACATGAATATAAACTTACACGACGCCGAACGCAAAAACAGAGGTACAAGTATCGTAAGAGAATACCTAGAAATGATGGCATCTAATGGTATGATAAACGTGAACAATGAGAGCACGAGAGTGGACATTAGTGCAGAAACAAGCACGAACATCGATCATCTGTTCATCCGGAGTAAAAACAACGTTCATGCAGCTGTGGTGCAAACCAACATCTCAGACCACTATTCACTCACTATGGGATTGGAACATATGGGAAATGGTTCGGAGAAAGCCCAAAACCAAGAAAAAGAAAAAGGAAAAACTATAAGTAGTCAAAGGGTAAATACTCTTTTGAACGGCATAAATTGGGATGAAATTCTTAATCTTCAAAATGTTAACGAAATGTATAACAAACTACGAAATATGTTCGAAACAATATATACAGAATCGCAAATAACCCCAAAACAAAGGAAGGAAAGATTACCGAATCCATGGATGAATGAAGAATTAATCGAGTGCTGCAAAAAAAGAGGCAAATTATACAAGAATTGGCTATCAAGACCTAAAGACAAAGAAAGGGAAAGGGAGTACAAAACATATAGAAATATTATCAATAAAAAACTTCTTAATGCCAAAAACATGTTTTTCAAAAATAAATTCTCTGAAAACAAAAACAATATCAAGAAAATCTGGCAAACTATAAAAGAGATACTAGGAAAAAAACCTGACAATCTGGATAACACAATACGAAACAACTTTAAAAACGAAAAAACAGAGGTCCTGACAAACAAATTTGCTTATAGTTTTGACGAAAATGTGAAAAAGATAATACATGATTGTCCCATAAAAACATTAATTATGAACGAAAGTGCTACTCAAAACTCCTTGTTCTTAGAAAAGACCAATGAGCTGGAAGTACAGAACATCATGAAGAGCTTAGACGCAAATAAGGGTCCGGGGCATGACGGGATACGACCGAAAGACTTAAAAAATAACGCTCAACTGTTGGCACCCGTAATAACGAAACTAATAAACACTAGTCTCGAGGACCAGATTATTCCAAAAGAACTGAAAATGTCCCTAGTTCGACCAGTGTATAAAAAAAACCGGCCAAGTGCGAGTCGGACTCGCGCACGAAGGGTTCCGTACTATTATGTATAAAAACGGCAAAAAAAGCATGTCTGTTGTATGGGAGCCCCATTTATACATATATTTATTATATTCTGTCTAAGTATTTGTTGTTAAAGCAGCAACAGAAATACATAATAAGTGACATTTTATTCTCACTATTCGGATAGTTAAAATCTAGAATGTTGTAATTTTTAGAAAATACTCATTTTTTGAGTGATTGCCAATTTGGGTTTAGACGTGGCAAATCGACTGAAACTGCTTTATTGAAATTAACTGGTGAAATATATAATAGTCTAAACACTTCTCAAATACCATCAACATTATTTGTTGATATCAGTAAGGTCTTTGATATGGTTAATCATACTTTGCTACTCGATAAACTTTACAAAGCGGGTTTCAGAGGCTCCATTTATAAATGGTTTTCTTCTTATTTATCCAACCGTTATCAAGTTGTGAAAATTAGGAATGTTTACAGTTCTATAGACTTCTTAAATATGGATGTTCCCCAAGGAGCAGTATTGGGCCCAATCCTTTTTCTAATTTATGTTAATACGTTTTTTATACAACCTTTTAAAGGCAAAATAACTGCCTTTGCTGATGAAACATCTCTTTTCCACTCAAATTAAGTTAGTGTTGATAGTTTTGCAGATGTTAATTATGACCTAGATATGTTAAGGAGGTGGTTTAATTATCACAAACTAATAATAATCAACGGTAGAGTTTTCAGAGACCTTCCCTTATATTATCATGCACCATTGTGTAATCGATTTGTTCTTGAAGATATAGTATTCAACAATCAAGAATGTTTGAAAATTGCTTCTTGATTGAACACGTGGACAGTTTTAAATATTTAGGTGTTATATTGGACCAACAACTTTGTTGGAAAGACCATTCAATATATTTGAAACAGCATCTAAATGGGGTTATAAGATAATTATTCCATCTCAGTATGCACTGCAATCTCTACCCGTTTTAAAATACTAAATGTATACTCGCACCGATATGGAACTAGCAAAAACATGTCCATGTCCGGAACTAAATGTATTATCGCACCGATATGGAACTAGGAAACCATGTCCATGTCCGGACCTGAATGCATACATACACATGTATGACATTCGTTCACGAAATGCGATGCGGGCATTATATTCTTTCATTTCATTTCTTCATTTCAGTTCAAGTGTGCTGTACAGTGTACACCAATTGTTCGAGCTTTATCACCACATCTCCATACTTTTGGGTTTCTTGAAAACTACGGGGTATAAGTCATACCGTATGAGAAGCATGTTCGTTGCATTTATGTTTTTTTTTTTTTTTCGTTTTGTACATATGTGATTGATGAATAAGGGTTGAATGGAACTCTTTTCGTTCAATTTGCGGAACGAGAGGACATGTGTCCGAGAGAGGACATAGTTCCGTGAACTATACATGTCCGGAACTACCCAACTCTACTTCGTAGTGTACATATGTATGTATGTATGTATACTTATACATAGCGTACAGATGTGTGAGTGTATGCAAATTAATTTTTTTACGCGACACGGGTAGTTTTTAAAAAGATATAACTAGCTATGCTTTTATTATTCCAATTCACTTTCAATACATTACTTTACTTAGCTAATTTTACTTTATTTAAACACCCAAGCCGCGGAGTCCACTCGATCTCAGTGCTGCTGTCGAACCTTGTTGCGTCCTCTGATGTTGATGATGAACTGCTGGGTCCTCTGATGTTGATGAACTGAAGTTGGGCTGAACTTAGATTAACTTATATACTAAGCGTTATGCTGCTCTACGGCAGCGTCCCTTTGCTGGACTTTGGACTTAGATCATAAATTATTTTTGCTTGACCTTGGACCTCTAATACAGATCACGAAGAATATGCTGACGCAGCTGCAACCACTTGACTTCGACTAAAAGCATTTTGCCATTAAGTCGCAGCTGTGTCAACAAAAAGCGATCGCACTTCCTGGTCTCCCTAATATGTGGCATGTGATTTGACCGCAGATTGTTTACATCACTTACGGATCAAATCAATGCTCTATGATATTAACTCCCCTCTTTCTTAAATGAATCGTCCCGATTCTTCGTTTTACTAAATCATCAATTTCTCATTCAAATCTTTTTAACATAATTTCTTCAAAGTTTTCGTTATCTTTTTTTTCAATTTTCTTAGTTTTGTTTACTAGATCATCAATTTATTCATTCAAATCTTTTAACATAATTTCTTCAAAATGTTCATCATTTTTATTTCCGTTCTTTAATATTTTTACATCGGGTTTCTTACTATGTTCCTTTTTACAATTCCAGAGGGTATTACGTATTTTAAATAAAAACATAAACAACAAAAGTATTATTATAATTGTTATGAGGGAGGTCCAAAGTACCGAGCGGGTTTCGATCTCTTTACGAGTTACATACATAAGATTAATGTTTTCAAATTCCCGTTCCAAATCATCGGGTTCTACATATTCAATTACATTAAATTCTATTGGTCGATTTAGTTTTAGGTAATTAAGTATTATTTTAGTGGGATTGTAAAATGTTATATCGTTTATAACAGTAATGTTTTCAAATGTTATTAAATATATTCCATTTAAATTGTACTTATCTACTGTATTGTTTCCTGCTACCAAGATAGCTCCATCTTTGATTACATCAATATTTTTATTTTTCTCGATAATTTTTGTACAATCTGCTTCTTTATTATTTAAAATTAATCACAAGCAAGTCTCTTTTGGACTTAATTTACAAAAGGTATTGGTCAATTCTATTGAACAATTTTCGACCGTTTTAAAAGTGTTATTACATTTAGCAATTCTGTTTTCAATTAGAAGCTTGCTGTTATTTTGGGCAATAGCTCTAGATTCATAAAGATTACATGTTTTTTCTATTATTGGATATCTGATATATATTATTATTACATCTTTATTTTGGAGAATATTAAATTTGGAAACATCCATAAGGTCTGTTATTGTCATTTTTGTATGTCGTGTCACGTCTTGTATTTCTCTAGGATTCAGTATTCCGGGGTTTAGGATTTAAATTGGGGTGTTAGGTTTTAATGTTGTCTTTATGGATTATTCTGTTTTTGTTATATATTCTTATCTTATGCCCTAAATCTTTTACCTTTTGTTTTATATATCTGGGTTTTAGCTTATTTCTTTCCCCTATTCTTTTTTCGTAAACTATGTCATCGGAAGCGTAATTTCTACTATTTCTATTTTTATTATTTCTTTCTAGCATTTTTGCTTGTGCTGCTAGTAACTGGTTACGAACGTTTTCGTGAGGTACCTTATTGTACATGATTTCGAATGGTTTTTCGTTTGTCACAGAGTGGATCGTTTTATTGTATTGTTGAGCAGCTCTGTATATGGATTCCGAATAATCAATTAACTTATATTCGTCTTTTAAGCATCTAGCGATTTCTATTATGGTAGAATGCACTCTCTCTATTTGACCGTTTGTCGTACTGTGGTGAGGATTACAAAAATAAATTTCTATGCTCAGTCTCGACATCAAACTTTTAAATTGTACTGTGGTAAAACCTGGTTCATTGTCTAATGTTATTTTTTTCACCTGTGGGAAGCTTTGCAATATTTCTAAGACTTTTTCGTTTAAATTCGTTTTGTCGGATATTTGTTTTATAGTTAGGAACTTTGAATATGAATCTATGCAAGTTAGAAATTTTAAATTTTGTGCATAGAAAATGTCTATGTGGACATGCTCCCCCTCTTTCTTAGGAATTGGAGCCTCTCCAATTGGTTCTTTTTTTGGATGCCTATCGTATTTATTCCTGTTACATATTTCACAAGCTCTGATATATTGTTTGAACTGCTTATTCATATTAGGCCAGTAATAGTATTTGTGGATCTGTTTAATATTTTCGGTGTAGTTTCTATGTGCTCGGGAATGTGTTTGTTCTACGATTGCCGATTGATCATCGCGATTTGTAATGTCCAAAGGGAAGTTCTTAGTGTATAAAAATTTGCATTGAAATGTCTCTAAAAGTTTTCCTTTTATAATGTATAAGTCTTCTGGTGTACAATGAATTGCTGTCACGAGATTGGGTTGTAAGTACTCTTTTAAAATTGTCATTAAGTTTTCTGGTGTATCAAATTCTATAATATGCCTTGTTTTTCCGAAGTTGTGGACAGATTCATGAATAGTAAACTTTGCTCTTGCAAGAAGGAGCTGTTGCTTAAATTGATTCAGTGGCTTTGAGGTTTCTAAAATTTTAGTGTGGTCACTACTGTCAGCTGAATGTTGAGTGACGAAAGAATCGTCAGATGATTCTGTTTCATTGTTTGTTTGGTCGTCAGACATATTGTTGAGATGTTGTCTCGAAAGTGCGTCTGCAACTACATTAGTGGTTCCTGGCTTGTATACCATTTTAGGTGAAAATTCTTCTATAAATGACCTCCATCTTTTGATTTTTGCATTAGGGTTTCGTGTACAAGGTCACTGACCTTTTCAACAAGGTCACTGACCTTTTCAACAAGGTCACTGACCTTCTAGACAAGGTCACAGGTTCATTGAACTTTCAAACAAGGTCACTTGGACGGGACTGGACGGGACTGGACGGGACTGGACGGGACTGGACGGGACTGGACGGGACTGGACGGCACTGGACGGGACTGGACGGGACTCGACGGGACTCGACGGTACATGACGGGACTGGACAGGACTGGACTGGGCAGGACTGGACCGGACGGGACGGGGCTGGTTTTGACGGGACTGGACGGGACTTCACAGGACTGGCATGGACGATACCGAACTGGACGGGACTGGACGGACTGGACGGGACTGGACGGGACCGGACGGGACTGGACGGGACTGGGCGGGACTGGACGGGACTGGACGGGACTGGACGGGACTGGACGGGACTGGACGGGACTGGACGGGACTGGACGGGACATGACGGGACTGGACGGGACATGACGGGACTGGGCAGGACTCCACCGGACGGGACGGGGCTGGTTTTGACGGGACTGGACGGGACTTCACAGGACTGGCATGGACGATACCGAACTGGACGGGACTGGACGGGACCGGACGGGACTGGACGGGACTGGGCGGGACTGGACGGGACTGGACGGGACTGGACGTGACTTAACGGGACTGGACGGGACTGGACGGGACTGGACGGGACTGGATGGGACTGGACGGGACTGGACGGGACTGGACGGGACATGACGGGACTGGACGGGACTGGACGGGACATGACGGGACTGGGCAGGACTCCACCGGACGGGACGGGGCTGGTTTTGACGGGACTGGACGGGACTTCACAGGACTGGCATGGACGATACCGAACTGGACGGGACTGGACGGGACCGGACGGGACTGGACGGGACTGGGCGGGACTGGACGGGACTGGACGGGACTGGACGGGACTGGACGGGACATGACGGGACTGGACGGGACTGGACGGGACATGACGGGACTGGGCAGGACTCCACCGGACGGGACGGGGCTGGTTTTGACGGGACTGGACGGGACTTCACAGGACTGGCATGGACGATACCGAACTGGACGGGACTGGACGGGACCGGACGGGACTGGACGGGACTGGGCGGGACTGGACGGGACTGGACGGGACTGGACGGGACTGGACGGGACTGGACGGGACTGGACGGGACTGGACGGGACTGGACGGGAATGGACAGGACTGGACTGGACGGACTTGACGGGGCTGGCTCGGACTGGCCTGGACGGGACTGGACTTGACGGAACTGGACTGGACGGAAATGGACCGAACGGGATTGCACTGGACGGGGCTGGCCTGGACGGGACTGGAACCGGCGGGACTGGAACGGACGGGACTGGAACGGACGGGACTGGACTTGACGGGACTGGACTGGACGGGATTGGACTTGACCGGGCCAGCACGGATTAGACTGGGCTGGACTGGACGGGACTGGACTGGACGGGACTGTTCTTGACGGCGCTAGCCTGGACTGGACTGGACGGACCTGGGCCGGACTAGACGGGACTGGACTGGACGGGGCTGGACGGGACTGGATGGGACTGGACGGGACTGGACGGGACTGGACGGGACTAGACGGGACTGGACGGGACTGGACGGGGCTGGCTCGGACAGTCCTGGACGGGACTGTACTAGACGGGACTGGACTTGACGGGACTGGACGGGACTGGACGGGACTAGACGGGACTGGACGGGAATGGATAGGACTGGACTGGACGGATTTGACGGGGCTGGCTCGGACTGGCCTGGACGGGACTCTGCTAGACGGGACTGGACTGGACGGTGCTAGCCTTGACGGAGCTAGGCTTTACGGGACTTAATTTGATGGGACTGGCACGGACTCGAACGGGCTGGACTGGACGGGACTGGATTAGACGGGACTGGAACGGACGAGACTGGAACGGACGGGACTGGAACGGACGGGGCTGGAAAGAACGGGACTGGAACGGACGGGACTGGAACGGACGGGACTGGAACGGGCGGGACTGGAACGGACGGGACTGGAACGGACGGGAATGGAACGGACGGGATTGGACGGAACCGGACTGGATAGATGTTCGGGACAGGTGTGGACCGGATTGGATTTGACTGGACTGGTCGGAGCTCGACCTGACGGGACTGGACGGGACTAAACTTGACCGGACTTATTTTGACGGGCCTGGACTTGGCAGGACTGGAACGGACTCGACTGGGCTGGACTGGGCTGGACTGGTCTGGACGGACCTGTGCCGGACTGGACTGAGCGGGGCTGGTCTGCACCGGATTGTATGGGACTGGACTGGGTGGGACTGGACTCGACTAGACTCGACGGGGCTGGACTGTCCAGTCCCGTCCATTCCAGTCCCGCCCGTTCCAGTCCCGCCCGTTCCAGTCCCGTCCGTTCCATTCCCGTCCGTTCCAATCCCGTCCGTTCCAGTCCCGCCCATTCCAGTCCCGCCCGTTCCATTCCCGTCCGTTCCATTCCCGTCCGTTCCAGTCCCTTCCGTTCCAGTCCCACCCGTTCCAGCCCCGTCCGTTCCAGTCCCGTCCGTTCCAGTCCCGCCCGTTCCAGTCCCGCCCGTTCCAGTCCCATCCGTTCCATTCCCGTCCGTTCCAGTCCCGTCCGTTCCAGTCCCACCCGTTCCAGCACCGTCCGTTCCGTTCCCGTCCGTTTCATTGCCGTCCGTTCCAGTCCAGTCCTGTCCAGTCCCGTCCAGTCCCGTCCAGTCCCGTCCAGTCCCGTCCAGTCCCGTCCAGTCCCATCCAGTCCCGTCCAGTCCCGTCCAGTCCCGTTAAGTCACGTCCAGTCCTGTCCAGTCCCGTCCAGTCCCGTCCAGTCCCGTCCAGTCCCTCCCAGTCCCGCCCAGTCCCGCTCTGTTCAGTATCGTCCATACCAGTCCTGTGAGGTCCCGTCCAGTCCCGTCAAGACCAACCCCGTCCCGTCCAGTCCAGTCCTACCCAGTCCAGCCCCGTTCAATTCAGTCCCGTCCAGTCCAGTTCCGTCGAGTCCAATTTCGTCCAGTCAAGTCCTACCCAGTCCAGTACCGTCCAGTCCAGTCCCGTCCGATCCAGTCCCGTCCAGTCCTGTCCAGTCCCGTCCAGTCCCGTTCCAGTCCCGCCCGTTCCAGTCCCGTCCGTTCCATTCCCGTCCGTTCCAATCCCGTCCGTTCCAGTCCCGCCCATTCCAGTCCCGCCCGTTCCATTCCCGTCCGTTCCATTCCCGTCCGTTCCAGTCCCTT
Source organism: Eumerus sabulonum (assembly GCA_951905685.1). Taxonomy (NCBI): domain Eukaryota; kingdom Metazoa; phylum Arthropoda; class Insecta; order Diptera; family Syrphidae; genus Eumerus; species Eumerus sabulonum. The sequence goes on from CATOVK010000023.1 coordinate 53,490, forward strand.
CCGTTCCAGTCCCACCCGTTCCAGCCCCGTCCGTTCCAGTCCCGTCCGTTCCAGTCCCGCCCGTTCCAGTCCCATCCGTTCCATTCCCGTCCGTTCCAGTCCCGTCCGTTCCAGTCCCACCCGTTCCAGCACCGTCCGTTCCGTTCCCGTCCGTTTCATTGCCGTCCGTTCCAGTCCAGTCCTGTCCAGTCCCGTCCAGTCCCGTCCAGTCCCGTCCAGTCCCGTCCAGTCCCGTCCAGTCCCATCCAGTCCCGTCCAGTCCCGTCCAGTCCCGTTAAGTCACGTCCAGTCCTGTCCAGTCCCGTCCAGTCCCGTCCAGTCCCTCCCAGTCCCGCCCAGTCCCGCTTCGTTCAGTATCGTCCATACCAGTCCTGTGAGGTCCCGTCCAGTCCCGTCAAGACCAACCCCGTCCCGTCCAGTCCAGTCCTACCCAGTCCAGCCCCGTTCAATTCAGTCCCGTCCAGTCCAGTTCCGTCGAGTCCAATTTCGTCCAGTCAAGTCCTACCCAGTCCAGTACCGTCCAGTCCAGTCCCGTCCAATTGGTAAACGAAGTGTCAAGTGATAAGATCGTGTGTCAAATCAACGACAATATAATCCGATTTCTATATTCAACCAGATCACATCAAAACGAAAGGCTAGTGGCTAACGAAACCTCATCGAATAGTGCATCGCTGACTATCGGAGTGCTCTTCCGGCAGCTAATAAGGCCGAAACAAATGGTAATTCTTTTTTTTTCATTTCTTTGAAAAACTATGCCATTTCTCCAGCAACAGCTATCTTGATGCAAAGCTTTTTGTGAAAGTGTGGATCTTAAACTTAACAAAACATACGTCCTAAGCCCAGAACCGCACCCTCCCAGCCGTCGAAAGCAAAGCTCGTCCCTAATTAAAATTTAAAAACAAAAACAAAAATCAATTGCACACTCTTAGGCGGTATCAAATACACTCTCTCCTCTTACCGAATGGATGATCCAAACAGCATTTGCGCGGCGTTCTGCGGCTCATGCCTCAAACCGCTCTCCGCTAAAGGCGATTTTGTCACCTGTCAAAGTTGCAAATCCAGGTACCACTACTCCCCATGCACGACTGTCTCAGAGGCCACATACGCCAAAATGAACCAAGAACGCCGACTCGAATGGAGGTGCCGTAATTGCAGACAAAAAAGCAAACAAACATCAACTGCACCGGCAGCCCAAACAATATCAGCTGATTATCAACCAAATCAGAAGCACCAACGAGATGAAAGTGAGGAAAATAATACTCAGACCAAACGATATCGATCATATGATACTATCGCTATAAATGAAATGAAAACTGATGTAAACGCAATGCAGTCTGATATAGCCGAACTCAAAACTAACACAAATCACCTAAATGAAATGCTAGAAAAAATATGTAAGCAAATCGAACTTTCAAACGTGGAAATGAAGAAAGAAATTTCAAATACTTTTGCTAAACTGAGTGAGACCATGTCAGAACTAGCACTTCAAATCAAAGATCTAACCCAGAGAAATTACGAAAAGGACTTGAAAATTGCACAGATCGAGCAAAAAATAGACACTCTTAAGCAACAAGACTCTCGAATTTTAGCAATGGAACAAAAAATCAACTCTCTTGAACAAAAAGGATACGAGAAAAATATTGAAATTAGAAACGTTGCAAAGAAGGAAAATGAAGATGTCAAACACATAGTCAAAGCTATATCCGAGGCAGTTAATGTTAGTATCACCGACAATGATATTGTGGATATATATCGCACAAAACAAAACCACCAAAACATTGTGGTAAAATTTTCCTCCACGCATATTAAAAAACAGCTGATGCAAAATATACGTGGCAAACACATCAGTGCCGAGTCACTCAAAGCCGAAAACGATGATAAAAGCAAACCGAGACTATATGTCAATGACCAACTGACGGCAACGAATCGACGTTTACTATGGCTGGCCAAAACAAAAGCTAAATGTGAGAACTGGAAGTTTGTGTGGGTACGCGAGGGGCAAATTTATGCGAGAAAGAACGAAAATTCATCTATTTTAACTATTAATACAGAAAAGGATACTGAAATAATAGTATAAACAAGATGAACAATATAATGACAACCACACTCCAAAGTTATCAATATATAAATAAAACACAAATTAAAAATTATCTTTTGTCATGCATATATTTAAACATCCGATCACTTCGAAAACATTTTACATCATTCTTATCAGCAATAAACAATATAATCACACTTGTAGATTTAATAATACTCGTTGAAACTAATATCACAGATAATGAAAACGACTTTTTCCATATACGCGGGTTCAACGCAGAATTCAATAATAGACATCAGCAAGAGGGTGGAGGAATAGCAATATATATAAGAGAATCTTTAACATATGAACACTATCTGCCCAATACCCTTTCATTTGAATCGATGCTCGTTAAACTCCACACAAAAGAACGACCAATCTCACTACTTGCCATCTACCGTCCACCGTCCTCCAAACCAAAAACTTTCATTAAAGAAATGGAACAAATTCTTGGTAATATGGAAAAAATAAGAGACACGGTGATTGTAGGCGACATGAATATAAACTTACACGACGCCGAACGCAAAAACAGAGGTACAAGTATCGTAAGAGAATACCTAGAAATGATGGCATCTAATGGTATGATAAACGTGAACAATGAGAGCACGAGAGTGGACATTAGTGCAGAAACAAGCACGAACATCGATCATCTGTTCATCCGGAGTAAAAACAACGTTCATGCAGCTGTGGTGCAAACCAACATCTCAGACCACTATTCACTCACTATGGGATTGGAACATATGGGAAATGGTTCGGAGAAAGCCAAAAACCAAGAAAAAGAAAAAGGAAAAACTATAAGTAGTCAAAGGGTAAATACTCTTTTGAACGGCATAAATTGGGATGAAATTCTGAATCTTCAAAATGTTAACGAAATGTATAACAAACTACGAAATATGTTCGAAACAATATATACAGAATCGCAAATAACCCCAAAACAAAGGAAGGAAAGATTACCGAATCCATGGATGAATGAAGAATTAATCGAGTGCTGCAAAAAAAGAGACAAATTATACAAGAATTGGCTATCAAGACTTAAAGACAAAGAAAGGGAAAGAGAGTACAAAACATATAGAAATATTATCAATAAAAAACTTCTTAATGCCAAAAACATGTTTTTCAAAAATAAATTCTCTGAAAACAAAAACAATATCAAGAAAATCTGGCAAACTATAAAAGAGATACTAGGAAAAAAACCTGACAATCTGGATAACACAATACGAAACAACTTTAAAAACGAAAAAACAGAGGTCCTGACAAACAAATTTGCTTAGAGTTTTGACGAAAATGTGAAAAAGATAATACATGATTGTCCCATAAAAACATTAATTATGAACGAAAGTGCTACTCAAAACTCCTTGTTCTTAGAAAAGACCAATGAGCTGGAAGTACAGAACATCATGAAGAGCTTAGACGCAAATAAGGGTCCGGGGCATGACGGGATACGACCGAAAGACTTAAAAAATAACGCTCAACTGTTGGCACCCGTAATAACGAAACTAATAAACACTAGTCTCGAGGACCAGATTATTCCAAAAGAACTGAAAATGTCCCTAGTTCGACCAGTGTATAAAAAAAACCGGCCAAGTGCGAGTCGGACTCGCGCACGAAGGGTTCCGTACTATTATGTATAAAAACGGCAAAAAAAGCATGTCTGTTGTATGGGAGCCCCATTTATACATATATTTATTATATTCTGTCTAAGTATTTGTTGTTAAAGCAGCAACAGAAATACATAATTAGTGACATTTTATTCTCACTATTCGGATAGTTAAAATCTAGAATGTTGTAATTTTTAGAAAATACTCATTTTTTGAGTGATTGCCAATTTGGGTTTAGACGTGGCAAATCGACTGAAACTGCTTTATTGAAATTAACTGGTGAAATATATAATAGTCTAAACACTTCTCAAATACCATCAACATTATTTGTTGATATCAGTAAGGTCTTTGATATGGTTAATCATACTTTGCTACTCGATAAACTTTACAAAGCGGGTTTCAGAGGCTCCATTTATAAATGGTTTTCTTCTTATTTATCCAACCGTTATCAAGTTGTGAAAATTAGGAATGTTTACAGTTCTATAGACTTCTTAAATATGGATGTTCCCCAAGGAACAGTATTGGGCCCAATCTTTTTTCTAATTTATGTTAATACGTTTTTTATACAACCTTTTAAAGGCAAAATAACTGCCTTTGCTGATGAAACATCCCTTTTCCACTCAAACTAAGTTAGTGTTGATAGTTTTGCAGATGTTAATTATGACCTAGATATGTTAAGGAGGTGGTTTAATTATCACAAACTAATAATAATCAACGGTAGAGTTTTCAGAGACCTTCCCTTATATTATCATGCACCATTGTGTAATCGATTTGTTCTTGAAGATATAGTATTCAACAATCAAGAATGTTTGAAAATTGCTTCTTGATTGAACACGTGGACAGTTTTAAATATTTAGGTGTTATATTGGACCAACAACTTTGTTGGAAAGACCATTCAATATATTTGAAACAGCATCTAAATGGGGTTATAAGATAATTATTCCATCTCAGTATGCACTGCAATCTCTACCCGTTTTAAAATACTAAATGTATACTCGCACCGATATGGAACTAGCAAAAACATGTCCATGTCCGGAACTAAATGTATTATCGCACCGATATGGAACTAGGAAACCATGTCCATGTCCGGACCTGAATGCATACATACACATGTATGACATTCGTTCACGAAATGCGATGCGGGCATTATATTCTTTCATTTCATTTCTTCATTTCAGTTCAAGTGTGCTGTACAGTGTACACCAATTGTTCGAGCTTTATCACCACATCTCCATACTTTTGGGTTTCTTGAAAACTACGGGGTATAAGTCATACCGTATGAGAAGCATGTTCGTTGCATTTATGTTTTTTTTTTTTTTTCGTTTTGTACATATGTGATTGATGAATAAGGGTTGAATGGAACTCTTTTCGTTCAATTTGCGGAACGAGAGGACATGTGTCCGAGAGAGGACATAGTTCCGTGAACTATACATGTCCGGAACTACCCAACTCTACTTCGTAGTGTACATATGTATGTATGTATGTATACTTATACATAGCGTACAGATGTGTGAATGTATGCAAATTAATTTTTTTACGCGACACGGGTAGTTTTTAAAAAGATATAACTAGCTATGCTTTTATTATTCCAATTCACTTTCAATACATTACTTTACTTAGCTAATTTTACTTTATTTAAACACCCAAGCCGCGGAGTCCACTCGATCTCAGTGCTGCTGTCGAACCTTGTTGCGTCCTCTGATGTTGATGATGAACTGCTGGGTCCTCTGATGTTGATGAACTGAAGTTGGGCTGAACTTAGATTAACTTATATACTAAGCGTTATGCTGCTCTACGGCAGCGTCCCTTTGCTGGACTTTGGACTTAGATCATAAATTATTTTTGCTTGACCTTGGACCTCTAATACAGATCACGAAGAATATGCTGACGCAGCTGCAACCACTTGACTTCGACTAAAAGCATTTTGCCATTAAGTCGCAGCTGTGTCAACAAAAAGCGATCGCACTTCCTGGTCTCCCTAATATGTGGCATGTGATTTGACCGCAGATTGTTTACATCACTTACGGATCAAATCAATGCTCTATGATATTAACTCCCCTCTTTCTTAAATGAATCGTCCCGATTCTTCGTTTTACTAAATCATCAATTTCTCATTCAAATCTTTTTAACATAATTTCTTCAAAGTTTTCGTTATCTTTTTTTTCAATTTTCTTAGTTTTGTTTACTAGATCATCAATTTATTCATTCAAATCTTTTAACATAATTTCTTCAAAATGTTCATCATTTTTATTTCCGTTCTTTAATATTTTTACATCGGGTTTCTTACTATGTTCCTTTTTACAATTCCAGAGGGTATTACGTATTTTAAATAAAAACATAAACAACAAAAGTATTATTATAATTGTTATGAGGGAGGTCCAAAGTACCGAGCGGGTTTCGATCTCTTTACGAGTTACATACATAAGATTAATGTTTTCAAATTCCCGTTCCAAATCATCGGGTTCTACATATTCAATTACATTAAATTCTATTGGTCGATTTAGTTTTAGGTAATTAAGTATTATTTTAGTGGGATTGTAAAATGTTATATCGTTTATAACAGTAATGTTTTCAAATGTTATTAAATATATTCCATTTAAATTGTACTTATCTACTGTATTGTTTCCTGCTACCAAGATAGCTCCATCTTTGATTACATCAATATTTTTATTTTCTCGATAATTTTTGTACAATCTGCTTCTTTATTATTTAAAATTAATCACAAGCAAGTCTCTTTTGGACTTAATTTACAAAAGGTATTGGTCAATTCTATTGAACAATTTTCGACCGTTTTAAAAGTGTTATTACATTTAGCAATTCTGTTTTCAATTAGAAGCTTGCTGTTATTTTGGGCAATAGCTCTAGATTCATAAAGATTACATGTTTTTTCTATTATTGGATATCTGATATATATTATTATTACATCTTTATTTTGGAGAATATTAAATTTGGAAACATCCATAAGGTCTGTTATTGTCATTTTTGTATGTCGTGCCACGTCTTGTATTTCTCTAGGATTCAGTATTCCGGGGTTTAGGATTTAAATTGGGGTGTTAGGTTTTAATGTTGTCTTTATGGATTATTCTGTTTTTGTTATATATTCTTATCTTATGCCCTAAATCTTTTACCTTTTGTTTTATATATCTGGGTTTTAGCTTATTTCTTTCCCCTATTCTTTTTTCGTAAACTATGTCATCGGAAGCGTAATTTCTACTATTTCTATTTTTATTATTTCTTTCTAGCATTTTTGCTTGTGCTGCTAGTAACTGGTTACGAACGTTTTCGTGAGGTACCTTATTGTACATGATTTCGAATGGTTTTTCGTTTGTCACAGAGTGGATCGTTTTATTGTATTGTTGAGCAGCTCTGTATATGGATTCCGAATAATCAATTAACTTATATTCGTCTTTTAAGCATCTAGCGATTTCTATTATGGTAGAATGCACTCTCTCTATTTGACCGTTTGTCGTACTGTGGTGAGGATTACAAAAATAAATTTCTATGCTCAGTCTCGACATCAAACTTTTAAATTGTACTGTGGTAAAACCTGGTTCATTGTCTAATGTTATTTTTTTCACCTGTGGGAAGCTTTGCAATATTTCTAAGACTTTTTCGTTTAAATTCGTTTTGTCGGATATTTGTTTTATAGTTAGGAACTTTGAATATGAATCTATGCAAGTTAGAAATTTTAAATTTTGTGCATAGAAAATGTCTATGTGGACATGCTCCCCCTCTTTCTTAGGAATTGGAGCCTCTCCAATTGGTTCTTTTTTTGGATGCCTATCGTATTTATTCCTGTTACATATTTCACAAGCTCTGATATATTGTTTGAACTGCTTATTCATATTAGGCCAGTAATAGTATTTGTGGATCTGTTTAATATTTTCGGTGTAGTTTCTATGTGCTCGGGAATGTGTTTGTTCTACGATTGCCGATTGATCATCGCGATTTGTAATGTCCAAAAGGAAGTTCTTAGTGTATAAAAATTTGCATTGAAATGTCTCTAAAAGTTTTCCTTTTATAATGTATAAGTCTTCTGGTGTACAATGAATTGCTGTCACGAGATTGGGTTGTAAGTACTCTTTTAAAATTGTCATTAAGTTTTCTGGTGTATCAAATTCTATAATATGCCTTGTTTTTCCGAAGTTGTGGACAGATTCATGAATAGTAAACTTTGCTCTTGCAAGAAGGAGCTGTTGCTTAAATTGATTCAGTGGCTTTGAGGTTTCTAAAATTTTAGTGTGGTCACTACTGTCAGCTGAATGTTGAGTGACGAAAGAATCGTCAGATGATTCTGTTTCATTGTTTGTTTGGTCGTCAGACATATTGTTGAGATGTTGTCTCGAAAGTGCGTCTGCAACTACATTAGTGGTTCCTGGCTTGTATACCATTTTAGGTGAAAATTCTTCTATAAATGACCTCCATATTTTGATTTTTGCATTAGGGTTTCGTGTACAAGGTCACTGACCTTTTCAACAAGGTCACTGACCTTTTCAACAAGGTCACTGACCTTCTAGACAAGGTCACAGGTTCATTGAACTTTCAAACAAGGTTACTTGGACGGGACTGGACGGGACTGGACGGGACTGGACGGGACTGGACGGGACTGGACGGCACTGGACGGGACTGGACGGGACTCGACGGGACTCGACGGTACATGACGGGACTGGACAGGACTGGACTGGGCAGGACTGGACCGGACGGGACGGGGCTGGTTTTGACGGGACTGGACGGGACTTCACAGGACTGGCATGGACGATACCGAACTGGACGGGACTGGACGGACTGGACGGGACTGGACGGGACCGGACGGGACTGGACGGGACTGGGCGGGACTGGACGGGACTGGACGGGACTGGACGGGACTGGACGGGACTGGACGGGACTGGACGGGACTGGACGGGACATGACGGGACTGGACGGGACATGACGGGACTGGGCAGGACTCCACCGGACGGGACGGGGCTGGTTTTGACGGGACTGGACGGGACTTCACAGGACTGGCATGGACGATACCGAACTGGACGGGACTGGACGGGACCGGACGGGACTGGACGGGACTGGGCGGGACTGGACGGGACTGGACGTGACTTAACGGGACTGGACGGGACTGGACGGGACTGGACGGGACTGGATGGGACTGGACGGGACTGGACGGGACTGGACGGGACATGACGGGACTGGACGGGACTGGACGGGACATGACGGGACTGGGCAGGACTCCACCGGACGGGACGGGGCTGGTTTTGACGGGACTGGACGGGACTTCACAGGACTGGCATGGACGATACCGAACTGGACGGGACTGGACGGGACCGGACGGGACTGGACGGGACTGGGCGGGACTGGACGGGACTGGACGGGACTGGACGGGACTGGACGGGACATGACGGGACTGGACGGGACTGGACGGGACATGACGGGACTGGGCAGGACTCCACCGGACGGGACGGGGCTGGTTTTGACGGGACTGGACGGGACTTCACAGGACTGGCATGGACGATACCGAACTGGACGGGACTGGACGGGACCGGACGGGACTGGACGGGACTGGGCGGGACTGGACGGGACTGGACGGGACTGGACGGGACTGGACGGGACTGGACGGGACTGGACGGGACTGGACGGGACTGGACGGGAATGGACAGGACTGGACTGGACGGACTTGACGGGGCTGGCTCGGACTGGCCTGGACGGGACTGGACTTGACGGAACTGGACTGGACGGAAATGGACCGAACGGGATTGCACTGGACGGGGCTGGCCTGGACGGGACTGGAACCGGCGGGACTGGAACGGACGGGACTGGAACGGACGGGACTGGACTTGACGGGACTGGACTGGACGGGATTGGACTTGACCGGGCCAGCACGGATTAGACTGGGCTGGACTGGACGGGACTGGACTGGACGGGACTGTTCTTGACGGCGCTAGCCTGGACTGGACTGGACGGACCTGGGCCGGACTAGACGGGACTGGACTGGACGGGGCTGGACGGGACTGGATGGGACTGGACGGGACTGGACGGGACTGGACGGGACTAGACGGGACTGGACGGGACTGGACGGGGCTGGCTCGGACAGTCCTGGACGGGACTGTACTAGACGGGACTGGACTTGACGGGACTGGACGGGACTGGACGGGACTAGACGGGACTGAACGGGAATGGATAGGACTGGACTGGACGGATTTGACGGGGCTGGCTCGGACTGGCCTGGACGGGACTCTGCTAGACGGGACTGGACTGGACGGTGCTAGCCTTGACGGAGCTAGGCTTTACGGGACTTAATTTGATGGGACTGGCACGGACTCGAACGGGCTGGACTGGACGGGACTGGATTAGACGGGACTGGAACGGACGAGACTGGAACGGACGGGACTGGAACGGACGGGGCTGGAAAGAACGGGACTGGAACGGACGGGACTGGAACGGACGGGACTGGAACGGGCGGGACTGGAACGGACGGGACTGGAACGGACGGGAATGGAACGGACGGGATTGGACGGAACCGGACTGGATAGATGTTCGGGACAGGTGTGGACCGGATTGGATTTGACTGGACTGGTCGGAGCTCGACCTGACGGGACTGGACGGGACTAAACTTGACCGGACTTATTTTGACGGGCCTGGACTTGGCAGGACTGGAACGGACTCGACTGGGCTGGACTGGGCTGGACTGGCCTGGACTGGTCTGGACGGACCTGTGCCGGACTGGACTGAGCGGGGCTGGTCTGCACCGGATTGTATGGGACTGGACTGGGTGGGACTGGACTCGACTAGACTCGACGGGGCTGGACTGTCCAGTCCCGTCCATTCCAGTCCCGCCCGTTCCAGTCCCGCCCGTTCCAGTCCCGTCCGTTCCATTCCCGTCCGTTCCAATCCCGTCCGTTCCAGTCCCGCCCATTCCAGTCCCGCCCGTTCCATTCCCGTCCGTTCCATTCCCGTCCGTTCCAGTCCCTTCCGTTCCAGTCCCACCCGTTCCAGCCCCGTCCGTTCCAGTCCCGTCCGTTCCAGTCCCGCCCGTTCCAGTCCCGCCCGTTCCAGTCCCATCCGTTCCATTCCCGTCCGTTCCAGTCCCGTCCGTTCCAGTCCCACCCGTTCCAGCACCGTCCGTTCCGTTCCCGTCCGTTTCATTGCCGTCCGTTCCAGTCCAGTCCTGTCCAGTCCCGTCCAGTCCCGTCCAGTCCCGTCCAGTCCCGTCCAGTCCCGTCCAGTCCCATCCAGTCCCGTCCAGTCCCGTCCAGTCCCGTTAAGTCACGTCCAGTCCTGTCCAGTCCCGTCCAGTCCCGTCCAGTCCCGTCCAGTCCCTCCCAGTCCCGCCCAGTCCCGCTCTGTTCAGTATCGTCCATACCAGTCCTGTGAGGTCCCGTCCAGTCCCGTCAAGACCAACCCCGTCCCGTCCAGTCCAGTCCTACCCAGTCCAGCCCCGTTCAATTCAGTCCCGTCCAGTCCAGTTCCGTCGAGTCCAATTTCGTCCAGTCAAGTCCTACCCAGTCCAGTACCGTCCAGTCCAGTCCCGTCCGATTGGTAAACGAAGTGTCAAGTGATAAGATCGTGTGTCAAATCAACGACAATATAATCCGATTTCTATATTCAACCAGATCACATCAAAACGAAAGGCTAGTGGCTAACGAAACCTCATCGAATAGTGCATCGCTGACTATCGGAGTGCTCTTCCGGCAGCTAATAAGGCCGAAACAAATGGTAATTCTTTTTTTTTCATTTCTTTGAAAAACTATGCCATTTCTCCAGCAACAGCTATCTTGATGCAAAGCTTTTTGTGAAAGTGTGGATCTTAAACTTAACAAAACATACGTCCTAAGCCCAGAACCGCACCCTCCCAGCCGTCGAAAGCAAAGCTCGTCCCTAATTTAAATTTAAAAACAAAAACAAAAATCAATTGCACACTCTTAGGCGGTATCAAATACACTCTCTCCTCTTACCGAATGGATGATCCAAACAGCATTTGCGCGGCGTTCTGCGGCTCATGCCTCAAACCGCTCTCCGCTAAAGGCGATTTTGTCACCTGTCAAAGTTGCAAATCCAGGTACCACTACTCCCCATGCACGACTGTCTCAGAGGCCACATACGCCAAAATGAACCAAGAACGCCGACTCGAATGGAGGTGCCGTAATTGCAGACAAAAAAGCAAACAAACATCAACTGCACCGGCAACCCAAACAATATCAGCTGATTATCAACCAAATCAGAAGCACCAACGAGATGAAAGTGAGGAAAATAATACTCAGACCAAACGATATCGATCATATGATACTATCGCTATAAATGAAATGAAAACTGATGTAAACGCAATGCAGTCTGATATAGCCGAACTCAAAACTAACACAAATCACCTAAATGAAATGCTAGAAAAAATATGTAAGCAAATCGAACTTTCAAACGTGGAAATGAAGAAAGAAATTTCAAATACTTTTGCTAAACTGAGTGAGACCATGTCAGAACTAGCACTTCAAATCAAAGATCTAACCCAGAGAAATTACGAAAAGGACTTGAAAATTGCACAGATCGAGCAAAAAATAGACACTCTTAAGCAACAAGACTCTCGAATTTTAGCAATGGAACAAAAAATCAACTCTCTTGAACAAAAAGGATACGAGAAAAATATTGAAATTAGAAACGTTGCAAAGAAGGAAAATGAAGATGTCAAACACATAGTCAAAGCTATATCCGAGGCAGTTAATGTTAGTATCACCGACAATGATATTGTGGATATATATCGCACAAAACAAAACCACCAAAACATTGTGGTAAAATTTTCCTCCACGCATATTAAAAAACAGCTGATGCAAAATATACGTGGCAAACACATCAGTGCCGAGTCACTCAAAGCCGAAAACGATGATAAAAGCAAACCGAGACTATATGTCAATGACCAACTGACGGCAACGAATCGACGTTTACTATGGCTGGCCAAAACAAAAGCTAAATGTGAGAACTGGAAGTTTGTGTGGGTACGCGAGGGGCAAATTTATGCGAGAAAGAACGAAAATTCATCTATTTTAACTATTAATACAGAAAAGGATACTGAAATAATAGTATAAACAAGATGAACAATATAATGACAACCACACTCCAAAGTTATCAATATATAAATAAAACACAAATTAAAAATTATCTTTTGTCATGCATATATTTAAACATCCGATCACTTCGAAAACATTTTACATCATTCTTATCAGCAATAAACAATATAATCACACTTGTAGATTTAATAATACTCGTTGAAACTAATATCACAGATAATGAAAACGACTTTTTCCATATACGCGGGTTCAACGCAGAATTCAATAATAGACATCAGCAAGAGGGTGGAGGAATAGCAATATATATAAGAGAATCTTTAACATATGAACACTATCTGCCCAATACCCTTTCATTTGAATCGATGCTCGTTAAACTCCACACAAAAGAACGACCAATCTCACTACTTGCCATCTACCGTCCACCGTCCTCCAAACCAAAAACTTTCATTAAAGAAATGGAACAAATTCTTGGTAATATGGAAAAAATAAGAGACACGGTGATTGTAGGCGACATGAATATAAACTTACACGACGCCGAACGCAAAAACAGAGGTACAAGTATCGTAAGAGAATACCTAGAAATGATGGCATCTAATGGTATGATAAACGTGAACAATGAGAGCACGAGAGTGGACATTAGTGCAGAAACAAGCACGAACATCGATCATCTGTTCATCCGGAGTAAAAACAACGTTCATGCAGCTGTGGTGCAAACCAACATCTCAGACCACTATTCACTCACTATGGGATTGGAACATATGGGAAATGGTTCGGAGAAAGCCAAAAACCAAGAAAAAGAAAAAGGAAAAACTATAAGTAGTCAAAGGGTAAATACTCTTTTGAACGGCATAAATTGGGATGAAATTCTGAATCTTCAAAATGTTAACGAAATGTATAACAAACTACGAAATATGTTCGAAACAATATATACAGAATCGCAAATAACCCCAAAACAAAGGAAGGAAAGATTACCGAATCCATGGATGAATGAAGAATTAATCGAGTGCTGCAAAAAAAGAGACAAATTATACAAGAATTGGCTATCAAGACTTAAAGACAAAGAAAGGGAAAGAGAGTACAAAACATATAGAAATATTATCAATAAAAAACTTCTTAATGCCAAAAACATGTTTTTCAAAAATAAATTCTCTGAAAACAAAAACAATATCAAGAAAATCTGGCAAACTATAAAAGAGATACTAGGAAAAAAACCTGACAATCTGGATAACACAATACGAAACAACTTTAAAAACGAAAAAACAGAGGTCCTGACAAACAAATTTGCTTAGAGTTTTGACGAAAATGTGAAAAAGATAATACATGATTGTCCCATAAAAACATTAATTATGAACGAAAGTGCTACTCAAAACTCCTTGTTCTTAGAAAAGACCAATGAGCTGGAAGTACAGAACATCATGAAGAGCTTAGACGCAAATAAGGGTCCGGGGCATGACGGGATACGACCGAAAGACTTAAAAAATAACGCTCAACTGTTGGCACCCGTAATAACGAAACTAATAAACACTAGTCTCGAGGACCAGATTATTCCAAAAGAACTGAAAATGTCCCTAGTTCGACCAGTGTATAAAAAAAACCGGCCAAGTGCGAGTCGGACTCGCGCACGAAGGGTTCCGTACTATTATGTATAAAAACGGCAAAAAAAGCATGTCTGTTGTATGGGAGCCCCATTTATACATATATTTATTATATTCTGTCTAAGTATTTGTTGTTAAAGCAGCAACAGAAATACATAATTAGTGACATTTTATTCTCACTATTCGGATAGTTAAAATCTAGAATGTTGTAATTTTTAGAAAATACTCATTTTTTGAGTGATTGCCAATTTGGGTTTAGACGTGGCAAATCGACTGAAACTGCTTTATTGAAATTAACTGGTGAAATATATAATAGTCTAAACACTTCTCAAATACCATCAACATTATTTGTTGATATCAGTAAGGTCTTTGATATGGTTAATCATACTTTGCTACTCGATAAACTTTACAAAGCGGGTTTCAGAGGCTCCATTTATAAATGGTTTTCTTCTTATTTATCCAACCGTTATCAAGTTGTGAAAATTAGGAATGTTTACAGTTCTATAGACTTCTTAAATATGGATGTTCCCCAAGGAACAGTATTGGGCCCAATCTTTTTTCTAATTTATGTTAATACGTTTTTTATACAACCTTTTAAAGGCAAAATAACTGCCTTTGCTGATGAAACATCCCTTTTCCACTCAAACTAAGTTAGTGTTGATAGTTTTGCAGATGTTAATTATGACCTAGATATGTTAAGGAGGTGGTTTAATTATCACAAACTAATAATAATCAACGGTAGAGTTTTCAGAGACCTTCCCTTATATTATCATGCACCATTGTGTAATCGATTTGTTCTTGAAGATATAGTATTCAACAATCAAGAATGTTTGAAAATTGCTTCTTGATTGAACACGTGGACAGTTTTAAATATTTAGGTGTTATATTGGACCAACAACTTTGTTGGAAAGACCATTCAATATATTTGAAACAGCATCTAAATGGGGTTATAAGATAATTATTCCATCTCAGTATGCACTGCAATCTCTACCCGTTTTAAAATACTAAATGTATACTCGCACCGATATGGAACTAGCAAAAACATGTCCATGTCCGGAACTAAATGTATTATCGCACCGATATGGAACTAGGAAACCATGTCCATGTCCGGACCTGAATGCATACATACACATGTATGACATTCGTTCACGAAATGCGATGCGGGCATTATATTCTTTCATTTCATTTCTTCATTTCAGTTCAAGTGTGCTGTACAGTGTACACCAATTGTTCGAGCTTTATCACCACATCTCCATACTTTTGGGTTTCTTGAAAACTACGGGGTATAAGTCATACCGTATGAGAAGCATGTTCGTTGCATTTATGTTTTTTTTTTTTTTTTCGTTTTGTACATATGTGATTGATGAATAAGGGTTGAATGGAACTCTTTTCGTTCAATTTGCGGAACGAGAGGACATGTGTCCGAGAGAGGACATAGTTCCGTGAACTATACATGTCCGGAACTACCCAACTCTACTTCGTAGTGTACATATGTATGTATGTATGTATACTTATACATAGCGTACAGATGTGTGAGTGTATGCAAATTAATTTTTTTACGCGACACGGGTAGTTTTTAAAAAGATATAACTAGCTATGCTTTTATTATTCCAATTCACTTTCAATACATTACTTTACTTAGCTAATTTTACTTTATTTAAACACCCAAGCCGCGGAGTCCACTCGATCTCAGTGCTGCTGTCGAACCTTGTTGCGTCCTCTGATGTTGATGATGAACTGCTGGGTCCTCTGATGTTGATGAACTGAAGTTGGGCTGAACTTAGATTAACTTATATACTAAGCGTTATGCTGCTCTACGGCAGCGTCCCTTTGCTGGACTTTGGACTTAGATCATAAATTATTTTTGCTTGACCTTGGACCTCTAATACAGATCACGAAGAATATGCTGACGCAGCTGCAACCACTTGACTTCGACTAAAAGCATTTTGCCATTAAGTCGCAGCTGTGTCAACAAAAAGCGATCGCACTTCCTGGTCTCCCTAATATGTGGCATGTGATTTGACCGCAGATTGTTTACATCACTTACGGATCAAATCAATGCTCTATGATATTAACTCCCCTCTTTCTTAAATGAATCGTCCCGATTCTTCGTTTTACTAAATCATCAATTTCTCATTCAAATCTTTTTAACATAATTTCTTCAAAGTTTTCGTTATCTTTTTTTTCAATTTTCTTAGTTTTGTTTACTAGATCATCAATTTATTCATTCAAATCTTTTAACATAATTTCTTCAAAATGTTCATCATTTTTATTTCCGTTCTTTAATATTTTTACATCGGGTTTCTTACTATGTTCCTTTTTACAATTCCAGAGGGTATTACGTATTTTAAATAAAAACATAAACAACAAAAGTATTATTATAATTGTTATGAGGGAGGTCCAAAGTACCGAGCGGGTTTCGATCTCTTTACGAGTTACATACATAAGATTAATGTTTTCAAATTCCCGTTCCAAATCATCGGGTTCTACATATTCAATTACATTAAATTCTATTGGTCGATTTAGTTTTAGGTAATTAAGTATTATTTTAGTGGGATTGTAAAATGTTATATCGTTTATAACAGTAATGTTTTCAAATGTTATTAAATATATTCCATTTAAATTGTACTTATCTACTGTATTGTTTCCTGCTACCAAGATAGCTCCATCTTTGATTACATCAATATTTTTATTTTCTCGATAATTTTTGTACAATCTGCTTCTTTATTATTTAAAATTAATCACAAGCAAGTCTCTTTTGGACTTAATTTACAAAAGGTATTGGTCAATTCTATTGAACAATTTTCGACCGTTTTAAAAGTGTTATTACATTTAGCAATTCTGTTTTCAATTAGAAGCTTGCTGTTATTTTGGGCAATAGCTCTAGATTCATAAAGATTACATGTTTTTTCTATTATTGGATATCTGATATATATTATTATTACATCTTTATTTTGGAGAATATTAAATTTGGAAACATCCATAAGGTCTGTTATTGTCATTTTTGTATGTCGTGTCACGTCTTGTATTTCTCTAGGATTCAGTATTCCGGGGTTTAGGATTTAAATTGGGGTGTTAGGTTTTAATGTTGTCTTTATGGATTATTCTGTTTTTGTTATATATTCTTATCTTATGCCCTAAATCTTTTACCTTTTGTTTTATATATCTGGGTTTTAGCTTATTTCTTTCCCCTATTCTTTTTTCGTAAACTATGTCATCGGAAGCGTAATTTCTACTATTTCTATTTTTATTATTTCTTTCTAGCATTTTTGCTTGTGCTGCTAGTAACTGGTTACGAACGTTTTCGTGAGGTACCTTATTGTACATGATTTCGAATGGTTTTTCGTTTGTCACAGAGTGGATCGTTTTATTGTATTGTTGAGCAGCTCTGTATATGGATTCCGAATAATCAATTAACTTATATTCGTCTTTTAAGCATCTAGCGATTTCTATTATGGTAGAATGCACTCTCTCTATTTGACCGTTTGTCGTACTGTGGTGAGGATTACAAAAATAAATTTCTATGCTCAGTCTCGACATCAAACTTTTAAATTGTACTGTGGTAAAACCTGGTTCATTGTCTAATGTTATTTTTTTCACCTGTGGGAAGCTTTGCAATATTTCTAAGACTTTTTCGTTTAAATTCGTTTTGTCGGATATTTGTTTTATAGTTAGGAACTTTGAATATGAATCTATGCAAGTTAGAAATTTTAAATTTTGTGCATAGAAAATGTCTATGTGGACATGCTCCCCCTCTTTCTTAGGAATTGGAGCCTCTCCAATTGGTTCTTTTTTTGGATGCCTATCGTATTTATTCCTGTTACATATTTCACAAGCTCTGATATATTGTTTGAACTGCTTATTCATATTAGGCCAGTAATAGTATTTGTGGATCTGTTTAATATTTTCGGTGTAGTTTCTATGTGCTCGGGAATGTGTTTGTTCTACGATTGCCGATTGATCATCGCGATTTGTAATGTCCAAAAGGAAGTTCTTAGTGTATAAAAATTTGCATTGAAATGTCTCTAAAAGTTTTCCTTTTATAATGTATAAGTCTTCTGGTGTACAATGAATTGCTGTCACGAGATTGGGTTGTAAGTACTCTTTTAAAATTGTCATTAAGTTTTCTGGTGTATCAAATTCTATAATATGCCTTGTTTTTCCGAAGTTGTGGACAGATTCATGAATAGTAAACTTTGCTCTTGCAAGAAGGAGCTGTTGCTTAAATTGATTCAGTGGCTTTGAGGTTTCTAAAATTTTAGTGTGGTCACTACTGTCAGCTGAATGTTGAGTGACGAAAGAATCGTCAGATGATTCTGTTTCATTGTTTGTTTGGTCGTCAGACATATTGTTGAGATGTTGTCTCGAAAGTGCGTCTGCAACTACATTAGTGGTTCCTGGCTTGTATACCATTTTAGGTGAAAATTCTTCTATAAATGACCTCCATCTTTTGATTTTTGCATTAGGGTTTCGTGTAGAAATAGCAAAAGTAAGTGGTTGATGGTCAGTATGAATTTCTAAGTCTTTAACTGCGTAAAGATAATTTCTTAAATTTTTGAGAGCCCAGACAATGGCATAGAGCTCTTTTTCGTTAGTTGCGTAATTAATTTCTGTGGAATTTAGGGTTTTTGAAATAAAAGTGATCGGTTTACCTTCCTGAGATAAAACTGCTCCTAGTGCTATATTTGAAGCATCTGTGGTTAAAATAAATTTCTTATTGAAATCTGGCTGTGTTAGTTCTACTTGGTTTGCTAACAATTGTTTCAAAGTTTCACAAGATTTTATTGCTTCTTGATCTAAATTAATTTGTATTTTTTTCGATAAATATTGGGAAATTTTTCCGTTTTCCCCTGAAAGATATTTTGTTAGTGGTTTGGTTACCGTCGCATAGTCTTTCACGAATTTGCGATAATATCCAGTCATACCGAGAAAACTTCTAAGTTGTCGAAGTGTGGTTGGTATAGGATAATTTAAAATTGTTTCGATTTTTTTGGGGTCTGTTTTAATTACTTTGTGACCTACTATATAGCCTAAAAATTCAATCTGTTCCGAATAAAATACGGATTTTTCTAAAGATACCTTCATATGGGCATCTTTTAGTGTATCTATTATCAATTCTAAATGTCGAGTATGTTCTTCTATTGTGCTAGAGTAAACTATAATGTCATCAATGTAAACATGGCAAAATTTGCCTATAAAGTCTCTAAGGATATTGTCCATTGCTCTTTGGAATATGCTTGGTGCATTTTTTAATCCAAATGGCATCCTTAAATATTCGTATTTCCCATTACTTACTGAAAAAGCGGTTTTCTCAATGTCTTCTTCTTTCATGAGAATTTGGTGGAATCCTGACTCTAAGTCTATCGTTGAAAAGTATTTTGAGTTGCCCAGGTTTGATAGTATTACATTTGTATCCGGAATGGGATAACGATCCGATATTGTTTGTTCGTTAATTTTTTTAAAATCAATTACCATTCTTAATTTTGGAGTACCATCTTCATTTATACCCTTTTTGGGTACTACCCATATAGGAGAATTATATGGACTTTTGCTTGGACGAATTATATTGTCCTTTAGTAATTTATTAATTTCTTGGTTTACGAACGAATTTACTGAGAGCGGGTAGGGATATTGTTTACTCCATATAGGAGATCCAACAATTGTACGAATTTCCGCTTTAATATCCGTTCTAAATGGAAGATTGGTATCTATATCAGAGTGAATTTCTTCAATCTTTTTCCTCATCACCAATCCTAATCTTTTTAATTTTTCGTTTTTATATTTCGAACTTTCGGCGTTCGTATTATTCATTTTCAAGGTTTCAGGAGCGTTGTCTCCCAAATTTAATTCATTTACCTGTTTATTTAACGTTTCAGCGTCAGCGTCTTTTGCTGCCTGTAGTCCTTCGGATTCGCTACCGAAAGTATTTTCATTTGTTTTAATATCGGTACTTTTTACTGATTCGGATACTTCAGATTCTTTTCCTGAAGTGTATATTTTTTGTACCTCAATGTCAGCATTTTTATCTGACTTTAGTCCTTCGGATTCACTACCGAAAGTATTTTTTTTATTTAATTTATCATCAGTGTTCTTCACTGATTCGCGTACTTCAGATTCTTTTCCTGAAGTGTATATTTTTTCTTCCCTTGTGCCATGTGTAAGCGTGCCTTTCGAAAAATCTAATTTTATATTTGCCTTTTTCAATAAATTATAGCCTATTAAAATATCTGCCTCTAAGTTTTCTATTACATAAAATCTTTCTTTGACTCCGTATATAAATGCTTCGCAAAAATGAGTAATAATGGAAAAACCCAAAATTGTCCTAACTCTTTTCCTAATGTCTAATTCCTTTCTATTGGGGAGTGTATTGGGTGAACAGTACGAACTAGTAGCTCCTGTGTCAATCATTATTTGGAATGCTTTTCCTGTCCTTTCGCTTATTTTGTATATGTAAGGCAATCGGGGCCTTGGTCTAAAAAAGAGTCACTGACATTATTTATTCTTTGAGTTTTATTATGCGGCTGAGCGGAGAATTGTCCACTGCCGTGGGTGCGTTTTTCACCTATGTTTTGATTGTGTGAGTTATTGAAATCACGATTATTTGAAAATCTCTGATTTGAAAACCTATTTGGAAAAGAGTGTCTGTTTGCATGGAAATAATTTCGATTTTGATTGGAAGGATCAACATCCATGGGTACAGGTTTTGGATAAGTGGGGTTATTTTGGTAACTATTATAATTGTTTCTTCTTGGAAATCTCAGGTTATTATTTTGTGGAGGAGTATTGTTCATGCCTCTTCCGAATTGTATCGCGAAATTGGCTCGAAGATTGTTCGACTCCAATTCTTGAGCCTTTGCAAGCGCGTTGGGTAAGTCTTCGGGTTTGAGAGAAAATAAAATGTTTGCGAGAGGCGCATTTAAACCCGTAATAAAGATGCGTAAAGCATTCGCACGATTTTTGTTATTGAGTTCTTTTGTAATCGGTGTGTTTGTGCCATAGGTCATGATGGTTTTGTTTATTAACAGGGTCAATTTTTCATTGACCATATTATAATATTCTAATATTAATTTATTACCTTGGCGAAGTATGCTCATTTCCTGTTCGATTATGTGAATTGGTCTTTTATCGGCATACGCGAAATCTAAACGACTTATAATGCCATCAAAGTTCAAAACACATCCGTGATTCGTTAGGATGTTATTTGCATCCCCAACAATCTTATTTCTCAAGATTGTCAAAGCTCCAAAGTATTTGCGACTTCCTTTATCGTATAGACTCATAGTGTTGTTAGCGGCTTCTCGCCAACCAACGTAATTAGCACCTGAAAATACCGGAAGGGATTTAACTATGTCAAGAGATTCTTGACAAACTATGTTATCGTCAATTTGTTCTTGTTCGTATTCCGCGACAAGGTTTGACGAGGTAAGCAATTTCAGCTGTTCTTTTAACTGATCAAGCTCGGTCTTAAGACTAGCAGTACTTGCACTGATTAGTCTGTTTACTAAGTTTGGGGTTAGTGTCATCGCGTTCAACCCAGTCTGTTCGTCCCGGTCTGTCAAACTCATTTTGTTTAACGATATGGATATTTCCTCCAGATTTAAATCTTATTATATAATATAATTTTTATTTAATTTTTTTTTTTTTTTTCACAAGTGAGCCCTATTTTAATAGGTGCTGGATACTTAAGTTTATGCAATACGTAAAAAATACAGAAATTTACGCTTACTGTTGACTTCTTCTTGATCTGTTGTCTTTGCTGTCGTCCATGCTTTCGTTTATGCTGTCGTCTATGCTGTCGTATATGCTGTCGTCTATGCTGTCATCTATACTCTTGTTGGCTAGTTTTTTATTTTGGCACTTATAGTTCTTTTCTTTTTTATTTATGGCACTTATAGTTTTTGTTTTTTTGTTTTTGTTTTTTGTAGTTTTGGCACTTATAGTTTTTGTTCTTTTATTTTGTAATTAGTTTTTCACTTTCCTTTTTCTCTCCGTAGTGGAGATACTTGGTATATACTTACATATGTAGGTATATATATCTATAGTTTTTCTTTTTTCTCTCCTTCGTGGAGATACTTGATAATTTTTTTGTGTTTTTTTCTTTTTTCTCTCCTTCGTGGAGATACTTGATTGTCTGCAGCGTTTTGGTTCTGCAGCGCGATTACCGAACTTTACTTGGTTTTTTCAAGGTTTAATTTTTACCGGTTTTTTATTTTTCGCACTGCCCCGAAAGTTGGGCGCCAATTAATTTTTTTACGCGACTGGAGTAGTTTTTAAAAAGAGCTAACCAGCTTTGCTTTTATTATATCACTACTACATACACTACTTTACTTAGCTAAATTTACTTATTAAAACACCCAAGCCGCGGAGTCCACTCGATCTCAGTGCTGCTATCGAACTCTGCTGAATCGTCTGATGTTGATAATGAACTGCGGGGTCCTCTGATGTTGATGAACTGCTGAGTCCTCTGATGTTGATGAACTGCTGAGTCCTCTGATGTTGATGAACTGAAGTTGGGCTGAACTTAGATTAACTTATATACTAAGCGTTATGCTGCTCTACGGCAGCGTCCCTTTGCTGGACTTTGGACTTAGATCATAAATTATTTTTGCTTGACCTTGGACCTCTAATACAGATCACGAAGAATATGCTGACGCAGCTGCAACCACTTGACTTCGACTAAAAGCATTTTGCCATTAAGTCGCAGCTGTGTCAACAAAAAGCGATCGCACTTCCTGGTCTCCCTAATATGTGGCATGTGATTTGACCGCAGATTGTTTACATTACTTACGGATCAAATCAATGGTTTATGTTATTGACTATATGCTGCATGTGATTTGACCGCAGCTTGTTTACATCGCTTACGGATCAAATCAATGCTCTATGATATTAACTTGCGTGTTATTCTCCGTTTAAAACCAACGCTTTTGACTAACACAATGATAGTCTCAAGACGTCGATGTGTAGAGTCAAGACGTCGGTACCAGGTCGGAACAAGGTAGGATGACATAGTCAAGACGCCGTCAAACCAAAACGCGTTTGTAGGGGCTAGCTATCAAAGTGCCTGTCAAAGCCGTCAGATTGCCATCTTGTTCATTTATCTATGAACGCACGAACGGTTTCTGGCGATAGTAGCCTTCCGACGTCATAACTTTGTATTCTTACTCTACTCCGCTGCGTTGGTGATATCCGTAAGCGCATCTTGGCTACTACAAGATAGTGGTCCGAGTCGATGTTAGCCCCTCGGAAAGTTCGAACATCAAGTATAGTGGACGAGTGTCTGACGTCGATCGCGATGTGATCAATCTGGTTGGTAGTCGATTGATCAAAAGACCGCCAGGTGCCTTTGTGTATATCGAGGTGCGGGAAGCGCGTACTGGCTAGAAGGAGATTTCGCCTCGTACCAAGATCAATCAGCCTGTGTCCGTTATCGGATGTGGTGTCGTGTAGGCTATGTTTGTCGACGACTCGTTCAAGGATGCTTTCCTTACCCAGCTTAGCATTAAAGTCTCCTAGTACAACCTTGATGTCATAGCTGGGACATTGAGCATACGTTCTGTCTAGGAGATCGTAGAACTCATCTTTGGTGGAGTCATCCTTGTCTTCCGTGGGGGCGTGGACGCAGATCAGGCTGATGTTAAAAAATTTAGCCTTGATACGGATTGTTATGAGGCGTTCGCTAACATGCCGAAAGCTTAGGACTTTTTGCCTTAGTCCACCTCGAACAACAAATCCGCATCCAAACAATCGTTGCCCTCTCTCCCTATATGTAGCAGTCGCCGTAGTAAATATCGCAATTTTCCATCCGCTTTATACCCGGTCCATTCCCCAGATATAACTTTAGCCAAAACTACAAGGTCACATTCCCTAACCGACAAAACTGGGAACAGGATAGACCCTCCTTCAACCGTCGAGCCTACGTGTGGTACACAGATGGCTCCAAAACGGACGAAGGCGTTGGGGCCGGAGTATACGGAGCAAATACAGGCACATGCATTTACGTCAGCATGGACATTATAACTCCGTTTTTCAAGCAGAGATATTTGCTATAGAACTCTGCCTCAGAGAAAATATAAACAGAAATATACTTAACAAAAACATTTACATTCTCTCTGACAGCAAGGCTGCACTTCAAGCCCTAAAGAGCTTTGAAATAACCTCCAAGCTGGTATGGGACTGCCTACAGCTACTTCACCAGCTGGCCAGTACAAACAGAGTTCATCTCATTTGGATACCTGGACACAGCGGCCATACAGGCAACGAAAAGGCGGACCTACTAGCAAGGAAAGGCTCTGCATCACCATTTATGATGCCACGGCCTTTCTGCGGCATACCCACTAGCACCACCAAATGCTGCATAAACAATTGGTTAAAGAACACGACGGATCACTACTGGTCACAAACGAAAGGTAGCAGACAAGCCAAGCTGTTCCTCCCAACTACATCCCTCAAAAGAACGAAACAACTTCTCATGCTTTCGAGGAGTCAGATTCGTTTAATCACAGGTTTCCTTACTGGACACTGCCCAGTTAATAAACACCTCAAAACAATGGGCATCATACAAGATGACACTTGCCGTATGTGTAATGAAGACGAAGAAACAGCAGAGCACATACTATGCCACTGTAACTGCCTGGTCAGTGCACGTCTTCGTCACCTAGGCAGGTATTATCTCGAAGCAGAAGAAATTGCTGCCAGCTCACTCAAAAGCATACTAAGTTTTATTACGGACTCAGGTTTTCTGAGTGAACTGTAAGTGGGGGACATCACAATAGGCCCAATCGTGGCCGCAGTGATCAGGCGACTCTGTCCCACCCCCTAAGCCCTAACTATCTATCTATCTATCTATCTACCCGGTCCATTCCATCGCATTTCCTAGATGGCGGTTTTGTCCGCTTTATAGCGGTCTAGGGCGTCCGCAAGTTGTTCGGCTGCACGTGGCCTGTTTAGGGACCCAACATTCCACGTACAAAGCCGAGGGTCATCAACATAAATCCGGTCCGTTATATCCAAGGCTTGTGGTTGTGTCGGAGTTTGTTATTTTTACGGTTGCGGCTTACTAGGCCGTAACCCAACCGACTTATCTTGTTTTTTGGCGCAGGAGGCTCGCCATTCGCCCTTCACCGTCTGCAATTTCCATAGGAAATCTCTAGATGGCACAACGAGGTGGGGATAGGACTTACTAACAGTGCCGCAAGATGTTCGGCTGCGGTTGCTCTTCTCGCTTTTTAGTAGGCCAGCATCCGTCGGATAGATGCTACCCCTACGAGGCCTTTGTTAGTCCTTTGTCATCCTGCAGGTTGCGCTCACAATATACTTGCGACAAAATACATCTAAATATGATTGTCGAAATAAGCTCGTCCATATTTGTATGTTTTATTTAACAATTAGGAATGTTTTCCAGTTGAACGCACAACGTCATTGAATTATTTGACATTCATTTCTGACAGACGCACGCATGGACGCGTTCTATGTGACTGGCCCTTTATGCCTGCAGCAGTACGTTTGGTCGCTTTCCATTAACAACTGCGTTGCATACTTTTTTCCGTATAGGAATTGCTTTTTATTGACTATGAAACGAATTTGAACTATAGACCTTCCGCTCGATGGTCGATGATGTTAACCACTGCACCACAGCCACCCCCACACCTCCATATGCATGTATTTGGATTGTAATGAGAATAGCTGAAGGAGAAGAAAACGAGTCCCCCAAGTACCGATGAGATTTCATAAAGATCACACTTTCCAATAAAGACCACCTCTCTACGAGGGAGTCCTTAAAGAAACGACTAGGTAGCAGGGAGTGGATAACCGTTTTGCACTTCCCCTCAATCGCCAGTATGCACCTGTATGTGTTAAATTTGTTGAGTGCCTCCAAGGACTCCGAATGGTGATCGCCAGTTACCGTTCTTAATTGTTTTTTTTATACCTACTTACACCAAACTGCATGGTTCCAAATAGGACTATCGTCGCTTGATCGATCACACTAGGAGTAATCGAAAAATTAGAGAAAACCTACATACTTCCGGCAAAAGAACTTCCCCAATAAGTTTGTTGAAGAACAGAATGGAAACGAAATATTTTATTTTTGATTGGAAATTAATTTATTCGATGGACGAAACTAGGATAGTATACAACTACGAACAACTACACGGTAGCTATGACAAAGTACATGAGATATTTACAATGAAACGACTCAAGGTGTTTGTACTTTAGACTATTATAGTGGAATGGATGATTAACTAAGTGATACACACGTATACGGACAATACACGTAGTCGAACTACTTCGAATCAGTTTTCTTTGGTGTTTTGCCCGTGGCAACATCACCGTTTGGTTGCTGCTCTTCCTCGTTGTTCTTCACGCTAAGATGCGCCGGACCAGTCTGTTGAATCTGTACAATTCTCTCGTTGCTCTTCAGCGCTTTAGCTGGTGGTGGTGCTTTAACAGTTAGTACACCGTCCGTTGAAACTGTCGAGATGACCTCCTTCGGATCGTAACCTTTTGGCAATTGGTATTTACGCACAAATTGACGACTGATGAAACCGTGATCGTCCTCGCGTTCTTCGTGTTTGCCTTCGACGACCACTTGATTGCCAACTGTCTTGACCGTTAACTCGTTCGGCTTGAAATGGCTGACATCCATGCAAACTTGGAATCCATCTTTGCCTACAGTCAGATTCTCCTTAGAGTCTGACTTGCCACGCATTATCTTATAGCTTCTTTCGTACGGCGAGTATCGGCGACGTGGTGTTAGAGCCAATGATGTAATCCTGGGACGATAGATTTCGCATGGATAGATGCCAAAGCCAAAATCATCATCCAAAGACTCAAGTCCCGTACGGTAACTGTCCATCTCACGGGCCAAAGTGCTCAACAATGGAATTAGCGACATTTTTCTTTTCTTTTTTCAAACTTTTACTTAAATCAGATTTGAAAACTGTTTTGTTAACGCAATTGAACTTTTTAACTTCGCTTTCACTAGCACCCGATTTGACTCTTTCGGCGTTCAATTCAATACTGAAGAGTCAGGCGAACTCTTCGCTCTATTTATACCCGCAGTTGGCTGAATGCCAGGCGAAGAGAAATATCGAGAAGAGCTGGTATTCGAAAGAGAACTGAATCGAAATTTCTTGAAAAGTTTTTCAGTTTTCGAGAGATTTCTAGACACGCGCTGAATCCGATTAGTCATTGTGTTTACACACAGTGCAGTGTTGTTGCTATTTTTGCCGGCCGGCTTTTTAGTTGTTTGTTGTAGATACTTTGGGACTTGATTCTATTAATGGAATAGTATGTATAGATATTGGGATAGGTTATTTTGCCATGGTGACTAATCGGTACGTAGTAACTCGTAGACAGATGTTTGGAAAAGGAAAACAACTGCGTAGACTATCGAACGTGCTAGAATGAACGAAGCCGAGAATTGAGTTTTGTTTCGTGCAGATACGTAGTCACATATCGCTAAAAGGGTGGCTCTGGTATCTACATATGTATGTATGTAGATATATATGTATGTATAATCGCAAGTGGAATTATGTATTTTTTATGATGTCTGAGAGCAACCGTGGAATTCATGAAATGATAATTAAATCGAAAACAATTGGTGATTTTTAGCAGCACTCTTTAGATAGTATTTACATATACATACATATGTAGGTATGTACGTTTGCATTATGGTCAAGTTTTATGCAGGAAAAGCTGTCCAAGACGAACCAGAGAAAGGTAGAAAAACAATTTGTTAATTTTTTTGTTGAAGGCTTCTGCTAACCGCTGGAGCACTCAGACGCAAACACTGGTCCATTGTACTCCAGACAGACACCTTACATTACCGTATTTTCCCCGTTTTCCGGAGAAGCTTCAGTGATGTAGAGCTAAGGGATTCGGCACACACCACGTCGGCTCCAAGGGTGCGCCACCGTGCGCGAGCAAAGGCCGGACAATCACAGAGGAAATGCTCTGCAGTGT
The DNA here is from genome assembly GCA_951905685.1 of Eumerus sabulonum. NCBI lineage: Eukaryota > Metazoa > Arthropoda > Insecta > Diptera > Syrphidae > Eumerus > Eumerus sabulonum. The sequence goes on from CATOVK010000023.1 coordinate 81,766, forward strand.
CATCCTCCTCTTCGCCACATGCAGCACAGGTAGGCGTCTCACTGATGCCGAGCACGTAGAAATGCTTGGCAAAAGTGTAAGGGCCAGTGTTAACTCCCACAAGCCTTCTGCAGTCGACTCTCTTTAAAGACAGGAGGAATACTGCAGATTTTTTGCAGACATCAGAGCATACGCGCTTAGTCGTCCTGCACCCTGGACAGTCCCTCCATCTACGGTTGTGTGTATTAAAAACACAATCGTTAATGTAGGAATTTACCGTGGACACAGGTAGACCTAGAGCGGGTTCAGGTCCTGAGAAGCTTTCTTCTGAACCCATTCTGGCGAGTTAATCAGAGATCTCATTCCCCAGAGTGGCCTGGAACCCAGGCAAGCCTTAATGAATTTAGTCTGCCGACTTTGTTCAGGAAGAACTTGAGTTCAAGCACTAATTTGGAGCTAGTTAAGGGGTTAGACACAGCTTTTAGTGCAGCTTGGCTGTCACTACAGACGCAGATGCTTTCCCCCTTCCACCTGTACTTTACAACATAGTGCATGGCCATTAGGATTGGCTATATCTCTGATTGGAAGACAGACGCATATTTTCCTATGGAGAAGTGCATTCGGATGTTTTCGCGCTCAAAGAAGACCCCAGCACCGGACCCCCGCCCAGACCTGGAGCCATCCGTGAAAATGCAAAGACTATCATTTCCAGGTTCAGTATCCAGCCATAGCCAATCCTGACGCCATTGAAACTCGACTGTGAAATTACGGCGCTAGAATAACGGGCGTCAGTGCGTCAGAAGGCATATGCATGAGACAGGCGTCGTAGGACAAATCTTGCGCAAGCACGCCGTTATTCCTATGCGAGCTATACCAAAAGCCATTTCTCTTCAGACGAGACATGGCTTTCAGAGCACACCCTCTGATAAATACATACATATGTATATCAAGAGGTGGAAGGCTCATCATAGCATCTAGAGTAGCGCCCGGCGTACTAGGGAAGGCCCCCGTGCAGCCGAAACAAATGGTTCTTTGGAGTTTGGTGAAAGAGGCTACGACGTGTTTGCGTTTTAGCCTGTTCCACGGGACAACCGATGCATATGAGATTATAGATCTTATCATTGCCGTGTAAATCCAGGGGACCTTTGCCGGTGATAAACCCCATGTTTTGCCAAAAGCTCCTTTGCATTGCCAGAAAGCTGACAACGCTTTGGTGGTTTTTGACTCAACATGCTTTGTTAATTTACTAATAACCCTCTGGTAAATGACATCTATGTAGCTAGTGATAGGTAGGCTGAAAATGGGTTAAGCCCAAGCCTTAATTCAAACATTTTGTAAAGAAGCCTTTCACAAGCCCCGAAGACCGCCTACCGTAATTTGTCTGCGCTCTTTCCAGAGCCGCAAAGCCTTTCATGAGAGCACCGTGGCGCAGTGGGTAGTGTGTTGGCCTCTGACGCCGATGACACGGGATCGAATCCCGACACAGCCATGTCATCGAACGTGTTTTTCACGGTGTTTCTCCTCAGCGGGGCTCTGACAAAACCCCCTGTAGTAACATTGTCATGAAAAGCTTCTCGAAATTCGCCGTTCGGAACCGGCAATAAACTGTAGGTCCCTTTCACCTATGGGAAAATGAAACCACACACAACAAGAGTGATTGAAAGAGAAGCTCGGCTCAGGTCCTTCATGGACTGTAACGCCAACATACATACATACATACAAAGCCTTTCATGTAAAGACAGCATACCTCAGAAGGTAGAGTTATTTAGGTCAACTCCAGCGCTGTATTCATGGACTATTAAAGCGGTCTTGGATCGCTGGGAAATATCTAATGGTTAGCAGGTTAGAGCAGGTTAGCAAACTCTGAGGAAAGAACAAAGGCTATCCTGGAAACTCTTCTGTAACAATATGGAGACAATTTCAGACGCCCAAAGACTGAGGAAAATACTCTCGAAATATCCACAATTCCCGAGCTGCTTTACAGCAAACGGAGTTTGGACAACGTCTGAGTAAGAAACTCTAAATCTTCTCCTTAACACGCACTTCCAAGGCTGCTATGAATCGCAAGACTCAGTGCATTCGCGAGGAACTCACCTCTCTTCCGCGATAGTGGGAAAGTAGGATCATATCATCTCCAGAGAGAAAATTATATGTATGGGCGTTAAAAAGCTTCAAGCCCTACAAATCACACATACGCCACAACCTGGATCCGTCCCTAATTTCTAAGGCACAGCACGCCTACTATAAGGGTAGATCTTTCGAAACAGCCTTGCATACACTAGTGAGGAAAATAGACATAGAGGGCGCTTTTAACAACGTCACTCCGAAAGCAATAATAGAAGGGCTAGAAAAGCTAAAGGTGTTGAGGACTCTGAAGCTGATCAGCGAGTTATTATTAACACGCAAGATTCGTCTCCAAATGGGGAAGCCAAGTAACCAAATTGGTTTGGCAGTAAACGAGGACGAAACCAAATATATGCTAAGGACGCTCGCCACCGACTTCTTGGCCAGAACGTTCGTATTGGCAGTTATAAGTTCCAAGTAGTTAAGGACTTCGTCTACCTTGGCTCCGCAGTGACCTGAAACAACGACATCAGTTCCGACATCAAACGCAGAATGACTTGCTAATCGCTGTTTCTTTGGGCTCAGGAGGCAATTGAGTAATAGAGCCCTCTCCCGAACGACAAAGTTGACTCTATATAAAACCCTTATCATCCCGGTCCTGCTGTATGGCGAAGAAGCATGGACACTATCAAAAGCGGATGAGGAGGCCCTTGGTCGGTTCGAGAGAAAGATTTTGCGGGTGATTTTAGGGCCTTAAACGTAGACGGGAGATGGAGGAAAAGATTTAACCACGAACTTTACGGGTTGTACAGCGAATGGACACCACAGTCTTTGAATCCAACCGCGAGGGTCAAAGAAACAGAGGACGGCCACACAGGTGGAAGGGGACCTCAGCCAACTGGGTGTGCGGCAATGGAAAGGGGCATGTTGGTTGAGTCCCAGGTTCACCCCGAACTGTAGCGCCCGTTAATTAGAAGAAAAAGTACTCTACCCTAATTGCCCATTAAAATAGACGGACTACGGCAGACCTTGGAGAAGACACGCACCATTTTTTTTTCGACTTTAAAGCCGCGTATGACAGTGTTTATAGAGACGAGCTATACAGAGCCATGCCATGTTTTAACATTCCTGCCAAACTCGTCAGACTATGCAGGATGACTATGGAGAACTCTCGCTGCTCCATTAAGGTCGGAGGTGAACTAACTGACCCCTTTGATGTTAAAAAAGGTTTTAGACAGGGTGACGCACTGTCATGTGATTTCTTTAACATTATTCTTAAAAAGATCGTGCGGGACTCTGCGGCCAATACAAGAGGTACCATCTACTTCAAGTCCACACAATTCTTGCCTACGCAGATGACATTGACGTTACTGGACGGGCTAAGCGAGACGTCAATGAGGCGTTCGCAAGCATTGAAGCAGAAGCGACTAAAGTGGATATAAGGGTAAATGGGGACAAGACCAAATATATGCTGTCATCCAAGGAAGACACGCAATACCGACGTCTTGGTCAGAACGTCACCTTCGGCAGCTATATTTTTGTAGTAGTCCAGGACTTTGTCTACCTTGGCTCGATAGTGACAAGCAGCAACGACACCTGCGCTAAGATAAAACGCAGAATAACCCTTGCCAACCGTTGCGTCTTCGGGCTCAAGAGGCAATTGAGTAGTAGAGCCCTCTCTCGAAAATCTGAATATTCCTCTACAAAACCTCAATCAAGAGGCTCATGGGCGTTTCGAGAGGAAAATTCTGCGTACAATCTTTGGTCCCGTTTGTGTAAACGGAGAGTGAAGGAGGAGATTCAACCAAGAACAGTACGGGCTGAACAGCGACATCGGTCTAGTTAGACGTCTTCGGATCCAACGTCTAAGATGGCACGCTCCGGCCCGAAGTCTTCGACTCCAACCCCGAGGGACGAAGCAGCAGAGGACTACTGCATTTAAGGTGGCGCACACAGGTGGAAAGGGACCTCAACCAACTGGGCGTGCGGCACTGGAAACGGCTGGCCAAAGATCGGGCCGGCTAGAGAAGCTTTTTGGTTAGGGCCTTGTTCACCCCGAACTGTAGCGCAATCAATCAAAGTAAGTAATGCCCACTATATTTAGCTGCCAGAAAACTACGCCCTTTGTACCTTGAAAGAGATTGAAAAATCCACCTAACCGACACCCTACCATCTTTTAAGTAGGTAACCATCAGCTCAACCTCCTTCGAACATCCTCTAAATATAATTTTTATTTAGCGTCAAAATTGAATTCAACTCTGCTACCTACACCCCCATCTGCCCGCAACAACTTTAAAGTAGTCGTCCCAGACTCCTCACACCTTTTTGGTGCTGCAAAAGGTCATCATCTACTAACATAAAAATCTGCGCGATTCTTTTCAAAGCCATTCTTGATTGTAACATTTCGCAATTCTTATCTGCCACTGTACTGTCTAAAAGTTCTATTTAGTTGGACGCAAAACAATTTGTTCTAGAATAACCCACGCCCTGAATTGCGTCTGAATATTGTTCGTCCCATTAAGTCACAAAAGGACAACCTAATTGCGTTTTGGAAATATGTACAGACGTATGTATATACAGAGAAAGTTCCAGTTCTATCCTTAACTCCAATTGTTCGATTTCCAAAAACTAAAAAAAAAACAACAAAATCGCTTTCCCTTTCAACCCATAAGGCGAATTGTCTAGAATCTGACGCCATTAATCAGCTGCTTCCACGGTTCATATCTCCCTCCCTAAATCGATTTATTTTTATTTTCTTCAGCTCTCATTCACGCACATCTTCTCACATGACTTTCATTGTATATCATATATGTATTTCGTACACATGTACACACCAACTCTTCGTTCTCTTCGGGCGAAGGTGCTCGAAAGATCTCGTAAAATCGTTTTATATCATTCCACGAAGAGAAAGCAATTGCCATCACTCATCACTCGATTCATATGATTTGCTGAATAAGATATTAAGAGCGCGGCGAGAGTGTTCGCGAGAGAGCGCGACTCTTCACTGTGACAGTTTTCTTTTCTTATTTTTTGAGAGTCACTTAATCATCAACAGGGAAGTGTGTATGTATTGGTAGTCCCGGTGTGCTGGCCGGCACCATATATAAGCCGGTACCGCTGGGCCGGGAAAGTCATAGAATCAAGTCAAATCGTGAAACGGTGAAAATAGCTGAACAAGCGTCTTAGAGGAAATCCTCAGTGTCCATAACAGTATCGTGAAAAAGAACAAAAGTTTTTCAAGTGTTCAAAGTACATACATACATATAACAAGAACAAGTGAAGCCAGAAAAGATGTCTCTAGTTCCAGTCATTTACGATCTTGCCCGTGAATTCGACAACTTCTCAAACCGAGCATTGCTCGACGATTTTGGATTCGGGCTCTATCCGCACGAGATTTTCGAAACACCTCGTTACCATAGGCAATGGTTCAATCCTCGTCTCTTCCAATACCCATTGGAGCGTCTAAACCAGCTGCAGGCAGCTCTCCGGGACGATAAAGAACACATGACCGTTGGTAAAGATGGTTTTCAAGTATCTGTCGATGTGAAGCAATTCAAGCCGAACGAGTTAACCGTAAAGACTACCGACAACTACGTTGTGGTCGAGGGTAAGCACGAAGAACGCGAAGACGATCATGGTTTCATCCAGAGGCACTTTGTTCGTAAATACATGCTACCCAAGGGCTACGATCCGGATACGGTTGCCTCAACCATTTCGACAGATGGCGTTTTGACCATCAAGGCACCACCACCGCAGAAAGCGATCGAAGGCAAGGAACGGGTTGTATCGATTGAGGAAACGGGAACTGCACACAAGGCGATCAAGAACGATGAGCCGGCCAAAACCAAAACCAAAAATAAGCACTAGACTGGTCACCAAAATGTAGTAACTTCAGACTGTTATGCTTTAGATACTTTTAAGTATGTTGCTGTTTGTATTCTTTCTTTCGTTTGTAAGTTTAGGTTTCCTTTAAAATAAAGATAAAAAACTTCAAATCAAATGTTTTTATTTTCTTAAATTATTTGATTGGTTTCAATGGTTCTGGAGGGGCTAAGGGAAGTTGTTTGGACTTGCTTGGGGGTTTCTGATTTCTGGGAGTGTTTTTAGGAACTTTTTACTCTAATTCGGGCGTCTTCTTAGAGAAGATGGAACGGTACAAGATAATCCTCTAACATTTAGGACTTAGAGAGGTCGACCAGTTGTTAACGTTCTTGGTACTATCAACCCATAATCACTTAAAATTCAGGAGAGTCTCTAGCGGCGAACTGGTAATTTTCTTCTAGGAAAATAAAAAATCATGGTCAAGGTCAACCCTTGGCAAATACCTTACTTGCTTAGGTGGCGCTTCAGTCCGGTGTGAACCTGGGCTCCAACCAACAAGCTTCTCCAGCTGGCACGATCTCGAGGTTGAACTCGAAGACTCTTCAGTACGGAGCTGTGTGGTCCATTTGCCCTACATATATGTATAGCCTAGCTATCTTAGACTTTGGATCCGAAGCCGTTGTACTAAGTCGATGTCGCTGTACAACCCGTACAGTCGGGATCATAGATAGAACGCAGAATTTTCCTCTTGAAATGACCATGGGCCTAATCATCATCTTCTTCTTCTTCTTAGCGTGTGTTACAGTTCGGGGTGAACTCCAACTAGCACGATCTTTTGCTAGCCTTTTCCATTGCCGCAAGCCCAGTTGGCTGATGTCCCCTTCCACCTGTGTGCGCCATCTTTAGTGCGGCCGACCTCTGTTTCTTTGTGCCTCGCGGTTGGATTCAAAGACTCTCTGGGCTGGAGCTGTGCTGTCCATTCGCTCTAAATGTCCTAGCCATCTTAGGCGTTGAATCCGTAGAAGCATGACTCGACCCATGTCGCTGTCCATCCCGTAAAGTTCGTGATTGAATCTTTTCCTCCATCTCCCGTCTGCGTTAATAGGCCCGAAAATCACACGCAAAATCTTTCTCTCGAACCGACCAAGGGCCTCTTCATCCGCTTATGATAGTGTCCATGCTTTTGCGCCGTATAACAGAACCGGGATGATAAGGGTCTTATATAGAGTCAACTTTGTCGTTCGGGAGAGGGCTCTATTACTCAGTTGCCTCCTGAACCCAAAGAAACAGCGATTGGCAAGAGTGATTCTGCGTTTGATTTCGGAACTGATGTCGTTGTTCCAGGTCACTGCGGAGCCAAGGTAGACGAAGTCCTTAACTAGCTCGAACTTATATCTGCCAATACAAACATTCTGGCCAAGACGTCGGTGGTGAGCGTCCTTTTTTGATGACAGCCTATATTTAGTTTTGTCCTCGTTTACTGCCAAACTAATTTTCGCCGCCTCCATCTCAATACTCGCAAACGCCTCATTGACATCTCGCTGTGATCTACCTATTATGTCAAAGGTTAGTTTCGGTTTATCTACCATGTGAGAAGGTTACAGTTGTCACATCCAGAAGGAAGGCTGAAGAAGAGATTAAGATATTAAATTAAGACTAAATTAAAGAAAAATCTGCGTCTCTGTTTAAGACAGAATCCTTACTCCTGGAGAGACATTGATAAGATGGCATCAAAACGCAAAGGATGATGGTAGCCAGAGAGACTTAAGTGAGAATACAAGGTGTCGCAATTAAATTACGGGAATTGAGTCATATTATAAATCGGGAACTGACAACACTGCATCGTTGGTCAACATCTGCCTAGAAAAGAGGGCCCTATAAGCAACTCTCGGAAATCATCCGAAAATTGCAGGATGTGTATGGAAACGAGTATGTCAATGGACGAAGCGATTTAAGAAGGACATTGAATCAGTAGAAGAGGATCCACGTGAAGAAGCTCCCGTCACCTCTCGTATCGCAGTATCGTATATAATGAATATGTTCCTACCGGCCAGACAGCATCTGGACAGTTCCATGTTGGCGTATTCTGTGTGCGACTCGAACTCGCCAAGAACGGTTGGATCTTGCGCAACAACATTACCTGTGAAATAGTAACTCTTAAAACTGCACTAATGACGGCTCCAGTCTTTGAACCAAGAGTACGTATATTAGATCCAATTTTTTCAAACTCTGTCTTCTAAGGACGTGAATCAGATCAGTTCTTCTCAACTCATGCTACAGGGAAGTTAATATGAAATTGATTGTGAAAGCAAACAATGTCTTGTCTTATTCGGATGTAGTTATGCGGACGTAGTGAAGTGGACTTAGGAGGTGCTGGTAATCGGTGCTCTAATTGGGCATAACTAGCCCAGCTCTTACTTATTTACCTACTTAGGTTGCTCTACAGCCCGCGGGGAGGCCAGGCCTCAACCAACATGCCTCTATAACCGGCACGATCTCTTTCCAATTCCGCACGCTCAGTTGGTTAAGGTCCGTTTCCATCTGCGCGCAACACCTTTGATGCGGCTGTCTTTTGCTTCGTTGTCTCTCGGGGTTGGATTCAAAGGTGCTTTTGGCTGGAGCTATGGTGTCCATTCGCTCTACATGGCCCACATCTAACCAGGCTAATATCGCCTTAAAGCCTAAAGAGTTCGAGGCTAATTCTTCTTATCCACTCTCCATTAACACAAACGGGACCGAAGATTACACGCAGAGTTTTTCTCTCGAAGCCTCCAAGGGCCTCTTCAACAAATTTTGATAAGGCCCAAGCCTCTAGGTCTAGGCAATAAAGGACGACCGAGATGATTAAGGTTTTGTAGGGGGTCACTTTGGTATTTCGAGAGAGGACATTGACTGATGGTAAATGGCTATCAAAGGCCTCATCAGGGTAACATCTGTTGGATCCGTCCCCCTAACCTCGACGAAGTTAAGTTTGCCATATCGAAACTCAAGTCGAATAAAGCTGCTGGCACAGACGGACTGTCTGCTAAGCTCTTCAAGGCAGCTGTGGATGAACTGGTTAGGAGCATGCACCAGCTTATCTGTAAGATATAGTAGATATATAGAGGAAAGCATGCCCGAGGAATGGAGTCTCAGCATCGTATTGTCTACCTTTGACATACCTGCTAAACTCGTCCGACTATGCAGGAGGACTTTGAAGAATGCTCGCTGCTTCATCGGAATCGGTGAACACCTTACCGATAGTTTTGATGTCAAAAAAGGATTTACAATACAAGAGGCACAATCTATTTCAAATCCTCGCAACTCCTTGCATACGCCGACGACATTGACATAATAGGTAGATCACACCGAGATGTCAATGAGGCGTTTGCGAGTATTGAGATTTAGGCGGCGAAAATTGGTTTGGCAGTAAACGAGGACCAAACCAAATATATGCTAAGGACGCTCAACACCGACGTCTTGGCCAGAACGTTTGTATTGGCAGATATAAGTTCGAGGTAGTTAAGAACTTCATCTCCCTTCGCTCCGCAGTGACCTGGAACAACGACATCAGTTCCGAAATCAAACGCAGAATCACTCTTGCCAATGGCTGTTTCTTTGGGCTCAGGAGGCAATTGAGTAATAGAGCCCTCTCCCGAACGACAAAGTTGACTCTATATAAAACCCTTATCATCCCGGTCCTGAAAGATTTTGCGGGTGATTTTAGGGCCTATAAACGCAGACGGGAGATGGAGGAAAAGATTTAACCACGAACTTTACGGGTTGTACAGCGACATGAGTCTAGTCAGGCGTCTACGGATTCAACGCCTAAGATGGCTAGGCCATGTAAAGCGAATGGACACCACAGCTCCAGCCAAGAGAGTCTTTGAATCCAACCGCGAGGGACAAGAAACAGAGGACAGCCAACTGTGTGTGCGGCAATGGAAAAGGCTAGCAAAAGATCGTGCTAGTTGGAGGGGCATGTTGGTTGGAATATGTAAAGGCATTAATACCAAATATCTTTGGCCTTGTTTGCGTGCCAGAGAGTATTGTGGATTGGTAAATAAACTTTGCCCGGTTGTCTTCGAATAAAAGCGGTACCAAAGCTCTTGCCTTCCGGAATGGGTCGTCATCTATCCTCTGTGTTAAATCGCTACTGCAAAACGAAAACTGTATACCGAAAACCAACCAAGTGCCACATGGTTGGCATGCGTGAAAACTAGAGAAAAGCAAGAGGAAAAGGGGTAGTCAATGTCTGGAAAGCGACACATGATACCCGTTGAATGGCGCTCCAGCTTAAGTGCAACGACCGGCATTAATTGACACCTGCATGATACGTACATGCCATTACACTATAAGGGTATACTGATCCCATACCTCCGTCTGCCGGTCGTAAAGTAGACCACATAGAAATCGATACGTAGGCAGAAGCACACAACAGAACATAGACACCTCCAGATCCAGACTTAAGGCGCCTCGATGCGACATCTCTTTTTGTGACATCTACTTGCATGGCCGAAAGCGCATCCGAACTTTCGCAACAGAAAACAAAATGCAATACATACAATCCAAGTATCTCTGAAAATCTCTTTATTATTTTATCCGTAAATTAAGATACAGCAATAGAAAAAGAGAAGAGATTGCGAATGGAATGGATCTGTTTTTGGATTTCTTATCAATTTCTTATTGCCGTTTACTACGTCATACGTTTTACATTTAATTCTAATTCGAAATAGAAAACTTAAAAGGAAAATAATAAATACGCGTATCTGCGGTAGTTGTAGTCTTTTCTTTTATATCTTTTATCTTTTTCAATGAATGAAAAATAGGAATTTTGGCACAGACGCCACGGCGTGTGGTACAGTGCGGCAAGTGAACAAAAAATGGTTATCGTCTCATCCCGTCTCGGTTTGGTTTTAATTGGAGATCTCCTCTGTAGTCGCCTTTTCGCCATTTTCGCATTGAGGTGTTGGCGGCGGTGGTGGTGGCTTGACAACAGCCTCCGATGAAACGGACACGGCATCTTTGCAATTCTCCTTGATGGACAAATGGGCCGGACCAGTCTGCTGAATTGGAACAATTCGCTCGTTACCCTCGCCCGATTTGATTGGCGGTGGTGCTTTGACCGTAAGTATACCATCGGACGATAGGGTGGATGCCACCTCTTTCGGGTCGTAGCCCTTTGGCAGTGTATATTTACGGACGAAATGTCGTGCAATCAGACCGTGACCGTCTTCCTTCTCTTCGTGCTTACCCTCGACTACGATGCAATTATCGATTGTTTTCACCGTCAGCTCGTTCGGCTTGAATTGCTTCACATTCATGCTGACCTGAAAGCCATTCTTGCCAATTGGTGAAAAGTCCTTTTCCTCATTGTTCGTATCTTTTTCGTCTTGCGTCTTAAGCATTTTATTGCGAATATTCGCATACGGATGCTGACGGTGTTTGGATAGCCATAGTTGCGATACTGTCTTCGATGATGGCCGATGAAATTCATTGGGATAGATACCGAAACCAAAATCATCGTCGACACCGCGATGAAGTTCGCTTATCTCATCGGCTAAATCGAGTAGAAATGGTATGAGTGACATGATTTGTTCGATTTTCCTTTTCCCCTGCACTGATTACGTCTACTAGATGCGATTTAATTGAAAAAGAATTTAATTTTATTGGATTTTTGCTTTTTTTCTTCAATGCAATCGACCGACAAGCACACCCGACACCCTCGACTACTGACTTTCTTATGTTGGTATATTGCTGAATGACGGCCTTTTAAAGGGCTGCAAGGCTGAATTGCAACATTTTCTGCAGTTCTCTTCAGGAATAGTCTAGTCAGCGAAATCGTTAATCCAAGTTTCTTCTACAGTGTGTAAAGCTGATGGTTATAGATACTTTATTTCACTATACGTGCTACACCATCTCTAAGAAAGGTTTCTTGAACAATTCCTATTGCATTCCTATTGGAAGCACAACATTAATGAAAGAACCAAAAAAAGCCTATACGTGGCACTGCATTCGTGCAGAGTAGCCTTTGGACAGACATGGGGCCTCAAACCTAAAATGGTATATTGGTTGTACACTGCGGTGGTAAGACCTATTTTAGTCTATGGTTTGATTATCTGGAGAAAGGGCCTTGAAGGATTTTAGAGGGCAGGTTGTCTGGCGGTGAATGTGTCTATCAAATCCACACCAATGACAGCTCTTAAAAGTCAGTCTCTGTCCTTGCCCAGGTCCTCTCAATGGGCCATCTTGAGATTTAAAACCGAGACGGACTATATCACCCGACTTGCTTGCAGCGAGAGGAGATCCTCTATCCGAATTCATTCCAGGGAGGAATCTGGCAATCTATACCTTATCCAAAATGGATACCGGTACAGGAGCCGAGGCATATTTCGGATCTCGTGAATTAAATCACTCCTATAGACTTGATTATGGCTGTAGCATTTCCCAATCTAAGGTTTCGCAATTAAACAGGCCGCGGACCTGATTTTTAGAGAACTTAGCTGGAGCGTTGATGTCAATGCGCTCGATGTGGCCGAGCCAGTGTAGTCGACGGATCCTTGCCTTCCGGACTTCCGGTTATGTCTTCTTCTCCATTCACCTTCCTCACAGACAGGACAAAATATCCAGCGCAGAATTTCCCTTTCGAAAGAACCCAAAATCAGCTCCGCTGTCCTGCTTATCGTCCAGCTTTCGGCTCCGTACAGCAAGACTGGCAGTATGAGCGTTTTGTAAAGCATGACTTTGGTGAGGAGTCTTGACCCAAGTTGTTTGGACAAGCCGAAGTAGCAGCGGTTGCCAAAGGCGATTCTATGCCGGATCTCCACTGTGGTGCCATTTGTGGAATTTACGTTTGCCCCGAGGCAGACACACTCCTTAACTACCTCGAAATTGCAGCTGTCACGCGATGATGTCGATATCAAGCGCCTATTCTAGCAGCTGGATGAACTTGTAGAAGATAGTGCCTATCCTGTTGACGCCTGCCCGTCTCACTATCTGCTCCAGCACCAGGTTAAAGAAGTCACATGACAGCGCATCTCCTTGCCGAAATCCGGTGCATGTTTCAAACGGTCCCGAAGTCCTAGAACCGAGTTGCACGGTGCATCGCGTATTTTTGAGCGTGGCGCGACACAACTTACTTACTTACTTACTTATCAGGCCTGCGATCCATGGAGGATCTGAGCCTGAGCTATAGCTGCCTTCCATCCTTGACGGTCCCGGGCACGCTGCTTCCAGTTGTCAAGACCAAGATGTCTTACATCCGCGATTACTTGGTCTTTATACCGGAGGTTCGGTCTTCCTCTTCTTCTCGAACCAGGAGGCTCGGAGTCGAAGACCCTCTTAGCTGGAGCGTTGATGTCCATGCGCTCGATGTGGCCGAGCCAGTGTAGTCGACGGCTCCTTGCCTTCCGGACTACATCCACATCTTGGTACAGCTCGTAGAGTTCGCGGTTGTGTCTTCTTCTCCATTCACCTTCCTCACAGATAGGACCAAATATCCGGCGCAGAATTTTTCTTTCGAAAGAACCCAAAATCAGCTCCGCTGTCCTGCTTATCGTCCAGCTTTCGGCTCCGTACAGCAAGACTGGCAGAATGAGCGTTTTGTAAAGTATGACTTTGGTGAGGAGTCTTGACCCAAGTTGTTTGGACAAGCCGAAGTAGCAGCGGTTGCCAAAGGCGATTCTATGCCGGATCTCCACTGTGGTGCATTTGTGGAATTTACGTTTGCCCCGAGGTAGACACACTCCTTAACTACCTCGAAATTGCAGCTGTCACGCGATGATGTCGATATCATGCGCCTATTCTAGCAGCTGGATGAACTTGTAGAAGATAGTGCCTATCCTGTTGACGCCTGCCCGTCTCACTATCTGCTCCAGCACCAAGTTAAAGAAGTCACATGACAGCGCATCTCCTTGCCGAAATCTGGTGCATGTTTCAAACGGTCCCGAAGTCCTAGAACCGAGTTGCACGGTGCATCGCGTATTTTTGAGCGTGGCGCGACACAACTGGATCAGTTTTCCTGGGATCGCGAATTCGGCCATCGCACCAAACAGTCCTTCACGATGAATGCTGTCGTATGTGGCTTTGAATTCGATGAAAAGATGGTGTGTATCGATTCGAAACTCGTTGGTCTTTTCCAGGATTTGTCGGAGTGTGAAAATTTGGTCTATAGTCGATTTGCCGGGCCGGAAACCGCACTGGTTGCTGCCGATTAGTGCAATGCAAAATGGCTTTAGACGTTCACACAATACCTCTATAGTTCTTGCAAAAGGTAGGATCGCCTTTTTTGTGGATGGGGCAAATAGAGCTGGTATTCCAGTCGTCGGGCATGCTTTCATCTTCCCAAAGCTGCTGGAAATGCTGCTTAAATACATCCACTATTCCCTGCGGGCGGTGACAAGATTACCCTCGCAGTTTCGAAGAGCCTGGTTGCCCTTTTTGAAGCCTCATGCAAGGCCTTTGGCTTTCTTGTAAAAGGCTCGTGTTTTATGCTTATCCCTAGACTCCTCGCTATCCTTGAGCTGGGAGGCTGCGAAGATTCTTTTCTTTTCCTTTGGCATAGTGTTTTTTTCTCCTCCCTTCTTCTGGCTCGGTACTCTTCTTGCGCTGCCCTGGTTTTTCCCTGCAGCGCCTTTTGATACGCCTCGTCGGTTGCTGCCTTTTAATGCTCACACTCGCCATCATACCACGGGTTTCTTGACGGGGGTGGTGGTAGGTATCCTAAGGTGGTTTCGGCTACTTCCTGAATGGCTGAGCGGCAATGCAGCCACATATTATTGGCATTTGTGTTCGACGTAGAAATACCGTAGAGTCTTTCGCTCAGCTGCTCCCTATAGACTCTTGTAACCTCCGGTGTGCTCAGGCGCCCAATGTCGAACCTCCTCCTGGTGGGCTGGTGCAGCTTGCACCAGCACTGCACTTTGGACAGTGGAGCTCTGAATCTTGCTGGTACGAGGAAGTGGTCAGAGTCGACATTTGCCCCTCTAATTGTTCGCAAATCCAGGATGTTTGACGAGCGCCTTACGTCAATGAGCACATGGCCGATGTGGTTGGCGGTTCGACCGCCCGGAGATCGCCAGGTTGCTGTGTAGATTCGCTTACGAGGGAATCTTGTGCTACTTATCACCGCATTACTAGCTGTCGCAAAATCCGTGAGTCGGAAGCAGTTATCTGATGTTGTATCGTGGAGGCTGTGCTTTCCGATAACTCCGCCAAGGGTGTTCTCCTTACCGATTTTGGCGATGAAGTCCCCGAGCACGATTTTAACATCGTACTCCGGACAAGCTCCGTAGACGTTGTCCAGGAAGTCATAGAAGTCCTCCATGATAGGGTCTTCAGCCTCTTCGGTAGGGGCGTGTGCACATATAAGGCTGATGTTATAAAATCTGCCTGTGATGCGGATCACAGCCAGGCGATCACTTATGGGTTTAAAGTCGATAACCTTCGACCTTAACCGCTTTCCCACGACAAATCTGCATCCCAGTAAGTGCAATATTTTGTGACAGCTGTAATAAATGTCGCAACTTTTCTTCCTCATCATACTGTTTCCTATCCAGCGTATTTCCTGGAAATCATCTACGTCCTCTTTCATGGCGCAGAGGCTTGGCCCCTTTCAAAAATGGATGATTAGGCACTTGAACGCTTTGAGTTTGGTAAACGAAGAGTGAAGGAAAAGATTCAAGCACGAACTCTATGGGCTGTACAGCGACATCGGCCCGGTCAGACGAATAAAGCATCTAAGATGGCTGGGCCATGTAGAGCGAGTGGACTCCACATCCAAGACCAAGGGACGACGCAGCAGAAGACAGCCACATCTAAGGTGGCACACACAGGCGGAATGGGACCTCAACCAACTAGGCGTGCGGCACTGGAAGCGGCTGGCCAAAGACCGTGCCAGCTGGAGACGCTTGTTGGTTGAGGCCCAGGTTCACCGCGGACTGTAGCGTCACCTAAGATTGATAGTACCCAATGTCGAACCAGTTTGACTTAAAAATTGAAGTCAAATTTACTTTGGCTGATTCCATTCTTTTGGTTTTGCCCAACTGTACCATGCAACCTGGATGTTCTCTTCGTTTTGCTCCATTTTACCAATTGTACATCACTAACCGCTGAATAGCGATTCTGCGCCCCATCATACTGACTTGCTTGAGCTTCGAGAAAAAATACTAAAAGATATAAACCCGAATGCAAAAAAGCCGGTTGGAATCACTAGCCGGTCGTTGCACTAAACTATCTCCCTATGCATGTGCCCTAAGGGGCTCTACTATGTAAGTATCTATGTATCTGTACAAAATCAGGTTTTGCCATGTGTAGAAAATGTTTCCATCTACCGGCATCTAAAGTCGACCTTGCAAACTGCATTACAGCGAATCATTACGAAACACTTTGCCTAAAATAATCTATTCGCAACCAAAAAAGCAATAAAATGTGAAAAAAAACAACCCAAACAGCATTACACGTCGTTAAGTTAAATACATGCATCCATTCCATGACAATAGTTCAGGTGAGTATTCGCTGAATATTCAAGAGAAATTCTCGACTTTTCGAAGAGAGCCAATGCGAATTGCACCTTTGCCTGTACACACTCTCAAATAGCTGAATCGGATCTCTCGCAATCAAATGACGAGCCCACCATCGCCCACTGTGTGTACTCTTTTCAGTGATGTATCCAGAAAGCTCGACAATTTTCTTTCGTCGTTCGATTTCCCTATAAATAGCCCAGTAGCCGGCGATTCGTTTATCAGTTTGAATCAAACGTTTGACGAGTTCATATCGAAGCGACATAGTTCTGCAATCGTATACATTTGTGCTATAAATCACAGGCGGAAGTTGATAGAAAGGGAATTAAAACAGAAAAAAAAGTTAAGATGTCTTCTCTACCAGTATTACTGAGCGTACTCGACGAGTTCGACAACATGGGATTGGGAGGACTATCGCCAATCTATGGCGGAGGATTTGGATATGGCGTTCAACCACGACATATCCATCAACTTCAACACCAGCCACGAACCCAGCATTCATCGATCCATTTACCGCTTGCAGTTGCCCTGGCAGCAAGTAGATTAGGCGATCGCCGAGGCGGTGGTAAAGGTGACGGTACCATATCCAACATCGGAAAGGACGGCTTTCAAGTTTGCTTAGACGTACAGCAATTTAAACCGAGCGAATTGTCGGTGAAAGTTGTTGAAGACTCCGTCCTGGTCGAAGGTAAGCACGAGGAACGAGAAGACGACCACGGATACATATCCAGACATTTTGTGAGGCGTTATACTCTACCAAAGAATTACGATGCCGATAAGGTGGTCTCGACCCTATCATCGGATGGCGTTCTTACCATCAGCATTCCGAAACCAAAGACTGAGGAGAAACCCAATGAACGGGTCGTCCAGATCCAGCAGACCGGACCGGCTCACTTGAACGTGAAGGAGAACGAGCCTCAACCTCAGGAGAAGACTGAGGTTTCTGCCTCCAACGGCCAGTAAATATAATGGTGGCCCATAACAACTGATCGATCAGAATTGCTTTTAATTTAGTTCTAGTTTAGTTCCGTAGCTTTAGCTATCTTAATCCGCGGATTATATAACATTCATCGATAATGTATTTCTAGAATTATCGTTTTAGTTGTTTAGAAGTTTGTAATAAAAGTCTCTAATCGGAAAACTAAATTTTTCTGTTTTACTCGGTTGCCACGGCAATCGGTGTGGAGTTCTCTTGATTCTTCTGAGAGTGCCTTTTCAGTATGTACATCTATCGCCTGGATTGAGATGTACTTGGTTGGTATTAGGGTTGTTGGAACTTTCTCTATCGCATTGTCTTGGGACAATGTGCGTCACTTAATGTAAGACGGGGTCACCTCAGTTGCGTTGTGACCTGGGCTTGCGTTTGGCGTCGTCTAGATGGCAGAGATTTCATTTGCCTCCCCGAAAACCACATTGATGCCGTGCAATACATTATTATAACTCACGATACTTCAGCTAAGGTCGAATTATGCACACTGAAGTGTTTCCCTCAGAGTAGGATTGCTGAGCCAATCATAAAACACCACAGTTCATAGCTAGAATTACACAAGGCAAGCGAATGAGAATAAACAAACTGACAACCGTACGATACTTGAATGCCAACGAATGAGCTGCATAAGAGTGGATTCAAATGAAATGCAGAACAAATCGGGTATTGGGTTTCAGAAATTCTTCGTAGTGTCCACATAAAGTACTCAAATGAGATAAATAAAATTTGGGAACAAAGATTTCAAGGAGTCCCACCAGAGATTAGTTCTTGGTGAGACATCGAATGGTCAACTGTGGTTTTGAATAGAATTCTTTCTTAAGTTTAGCTCAGTGAAAGTACGAATTTCTTACGCGATATCAGACTTTGTGTGATTTTACAGGTAATCTTGAGCGGTTCAGAGAGAGAGAACTGGTTTTCTCGGCTTTAATGTGTTTAAGCATCTGCTTTTCAGGCTTCAAGGTTAGTGGCACATTTTTCTTCCCTTTAAAGTGATTATTTATTGATTTCGAATACCTATGTATGTACATCAAGGCGTTTTCTCTCGGGTGACGAAAACTGTTTTGCATTAAAATACGTATTTTCCATCGATAGCAGGCATAGTCAAATTTATTTCGTATGTCAAAGACACATGGCATCCTAACGATACAGCGACCATACAGTTTTTTGGCAAAACACACGGATCTACACGGTTGCCTGGTGGAACTGACTATCACGCAAACACGCCGTAGCCTCTTTCACCTACATAACTCCAAATGGCGTTTTGGCTCAGCTGTATGTGGGCTTTCTCCAGCACGCCGGGCATTGCTCTAGGTGCTTTGATGTGCATACCTTCCACCCCTTGATGTATTTATCAGAGGGTGCACACTGAAAACCATGTCTTGTCTCCAGAGAAATGGTTTTTGGTACAATTCGCATTGGAATGATAGTGTACTTGTGCGGGAAATATCCTGCGGTGGCGCCTGTCTCATTGATATGCCTTCCGACGCAATGAAACCTGCCATCTTACAGCCCTCACAGTCAAATTTTCATAGCGTCAGGACTGGCTCTGGTCAGATTCTGAACCTGGAAAGGACTATCTTCTCATTTTTATTGAAGTCCGTCGCTGGGGTTTTCTTTGAACTCGAAAAAGTCCGACTGCACTTTCGATCAGAGTTATACGCAATCTTAATGGCCTCGCATTATGTTGTGAAGCACAGGTGGAAGGGAAAAAGCACTCAAGCTGTGCCCAACCCTTTAGCAAGCTCAAAATTAGTGTATGAACTCAAGACCTTTTCGAATAAAGTCGGTAGAATAAATTCAGTAAGGCTCGTATGGGACCTAGGAATTGAGATCTCTGATGGACGCGATAGAATTGGCTCAGAGGAGAGTTTCTTAGGAACTCAAGCTGTGTCCAACCTTTTTGGCCCTTAGCAAGTCGGTAGACGAAATTCGCTAAAGCTTTTGTGGGTCGCAGGTCACTCTGAGATCCCAGGAAATGAGATCTCTTATGAACTCGCTGAAATGGGCTTAGAGGAGAGTTTTTCAGGACCTGAATCCGCATATGCGTATGAAGTGACAGCCAAGCTGTACTCAAGCTGTGTCCAACCCTTTAGCCCTTAGCCAGTCGGTAGACTAAATTTACTAAGGCTTCTATGGGTCCCAGGTCCCTACATCAACGTTTGGGTCTCCAATGCACACAATCGTAGATGAAGGAATATCCAGGATGCAGGATGACTAACCCGTTACGCCCTGATTTATGCAAGAAATTTGCAACATTCTTCTTATCCTTGGGGAGAATTGACTGCAGAAGCCTTACGGGCGTCATTACGGGCCATTACAGTTTTGCTAAGCATCTCTGTGTGCTTAGTTTCAGTGACGCCTACCTGTGCTGCATGTTGCGAGGAGGATGACACAGCAGAATACATTCTCTGCACCCTTGTGGTCGACGTGGTGTCTGCCTGTCTGCCGAATGTCTAAGCTCTACATCATTGAAGCTCTTTCTCATTTTTTTTTCCGGAAAACGGGGGAAATACAGTACAGCACGGAGTATGAAGGGACCTTTCCTCATTTGTCGAATATCTCCATCCTTCGACGCAATTTTTAGGTGGGGACAGACACAAGAAGAATTATACCCAAGCGATGGTCAAACAGTTCAAATTGTAATTCATGGATGTCCGCCATGTTAGCCATGTGTAGAACAGCGCGTTGTCTTGATGGAACAGAATTTTGTTTTCTGCAGATGTGGCCGATTTTCCACATTTTCTGCCTTCAGCTTGTCTAGTAATGATGCGTAGTATGGTTTTATATTGGGTTTTCCTGTTTAAAGATTAATCGATTAAGACAACTCTATGACTATTCCAATAACACGGTCCCAACCCCTTTCACAGTCGCAAGAAACCAGTTTCTGCTATTTGTGGAACAGATTTTCACTTCAGGTGTTTGTAGTTCCATCTACAGTATTTAGTCTGCTCTAAAACTCTGATCTTTTGCGTCTTAACTCCGCCAAATGAGCGTTGGATCTGTTAATTTGAAAACGTTTTTGATCTAATCAACGCGCTTGCAGCTTTCTCTTGAATTACGTAGGCTATCGAGAATGCGTGTCTAAAGTGTTTTTGACCCATCCTGCTATCTTCACCTTAAGGTCGGAAACTTTCTGGACCAACGTAACACTAAGAAAAACTCTACAGTGATCCGGCAGATTGAAGGAATTGTTCAACCTCGATTTATAACCCCATTTCCTCTTCTTATTCTATATAGCAAGCAAGTAGAAGGAAACCAAAGTCATTTTCATAGGTAGGCAAAAGCTCCCTTACGCATGCAAATCACTTGAGGCATATTAGCCTTACTTCTTTTCTACTAAAAACTCTAGAGAAGATTTTAGACGCACATATTCGACACAGCTATAGCTTAGGAAGGCTGTCGGAGAACCAACAAGCCTACAACGAAGACAGATCGGTGGAAACAGCACTCTACTCACTAATTAGTGCCATAGAAAGATCATTGGAACCCAAGGAATACACCCTAGTGGCCTTTTTCGATATTGAGGGCGCTGGGGTTCGCTGGGGACAATATTGCTATAGCCGTCTCAGGGAAGTTTGTCGGCATTCTAAGTGACCTAATGCAGGGTCAGTAAACTGGACGAAGAACTGTGGACTTGGGGTGAACCCCAAAAAGACTGATCTATTACCGTTTACTAATAAATATGAAATTCCGCCTTTCAACCCACCGAGGCTGGGTGGTACCCAATCAAAGATCAGGCCAAACACCTCGGCCTAATCCTTGACAGGAAACTAAATTGGAAACCCAGCATTCGTGTCAAGAAAGCAACCACTGCCCTCTCCAGCTGTAAGAAAGGGGTGGGCAAAAAGTGGGGTCTCCAGCATTATGCACTGGCTCTATACAGCAGTCATAAGACCTATCCTTCTGTACGGCTTCGTAGTTTGGTAGACTGCTCTGTAAAAGGCAGTCTATCGAAACCTTCTGGGGAAAGGGCGAAGATCGGCCAGCATATGCATAAGTGGTGCGATCAGATCGACCCCACGGAGGCCCTAAACATTCTACTACATCTCCACCATTGGACCTCCTCAGCAAACAAGTTGCTGCCTGCGCGGCACTACGGAGATTATGGTCATAGGAAAATGCCATATCACACAAAGGCCATACTAGCATTCTTAACCACTTCGAAGTACCCATGGACACGGACTACACCATCCCGCAGAACGTGTTCAGGTTCACTAAGAACTTCGAAGTTATCTTTCCATCCCGGGAGGAATGGGCTGCAGAAAAAGTCATACCGAAGGACTCGATATTCCTCTATACCGATGGCTCCAATATGGAGACGGGTGTAGGTAATGGAGTCTTCCCCAAGGAGCTTAACGTCAACCTATCATCTAGACTCTCAAGCGGAAATACCAGCGATAACGGAGGCCCTTGCATGGCCTCCTAATATCCGTTAAGGATATTATCATTTGCGCGGATAGCCAATCTGCGATAAAATCCCTGGCAGCGGCACACAAATCAAAGACTTCTCTCAACTGCCGTCTATCTCTAGATGAGATGGCTGAATAGTTCAATACAAAAGCTATTGTGGGTTCCCGGACAGAGGGATATTCCGGGAAACTGCGCGGCCGATGAACTCGCAAGGTTAGGGTTAAGCACACTCAGTCTTCCAACCTTCGGGAATTTAAAAACTCATATAAGCTCGGTAAAGCACATGATGAAACTTCGAACCATAGAGGCTACCAACCGTCAATGGAACGAAAGTAACATCGGCTTTATCACTAAACAAATTTGGGCCAAGGTAAACTTAGGACGTACCAGAGACCTTGCTTAAGGCTGAATAAAGCTCTAAAATTACCAAATCACTCCAGCGTTTTCCAGGCGGAACTGTTGGCAATAAAAGAGGCCTTGTCCTGGCTGAAGTGGAACGTGATATCCACTACGAATATCCGCATTCTCACGGATAGCCAGACAGCCTTAAAGTCGTTGGAGTCCTATTTGTACACATCAAAAACTAGTCTCGACTGTCGCCTATCTCTTAACGAGATGGCCGAACAGTTCAACATACAACTTATCTGGGTACCAGGACACAGCGGCATTCCAGGGAATGAAAGAGCCGACACACTCGCCAAACAGGGAACGACGCTACAATCAATCGCGGCTTGTGAGGGAATACCCCTTGCAACCATTAAACTTAATCTTACTAATCTCGCCAGGGCCGAGACCGAGAACCGTAGATGGACTCAGGGACATACCTGCGTCATCACCAGGCAAATCTGGCCCTGGCTCGACAGTCAACGGACAAGGAGTATGATCTCCCTAAAAAGAACTGACATGTACAAAGTTATAGGTGTCATCACTGGATATTGCCTTATCGGCAGTCACACGCAAAAACTAGGTATAGTTTCGAATGATTTCTGCAGAAGCTGTCTAGACGAGGAGGAGGTCGAATCCATTCACCACCTTCTCTGCACTTGCCCGGCATTCTGCACAATTAGGAAACGATGCCTAGGCTCTTACTTCCTTAACGAAATGAAAGAGGTTCAGCAAGTAGGGATACCTGATCTTCTTAACTTCTTAAGAAGCACAAAATGGTTCCACGAATAGGGGGCTAAGCCCCTCGTAGCTGCGCAACGGGCCTCCCTGGCCTATGGGTGTTCTTCTCATTTCTGGGAAGGCTACGAAGGCCTACCTAATGAGGGCAAATACCTAAATATCTGTTGTCATCAAAAAAGGACGCTCACCACTGACGTCTTGGCCAGAAAGTTTGTATTGGCACGAATAAGTTCGAGGTAATTAAGGACTTCATCTACCTTGGCTCCGCAGTGACCTGGAATAACGACATCAGTTCCGAAATCAAACGCCAATCACTCTTGCCAATCGCTGTTTTTTTGGGCTCAGGAGGCAATTGACTAATATAAATATATAAAGTTAACTCTATATAAGACCCTTATCATCCCGGTCCTGCTATACGGCGCAGAAGCATGGACACTATCAAAAGCGGATGAGGAGGCCCTTGGTCGGTTCGAGAGAAAGATATTGCGGGTGATCTTAGGGCCTATAAACGCAGACGGGGGATGGAGGAAAAGATTCAACCACGAACTTTACGGGCTGTACAGCGACATGAGTCTAGTCAGACGTCTACGGATTCAACGCCTAAGGTGGCTAGGCCATGTAGAGCGAATGGACACCACAGCTCCAGCCCAGAGAGTCTTTGAATCCAACCCAGAGGGACGAAGAAACAGAGGACGGTCCCATTTAAGATGGTGCACACAGGTGGAAGGGGACTTCAGCAAACTGGGTGTGCGGCAATGGAAAAGGCTAGCAAAAGATCGTGCTAGTTGGAGGGGCATGTTGGTTGAGGCCCAGGTTCACCCCGAACTGTAGCGCCCGTTAAGAAGATATTGTAGTTATTATTCGAATATAACTCTTTTTATAATGAAATGGCAATACTGATCGAGTATGTTCGACCTTAGCACATGTCAAAAATCACCCATTAGCTGTGTTGAATGAGGAAAAAAGCAGAACAGAACAGCACATATTTGTGAGAAATGTCAGATCAAGTTAGAACAGGAAAGTACAGTCATATGTAAACCGTCAAAATCATGCCTATGTTTTTTGCCAATAATAGCAAGAATCTAAGCAAGTTTTCAAGTGCAGATGTTTTTGACACTTTTCCCAAATCTGTTCTACCTCAAGATTGGGTGCAAAAAATTCTATTATATCTACCGTTTCGCTATACACAAAGCAGAACACTTTCGGACAGAAGATTTTCTCAATTAACACATAAAAAAAATGAACAGTCTTTGCGATAAATCGCGAACGACGATATCATTGAAAATGACTTACAATATTTTGCGATGGAATGAGAACAGAAAACTTATAAATTGTTTTATGTATGTATGTTGTATGTATGTTGTATGTATGTTGTATGTATTTAATATTACATTTTTCCTTTTTTTTTTTACGTTACGTTACATTTTTATAATTAATCAAAATGGGCAATTTGAAGCACTGCATTTATCGTCGCTGTCGCTGTCGTTGTCCGTGTATTTATCATTCTTTTGTTTTTTGTTATTTATTTTCGAATTATTTAAAACAGAAGATGACAAATGTATAGATGTTCGTTCTTCAATTTTGATGAATTTGATAGCGCTGCAATCCGAAGATAAATCCCAAGAAATGCCAGCTTTCGTCAATTTAGATCCCAAAAAGTTGATAATATGTAGTGCATGCATATATGATGGTGTAGCAAGTTTGAACCACTTTGACTGTATCATACTACTTCCTCTCAATTCAGGCAACATAGCTGTGAAATTTACCGGCGGAACTTGTGTTGTGAATAAACGAACCCCGAACACAGCTGGCAACATTCTTCCTTGTTTTATCACTGATCTAGTTAAATACATATATATTTTTCAATTCGTCCATTTCAACTGTAACCTCTTCTAAGCGTTTGAATTTTGTTTTCAATTCCGCGTAATTTTTATTTTCATTAATATGGAAGAAATTTTGATCGTTGTTTTCGTTTGTTAAAAATAATCCGGGAAGTGATGTTACTCTTGAGAGTCCCACATAAACTAAGGACGAAGTTAACTGTTTTGAGTATTCAAAAACAACTTTTTTATACGTCCCATCCTGAGATTTATGTACAGCCAGTTAATTTGCCGTTTGAGATCGGTTGGTTTATTTGTAAATTCAATCCAAACACGTTTAACTCTGGCAGTTTTTTTATCATCGTTTTCTATGTATCGCACGTCGTGTGGGTTGGCCGTGGTGCAGTGGTTAACATCATCGACCCTCGAGCGGAAGGTCTATAGTTCAAATTCGTTCATAGCGAAGGAAAAGTACAATAATTCCTATACGGACAAAAAGTATGCAACACAGAGGTTAATGGAAAGTGACCAGACGTACTGCTGCAGGCATAACACTCACAGTATATGGTCAACAAAAAATTCATCCTCTGCGTATGCAATACTAAAGTGCAAGAACGAATTACTACTGACTATAACCAACGCGGATTTTGGTCGGCTCTCGTCCTATCAACCACCCTGAGAGTTGTGTGTCTACCACATCATAAAAGAATATACATATATATAAAATCTTAAACCTGCGCGAGTCTCTAAAAAAAAAAAAAAAGAAGAAAAAAATAATCGCAACTAACCAAACGATCCGTTGACTAGTTTGTCGCTTTTATCAATGTTTTGAGTTATAGCATACGGTGTATGAAGCAATAATAAGAATTTAGCATGCATGTCTCCTGATTCTGTTAAGGGTAATTTTGAAATTCTTCGAATAGTACTTTCCATTTGCTCTTTCGTATTACATTTTGTAGTATCATCAATCGCTAAAACTTGGACTACTCCTGGCACATTAAGACAATTATAATTATAATTTTCGACATCTGCATTTTTGTGAAATAAACGAACGGTATCATGTACGATATTCCATTATTATAGACAAAACTGAATTTAATAATTCAATTTATTTATATTTCAATTTGTCTCCATTGGTCCAGCTGGACCAGTAAAGAATATAAAATATTATACTGTCCCACATTAAGCTGTCTAATTACTTTGCAAAAATCTGAATGCGGCATTACATATTCTAGCTATTGTATGATTGATATTCTATCTAATACATCTATATCTGCATTTTCTACAAATTTTTTTTTCTGTCGGATTTTTCAAACATACAGCATCTTCACCAATAATTTTAACAATTTTTCTATCATTTTCTGTTAAAGTATCATCATCAGTATTAAGTGTGTTATATTCATCAACACACCGCCTGATGTTAATTGACACAGGTTTTCTTCAATTATCGGGAAATTTTCTTTATATTCTTCTTTAATATCGACATAATCATCATTATTGCAGTTTTTATTTTTTTATTTTTTATAGTTACACCCGCACTCAAGGCTAAGGCCTTATCACGTTTTGAACGTTGTGCGAACGAAGGTAAAAGGGAGAGGAAGGGTTTCGCTCAGGTTTGCACCCAACCTTAACGGAGTGCAGTGGTTTTGGGTCGTAGATGTTCGTCCACTGCTCTCAGGGGTGGTTTGTCCTAGATAGGATGAGAGCCGACCAGATTTTCGCGTTAGTTATAATTCACGGTAATTCGTTCATGCACTTTTGGTGTTAATATTGCATACGCAGAGGATGAATTTTAATTGACCATATACTGTGAGTGTTATACCTGCAACTGTACGTTTGGTCGCTTCCCATTCACATCTGTGTTGCATACTTTTTTCCGTATAGGAATTGCTTTTTTCTTGGCTATGAAACGAATTTGAACCATAGATCTTTCGCTCGACGGCCGATGTTGTTAAACACTGCACCACGTAAGAAATCATCATCAATTTGGATATTATATTTATTATATAAGGGCGTCAGTATCAGATATCTTAACGACGATTTAATTGTGGCTTTTTTGGGTTTATGCCGTTTTATATTGACCTTTATCGCATAATCGTCATCTGATTTTTATTTTTATTTTTTTTTAGAGACTCGCGCAGGTTCAAGAGTTTTTATATTCTCTTATGATGTGTTTTACACACACAACCTGAACGGAGCGCAGTGGTTGGGGTCGTTGATGTTCGTTCACTACTCTCAGGGGTGGTTGTCCTAGACCTATAGATAGGACGAGAGCCGACCAAATTCCGCGTTGGTTAAGTTCATAGTAATTCGTTCGAGCACTATAGTATTGCATACGCAGAGGATGATTTTCAGTTGACCATATACTGTGAGTGTTATGCCTGCGGCAGTGCGTCTGGTCACTTTCCATTCACAACTGTGTTGCATACTTTTTGTCCGTATAGGAACTACTTTTTCTTGGCTACGAAGCGAGTTTGAACCATAGACCTTTCGCTCGGCGGTCGATGATGTTAACCACTGCACCACAGCCACCCCCTGGTAAAGCAGTTACCATATTATTAACATCGACCGGGACATTTATTATCTGCCCCACCCACTTTTTTGCGTCCACACTTCCTCAGTTTTATTTTTACTATCCTGTACTTTGGATTTTTTCATCCTATCTGTACTGGCTTCCGCCGCAACCCGTTTGCGTCTTTCCATAATTTACACTAATTTCGCGATTCCTTACACCCAACCACCATTGCCCGTTTTCACAATTCACAAGAAAATATTTTACATTTTTTATATACCTGATTGTTTAAAAGTAAAGCAAATAGCTGGCAAAGTTGACTTTGATCGTTGCAAATTTTCGTTGCAAATTTTCGTTACAGATTTTTTGAACACGTTTTCAGTTTTACAATCCTATAATCATTTTCAATGATAAAAAACTTGTACTTTTCTGTTCTGAACTACTCAGAACAACCTGTTTGAACACAGTCAGTTATTATGTGCGGGAAATGTCATATGAAAGTTGTCTTAAGACCGCTATTTCTCTTATTGATATCTAGATGGGTAAAGCATGAGACAATATAGTGCGCTGTCCGACTGAGGGTTTGTTCTTTCGCCATGTACTCGTATTCACGCTCCCCAAACCTCAGTACGTCTTTTCTGGGCTGTCCTTTTGTTTTTTCGTGACTTTGTAGGGAAATACATATGTATGTATAGAAGTAAGGTATCTAGATATTCACCTCGATCCCAGACTCAATTGGAACTCTAATATTAAAAACAAACTTACAAAAGCGACCAAGGCCATGTGGTCGTGGCGACACACTTTCAGTAAAACCTGGGGACTTAAACATAAGGTAGTCCACTGGTTATATACCGCGACAGTAAGGCCTATCATCACCTATACGCCCACGGTAGGGTGAATCATGGTAAAGCTTCAACGCCTTTAGAGGCCAGCCTGTCTCGGCATTGAAGGCGCTTTGACAACCTGCCCGCCGGCAGCCCAAGAAGCACTCATTGGACTTACTCCACTGCACCTTTTTATTAAAAAGGTGGCATTACGCAGTCTAATCAAAATTATTTGCTCGGGAACAAGCTTGCCATGTAGACCCATGGGTCACATGTCTATCTTCCCGAAATGGATATGATTACCACGGTCTCGGACGCATTACCACTCACCTTCACTTTTTGACAAGAGATGTGAGATATTGATCCCAAACCGCTCAGCAGGGGAAACCAGTGATCCCTTGCTTAATGTGAAAGGCCTTGGGTGGTACACTGATGTTTCCAAAATGGGTTTTGGAGTTGGCGCCGGCAATTGCTTACCTACGCAGATAACATTGACGTTATTGGACGGACAAAACGAGACGTCAATAAGGCGTTCGCAAGCATTGAAGCAGAAGCCGCTAAAGTGGGTCTAAGGGTAAATGGGGACAAGACCAAATATATGCTGTCATCCAAGAGTGACGCGCAACATCGACGTCTTGGTCAGAACGTCACCTTCAGCAGCTATATTTTTGAAGTAGTCAAGGACTTTGTCTACCTTGGCTCGATAGTGACAAGCAGCAACGACACCAGCGCTGAGATAAAACGCTGCTTCTTCGGGCTCAAGAGGCAATTGAGTAGTAGAGCCCTCTCTCGAAAAACGATGGTATCCCGGAGCGTCCGGCCCTCCTGTACGGCGCTGAGGCTTGGACGTTATCAAAAGCGGATGAAGAGGCTCTTGGGCGTTTCGAAAGGAAAATTCTGCGTGCAATCTTTGGTCTTTGGTTTTTGTAAACGGAGAGTGGAGGAGGAGATTCAACCAAGAACTGTACGGACTGTACAGCGACATTGGCCTAGTTAGACGTCTTCGGATCCAACGTCTAAGACGGCTAGGCCATGTAGAGCGAATGGACATCAACGCTCCGGCCTGAAGAGTCTTCGACTCCAACCCCGAGGGACGACGCAGCAGAGCACGACCGCATTTAAGGTGGCGCGCACAGGTGGAAAGGGACCTGAACCAACTGGGCGTGCGGCACTGGAAGCGGCCGGCCAAAGATCGGGCCGGCTGGAGAGGCTTGTTGATTGAGGCCCTGGTTCACCCCGAACTGTAGCGCCATCAAAGTAAAAAAGTAAGTATGTAAATATGTCGGTATAGAAAGATGGTAGATCCACAAGAAAGGAGACCCCTCTGATTGCGCCAACTATAGAGGAATAAGTCTCCTTAACATCGCCTACAAAATCTTCTCTGCCATTTTGTGTGAACGCCTGAAGCCTTTTGTAAATAAGCTGATAGGTCCTTATCAGTGCGGATTCAGGCCAGGGAAGTCCACCATCAACCAAATCTTCACACTACGGCAGATACTGGAGAAAACTCATGAATTTCAAGTCGACACTCACCACCTATTTGTCGACTTCAAAGCTGCATACGGCAGCGTAATTAGAGACGAGCTATACAACGCTATGTCTACCTTTGACATACCTGCTAAACTCGTCAGACTATGCAGGATGACTTTGGAGAATGCTCGCTGCTCCATCCGAATCGGTGAACACCTTACCGATAGTTTTGATGTCAAAAAAGGATTTAGGCAGGGCGATGCGCTGTCGTGTGATTTCTTCAACATCATATTGGAAATGATTGTGCAAAAATCACTGGCCAATACAAGAGGCACAATCTATTTCAAATCCTCGCAACTCCTTGCATACGCCGACGATATTGACATAATAGGTAGATCACAGCGAGATGTTAATGAGGCGTTTGCGAGTATTGAGATGGATGCGGCGAAAATTGGTTTGGCGGTAAACGAGGGCAAAACTAAATATATGCTGTCATCAAAAAAGGACGCTCAACACCGACGTCTCGGCCAGAACGTTTGTATAGGCAGATATAAGTTCGAGGTAGTTGAGGACTTCGTCTACCTTGGCTCCGCAGTGACCTGGAACAACGACATCAGTTCCGAAATCAAACGCAGAATCACTCTTGCCAATCGCTGTTTCTTTGGTCTCAGGAGGCAACTGAGTAATAGAACCCTCTCCCGAACGACAAAGTTGATTCTATATAAGACCCTTATCATCCCGGTCCTGTTGTACGGCGCAGAAGCATGGACACTATCAAAAGCGGATGAGGAGGCCCTTGGTCGGTTCGATAGAAAGATTTTGCGCGTGATTTTTGGGCCTATAAACGCAGACGGGAGATGGAGGAAAAGATTTAACCACGAACTTTACGGGTTGTACAGCGACATGAGTCTAGTCAGGCGTCTACGGATTCAACGCCTAAGATGGCTAGGCCATGTAAAGCGAATGGACACCACAGCTCCAGCCCAGAGAGTCTTTGAATCCAACCGCGAGGGACGAAGAAGCAGAGGACGGCCGCCCTTAAGATGGCGCACACAGGTGGAAGGGGACCTCAGCCAACTGGGTGTGCGGCAATGGAAAAGGCTAGCGAAAGATCGTGCTAGATGGAGGGGCATGTTGGTTGAGGCCCAGGTTCACCCCGAACTGTAGCGCCCACTAAGAAGAAGAAGAAGAAAGATGGTAGATAGAATTCATTCAAATATGAATTTGTACACCCACGATAGCTACGATTTCTAATTGTAGAACGAAAGAATCGTTCTATCTACAAATTGTAGACTGGAACACGGTACAGTAACACATTGACATGCATATCAGGAGCACTCCAATCTGCTCCTTACCACCCACATAGTACCTATGTATGTTATGTAAGCTTTCATGTAATCTTAAAGGAAAAAAAGGTGCAAAGCAGGCATTTCCTTAATTGCAATTCATCGCAACATTGAATTTTATTGAAAAACCGAACTCAACAACAATCTACCGGTTGGTCTACGAACAACAATTTTATTCGTACAGACAGAACAGATACATATGTACGTACATATGGGTACAGATACATAACTCGATATCATCGTTCGGCTGCTTTAACTCACTAGGTATCCAGAAAGTGGCATTGAAGTATTTTTCAATTTTACAAAACCTGACAGCCGGCATATCGATTCGTTAAAGTTCATTTAGGAGCCATTTACAAGATGCATACTCAAGGTTCATCGACATTTTGTCAGATTAAATGCAATGCAAGGCGAGACCATTGTCCCGCACCACCACCCAACCCTCACAAAGAAAGTGCAGAAAGTAAACAGCAAATATGGATAATACGAGTAATTTCTAGAGCCCTGACACCGAAGAGCACGATGCTGAGCGAGGGAGAACTCAATATCGGACGCGACATACCGCGCTGAATTGAATTCAGCTAAAGAGAGAAATGTGATATGCACGACGATGACGATGACAGTCGCTCTTCTCGAGAAATTTGAAGAGAATTCTCGAGCGCCATTGGTATGTGTGACGTGGTGATGGTGTTTGTGATTTTCCAGAAATATCTTTTCGCCAAAAAAGCAGTATAAATAGCCGGCGGATCGCAGCAGTCGGCATCAGTTTGAATTCAGATATCGAAGTGAAAAGTTCGTTTAAAAGCGTTTGAGAGGAAATTCTCTGCTAATTTATCAAAGAAGAGGAAAAAGTGTGATTTCTTGTTATAAAGTACTGCGAAAATAATTGTGAAGAACATAGTCAAAATGTCAACTCTACCATTGATTCTGAGTCTTGCCGACCAATTGGACGATCTGGCATTGTCCCCTTTCTACTACAGGCCAAGCTATACGTTTGGAATCTCTCCGCAATCGTCTCTAGTCGGCCAGTTGCGAGATCTACAACGTAGCCGCAGTCGTCAAGATGGTCCCGGTGCGGTTTCGAACATCGGCAAGGATGGCTTCCAAGTTTGCATGGATGTGCAGCAGTTTAAGCCCAGTGAATTGTCGGTCAAAGTTGTAGAGAATTCGGTAGTTGTTGAAGGCAAGCATGAGGAACGTGAAGACGAACACGGATACATCTCGAGGCATTTCATCAGGCGCTACGCTGTCCCGAAGGATTATGATGTTGAGAAATTGGTTTCGACTCTGTCGTCGGACGGTGTATTGACCGTTAGCATTCCGAAGCCAGCAAAACTCGAGGACAAGCCTAAGGAGCGGGTTGTTCAGATCCAACAAACTGGACCGGCACACTTGAACGTCAAGGAGAACCCAAAGGAGAAGGTCGAAGATGGTGCTAGCGGTGATAAATAAGCAGTTGGATCTCGAGGCAATTTGGCACATAACCTTAATCCTACGAGAGTATTCGTAAAATATGAACTGATCACATTGTAACTGTTAACTTAAGCTTTAGAATAAAAACACAAAAGAATCTTAAACCAAATTACACTTCTTTTTATTTTCTGGTGGAGATTTTCTCATTCTCGTAGTGGCTTACATACATATGTACCTCCAATTGGTTCCTGGTTGGGTAGATAGCACTCTTCGCATTTTCTTTTCT
>CATOVK010000024.1:0-17779 GCA_951905685.1 Eumerus sabulonum
ACGTGAGCCTTGACTTTTCGTCAGTAGGGCGCCCATTTACCTAACTTAACCTAACAGTGCCGGAAGGTGTTCGTCTGCGTTGGGTCTTCTCGCTTTTTAGCAGGCCAGCATCTGTCGGATAGGTGCTACCCATACGAAGCCTTTGTTAGGCCTTTGCCTTTGTAAACCGTAGGCTCGACGAAAAATTCTCCATTCTGGGCTGAAAAATTCTACATGAATCTCCCATGCAGATACTTTGGTCTATCCTTAAATTCAACATTGAAGGAAGAAAAGGAAATGTCCTTTTGGCCTTTGTGGATCGAATTCCACCAAAGCACCTTTGCCATGAATAGCGTTATCAATTCCCTAATTGGACACTAATTGCCCGTATTTTGATGGGTTCCTTTCAATCCGCACACCCACCCAAAACAGTTGTCTCGATACAGTGCAATCCAAGACAATCAATGTCAACCACGACGTTTTCACCGCATGCACTCTACACTCCATCTCCGACATAAGGATATCACAACAACGGAAGGAAATAAGGAAGAAAAAGCAAAACAAGTAATGCACATTTGCAAGGACATCACATGCATTGACAGGACCGACTAACGCTACGACGCTAGACGCTATGGGAAAGTAATCTCACGATAAACCAAAAAAACATGACAACTCCATGTCCATACGAAGATTTATTGTATTTACCCTCTTGTCTACCGGAGCGATTGATGATTGTTGGTTATTGTGAACAAGTCGTACTTGGAACATCGTCGTCCTTTATCCTTTACCCTACCCTCGTCCTATCGTCGATTCATCATTATCTATGACTATAGTCGGGTGCTATACTAGTACAAGTTGTTCAACCTCAAATGCTTTACAACGTTGTCATTTGTTGCCGTCGTTGTTGCTGTTGTTCTTGCAACTGCTACGCCCGGTCCTTTTCTTGTTAAAGCATTCCAAGAAAGGATAAATGGGAGCAGAAAAAAAAAGGACGAACCAGAAAACACGAAGGTGCAGTAAGTTGTTGGTTTGCTGTGTTCAATAGCACAAGGAAACTTCAGTTCAGTGGTAGTTTACAATAAGTACAGGGCGGTAAGTTGTACCGTGTGTAAGGAACCTCTTGACAAATCGCTTTGTTCTAACCCGAGACAACTTCTACTCTACTCAAGTATGGGCTATACAAGTATGCAGTCATTGTAAACTGGTGTATGTCATAATAATCCTTCTGGTAAACTGCATCGGCATCACCGCTCTACACCGACAACAGAACATGCTCTTGATATTTATCTGTTACTTCATCTCATCCTCGTGCTTTGGTTACATAGTCAGACGGAGATGAAACTTATCCGGGTGCATTAAAGTCAAAATGTCTTGAGTTCATCATGATGGAATAATCTTTTTATTGTTTGCTGATTTCCAGGACCTTTTCTGATCTTTTTTGATTTAATTTTTTTGGTATTTGTCGAATATGTGCAAGTGGATGGAGCTGAATGCCTAGAGGATAGTTTTAAGGGAGGAATTTGTGGATGGCTCGAGATCTGTGTCCTTCTAGTCTGTAGAGTATTCATCTTGCTCACACGAGTCGGGGTAGGGGAACAATTTTACTCACAAGGATACATTTGTCGCTTTCACATTATGATAACTCTCACAATAGGCATCTGTGGATCCTTGGAATAAAATCGTTACACTTCAGTCGTATGAGGTATATACATACATGCATTTAACAGAATTGACATCCTTGATCCGCCTCGCGTCACGGTTAAGGATATAAAAATGCACTGGCCGTACAATATGTACATACATACGCCATCGCATAGATCCTTACGTCCGTTGCTGAGGCAAGCCTGGGCAAAAGCAAGACAATCATGGCCGGAAGTTCAAGGATATCAAATTTCGAGTCATAAATCATTTGTGCTGGATTTACAGGATGTCAAACGCTTAATGGCGATAAATCTTGTTCAACCTTAAACCAAGTACAAAACCGACTACTGAGTATCTTTCCCAGCTTCGCGTTCACGTTCGGTCCTTATCATTATAATTGTTGTTGTTGCTGTTATTGTTATTGTTCTTGTCATTCTTGTATTTTGGTGGCTTCGGCTTAAGGATACGAATAGGCCCACGAATACTAATTTTTTTTTTTATTCTTCTGTTCTCGTATTTGGTTTTTGCCTTCTGTTCGTTCCGGATGTCGGCCTATTGGAGTGGCATTATTTGTTGTCATCCTTGGATGTTTGTTATTTTGAATTTAAATATTAATGTAGATTAGATGGAGATTTGTTTCTGTTGCTATTTGATGCGCACACGGGGTAAGGGGGGTGGCAACGAAAGAGTATTGCTCGAATGACGATGCGAATCTCAAATATGTTCTGAATTGGTGTGGAGCGAAGCAGAGTGGAAGGAAGTGCTTAAAATGAGGGAAATATTAAACTTCCGAAATTGCCGAAAAAAAAAAAAAAAAACGAACAATTTTGGACTTGATTGTTGGAGATTGGTTGATAGGATGCATTGGTTGGGAAACTAAGGCAAGGATAGGTATACATTTTCCAACAGAGTATGGAGGCAGGATTAGTGGAGAATTTTTTTTTTTTTTTGATATTTATTGGGAACTAGGTTCTTAGTTTTCTACGACATGTGCACCATATGCACCTTTCCATTTCGCTATGGAATGTTTAGATGCCATCACTGTGATTGCACTTGACTGAAATATCCTGGAGGGTAATCCTGTTCTTTCTTGCTCTTTATACTATACCCATTTAGGAAACGTGAAAGCATTTTTTGGATATTAAG
The DNA here is from genome assembly GCA_951905685.1 of Eumerus sabulonum. Classification (NCBI taxonomy): domain Eukaryota; kingdom Metazoa; phylum Arthropoda; class Insecta; order Diptera; family Syrphidae; genus Eumerus; species Eumerus sabulonum. The sequence continues at coordinate 2,767 of CATOVK010000024.1, forward strand.
AGCGGATGAGACGGACTTTATTTTTAGTTAACATACATAGTGAACATCCTTTGAATTAATATTGATATGATGTCAAGGGCTGCTAAGTGCTATACTATACTATAAGCTTTACATGTTCTGCTGAGGGGGACATATTCATACAATGGAGAGCGGCTAGAAGCGTTCTATCATTGCTCATGTGAATGAAGCAGGTTATTGGAGGCTAAGCACTTTTTCCGTCGATTTATATTGAACTGAAACATGGAACCGTACCTGTTCCAAATATCCACGGATATTTGTACGAACAGTCATCGTCAGTGTTCGTTTTATATGACTACAAATAAACTGAGTTGATTAGAGCTCCCTTTTTGGGGCTTCAAATTATTAAGATGATGCAAATCTGAAGAAAAGTGTTTAACTTTATTTAAATCAACAGCTGCTACTAAAACGAGACTATCTGCTGTCGCTCACTCTTTCGTCTGACCTTACCATCAACAATGTTGGCTCTCAACCAACGTTTGTTACGACAAGACAACAGGAGTTACTTGACCTGACCCTATCCTTATCCAACAGATATGTACATATGTCGAGGACATCACTAACTGGAGAGTCAACGCACCAACGGTAAAACCTGGGGACTTAAACCTAAGGTAGTCCACTGGTTATACACCGCGATAATAAGACCTATCTTCACCTACTATCGTTGAGTAAGAAATAACAATTGTTAAGCTTCAACGCTTTCAGAGAGTAGTGTGTCTCGGCATAACAGGCGCTATGCCAACCTGCCCCACGGCAGCCCAAAAAGCACTCATTGGGCTCACTCCATTGCAACTTTTTATCAAAAAGGTGGCATTACGCATTGCAATTAGAATTCTCTGTTCGGGAACAAATATGCCATGTTGTCCCGCAGGTCACATGTCCATATTACAACACCTTCCTGAGCTGGACATGATTACCACGGTCGCGGACGCCTTGCCACACACCTTTACCTTTGACAAGAGATTTGAGATATTGATCCCAAATCGCTCAGCATGGGAAAATCGTAATCCCCTGTCAAATGTCAAACGCCTTAGGTGGTACATGGATGGCTCCAAGATGGCTTCTGACGTTGGCGCCGGCATCTTTGGACCAAATCGCAAGATCTCGGAGGCTCTGGGAATGAGTCCCAGCATCTTTCAAGCACACCTGTATGTCATCCTAACATTCGCCAATCTAAATCTTGAGATCGGCATTAGAGGAGTTACCATCAACATACTCTCTGATAGCCAAGCAGCACCTAAAGCGCTGTGTTCGTACAGCACGAACTCAAAAGCCGTCAAGGAATGCCATGACGCCCTACAAGACCTCGCCAAAAGAAACAATGTTAAACTTTGGTGGGTGCCAGGACATAAAGGTATCAAGGGCAATAAAATTGCCCACCAACTTGCCAGGAAAGGTTTCAGCGATAAATATATAGGTCCGGAGCCATTCTGCGGCATTCCCGGGTCTAAGATAAATTTCTCCTTAGACAAGTGGGAAAATTGCAACACCTATCCTTTTGGAACAGCATTCGGGAACTCCGTCGATCTAAACGACTTATACGACCCCTGAACAAACACTCTAGTGACATACTCAAACTCAATAGGGTGGATATCAGAAGACTAGTCCGCTGCCTAACGGGGCACTGCGGTCTGAGATATCATCTAAACAAAATTAGCCTCTCGTCCGAAACTGAGTGTCGGCTCTGTTTCAAGGACGAAGAGACGGCGGAACACATACTACATATGTGAGTGTGCTGCTCTCTGCCATCTTAGGAAGCGTATCCTCTTCAGTGAAGTTATTACTCCTGAGGGGATCACCTTGGCTCCTACGAGAAGCATTCTCAACTTTATTATAGAAAGGCTCCTCGGCTAGCAAGCACAATATATCTGCAAAGGTCGCAGTGCCGTATTTTTAATGGTAGCACTAGCCCCATATATAAAAAAAAAAAAAAAAACGAAAATTGGAATTTCGCTTAAGTTGTGGGATCTCTGTTAAAGAAAACTCAAAGTTCTTCTGAGGAACAATATCAGTACATGTTATTATGAAGGAGTACAAACAGGGAATGAACAGAAAGTGGTGGTTTTAGTTTAAGGGTTGAATCGATACGTGAATGCGAGACAATACATGTTGCAAAGGGTTGTCATACAATTTCATCACTCCTCCTCAACATGTATGATCCCGGTACATACAAATAAATTGATTAAATAAAACTTGTCAATATTCAATTACAAGAGTATAGTTCGAAAACATTAATTAAAATCTACTTTAGATTCATTAGATTCATAAAATGATAATGTTTCGTCTTCGGCAAATTCTTCGTCATCACGTCAGCAATCATGTCAGCTGTAGGGCAGTATTTCAATTTAATATCGCCATTTCTTACCAAATCCCGTATGTGATGGAATCTAATGTCGATATGCTTGCTTCTTTTATGGTATATTGGGTTTTCCGCGAGTTTTTGAGCCCCTTGATTGTCGATATGAAGGAGGATGGCACTATCTTCCAAAGCATTAATTTCCATCAGGAGCTTCTTCAAATAAATTGCTTCTTTGCTAGAGTCCGATGCAGCCATATATTCGGCCTCTGTACTGCTCAGCGCCACAGAAGGCTGTTTCCTGCATTGCCATGTAATTGGACACCCACAGTAGAAAAATATGAAGCCTGTGTATGATTTTCTGTCTATGGTGTCGCCGCCCCAATCAGCATCTGCGAATCCTTCCAAATGATTGCCATTTGTCCCATATATCAATTTCAAATTGACGGTGCCGGCTAAATAGCGCAGGATATGTTTTAATTTCGTAAAGTGTTCCTGGTGCGGATCGGCATTTTTCTGAGCCATTTTGGATATCGAATGTAAAATGTCGGGACGTGTGGAAATAGCAAGATACATCAAAGCTCCAACCAATGACTGGTATTCTTGTTTATTAGTTCTTTCACAATTATTCGTGCAACTAACCTCGTATCCTGCTTCCAGTGGTACAGCTACTGGTTTACAAGTTGTCATCCCGTATTTATCCAAAAGATCACGGATGTATTGACTTTGGCTTAGTTTTATCGAACCAGTTTCACCATCACGTTCAACTTCCATCCCCAAGAAATGTCGCAGCTTGCCTTTGTCGCTTACTTCGAAATATTCTGATATTTTGGCCTTTATTTTTGAAATAATTGGTATGTCGCTACAACCCACAATTATGTCATCTACGTAAACAGCTATCAACACTAATTTACCATTTTCAGTTCCCTTATACAAACAAGGTTCATTGTCGCATGGAATGAAGTTCATACTTTTCAAAGTGGAATCCAGTTTTGCGTTCCATTCCTTTCCACTCTGTTTCAATCCATATATGGCTTTATGGAGGTGAAGGACTTTATTTGGAAATCTTTGGTCCTTAAAGTATTCTGGCTGTTGCATGTATATTTCGTCTTGAAGATTACTGTTCAAGTATGCGGTACTGACGTCAAGCTGATGTAAATGCATCTTCTGTTTCACGGCCAATGCCAAAAGAATTCGTATCGTCGAATATCGTACTACCGGTGAAAATGTCTCTTGAAAATCAACCCCGAAACGTTGGTTGCAACCCTTTGCCACCAAACGAGCCTTATGTCTTTCGATCTCTCCTTTGACATTCCTCTTAATCGTGTATACCCATTTACACGGGATTGCTCTGTGGCCACTCGGGAGATCTACCATCGACCATGTTTCATTTTTTCTTAGGGCATGGTATTCGTCATTCATAGCATTAATCCATTTTTCACCAGTATCACTAGAAATTGCTTCTTCGACTGTCTGTGGTATGTTTTCGTCAATGGCACTACATAGCTCGTTCCATTGTTTCTTTGGCCGGCCACGCTTTCCAGTACGAACAAATGAAGGTCTTCCCGGTCCGACTTTTCGCGGTTCTTGCACCGCATTTTCTTTGCTGTTATCGTCATTGGTAGTTTCTAGACTATCAGCATGTTCCTCGCTGTTGCTGTTTTCCTCATTACGGGTTTCATTGTGTTGAATATTTCCGTTTTTATCATCATTATAAATGTCAGATGCTCTTTTGTCATTATCGACATAATTTTCCGCTACCTGAGTATCCTGCGTATCGATATTAACAACAAAGTAGTCGTTGGCTGAACATGCTTGCCTATTGTCTATAACGTCACCATGATGATCGAATGAATTTTCATCGAATAGCACATTACGATGTTCAAGTACTTTATTCTTCTTCGGATCATACAGACGATATGCCTTAGCCGCCGTCGAATACCCTACCATGATGAGTTGGCTGCCTTTTGCATCGAACTTCGATTTGCTTCTGGTGTTATTTAGCGCCACTGCGCAAGAGCCAAACGTTCTTAGGTGTTGGACGCTGGGCTTTCGGCCACACCAAACCTCATATGGAGTCATATTGTGTAGTTTTCTTGTAGGGCATCTATTCCTAATGTAAACTGCCGTATTTATTGCCTCTGCCCATAAGCTTTGCTTGACATTAGCATGCAGCATCATCGATCTTGCCATCTCGACCAGAGTTCTGTTGGCGCGCTCTGCTACCCCGTTTTGTTGTGGTGTGTGTGGCACAGTCAGTTGTCGAGTGATTCCTTCTTTGTCCAAATATTCATTAAATTCTGTGTTAACGAACTCTCCTCCGTTGTCGGTTCTAATCACCTTTATTTTACGACTCGTTTGACGTTCAACCTGAGCCTTAAACAATGTGAACTTTTCAAACACTTCGCTCTTTGCCTTCAGGAAGTAAACAAAAATTCTTCTCGATTTGTCGTCAATAAAAGTCAAAAAGTACTTTGAACCCCCAACGGATGCATTTCGAAACGGACCGCAAACATCACTATGGACAAGATCTAGCAACTCGGTTGATCGCGTTTGTGATTCTTGGGGAAATGGTATTAGATGGATTTTAGACAGCATGCATGTTCTACACGTTGGTTCGTAGTCACCACTTATATTCATGCCATTTACCATATGCTTACTCGACAAATCATGAAGACTCTTAAAATTCAGATGCCCGTAGCGGTTGTGCCAACCAATAGTGCTATTGTTGTTGCTCATTGAAAACAACCCCTGTTTGACCTCATTATGAAATTCAAACATGTTTGCCCTTCTCGGCGCGTGTAAAACGACGTCGCCATCTGGTCGTGCGATTGATGCTCTCTCGTTGTCGAACGTTACAGTTAAACCTCTATTAACAGCCTTGTTCACAGAGATGAAGTTCGCCTGCAATATGGGAGAATGCAAAACATTTTCAAGTATTATATCATAACATTTATCTTTTAATAATACATCACCTTTGCCTATAGCATGTATGTGTTTGTCTCCGGCCAATGAGATGATCTCGTTGTGGTGTTGGTAATTGACAAACATACTGCGGTCGTTACACATATGTGCCGTTGCTCCGCTGTCGACGTACCATTTTTTACGACTGAGGGATGGACAATCTGTCGCCGCCAACATCGACATAGCCTGTGTTCTGCTGCTTTTGTTTCTTTTTTCACATTTGCTGGCGATGTGACCTGCTATACCGCACACAAAGCACTTCCCTTTGAAACCCTTTTTCCCATAGTTGTAGTAGCCTGTTGTAGTTTTCCTTTCTTTGTTGGTAGTTCTTGCAATCAGCGCTTGCTGTGGCGTATCTTCTTCAACTTTCTCTTGTCTGCGTTTTCCCTCTTCTAGCAGCTTCTGACGCAATGTTTCCAACTTTGGCAATTCGTCGCGGGTTTCCATTGCTATGACAAAATTATCGTATTGCCTGGGTAAACTTGACATCAGCATTATCGCTAAAAGCTCCTCCTGAACATCGATACCAGTCTCTTGTAATTTTCCATAAAGTTCAGAGAAATCGTTTAGGTGTTGTACCACATTTCCATTTTCTGACATCTTCAGGTTTATTAGTTTCTTATAGAGGGAAACCTTTTGCAGTGGACCCTTCGGCTTGTAGATCTCCTCCAATTTCTTCCAGGCTTCGTGTGACTTCGTGCAGTTGCGAATATATGCCAACTGTGTTGGCTTCACGCTTAAGAAGATGGACGCTAGGGCCTTCTCGTCATCTGATTCCCACTTGGATACTGCGGCGATATCTCCTTCCACCTTCACAGTTCCGTTCACAATCTTCCATGTACCTGAATGCACCAACACACTCCTCATTTGGATTGACCAACTGTCATAATTAGTTTCGTCTAATTTGTCAATTTGCAAAACCGGAGTACTCATTTTAATTTTGTTTTTATTTATTTAAAGTATATACTTTTTAAACACTTCTAACGAACTGAGATACACAGACACACACAGTGCAGATACCTGGGCACATAACCTGTTAAAGAAAACTCAAAGTTCTTCTGAGGAACAATATCAGTACATGTTATTATGAAGGAGTACAAACAGGGAATGAACAGAAAGTGGTGGTTTTAGTTTAAGGGTTGAATCGATACGTGAATGCGAGACAATACATGTTGCAAAGGGTTGTCATACAATTTCATCAATCTCTTCCTTGCGACCTAGAGAGAATCGGAGAAAGACGGACTGGGTACGGTTTAGAGAGGAGCTTGAGAAATCCACTCAGGTCCTACCTAAACTCAGAACGAAACAATTGGTGGAGATCGCTGTTCATAACCTGAATAGCGCCATCACCAATTGTTTTGAACTCGCATGTCCTGTCAGCAAACCTTTCTACAGAAAATTGGTTCTCTGGTGGAATGCCGAGCTCCAAAGTCTTCACAGGGAAGCCAGAACTCTTCTGAATAGATCGCTCGAATCGAACTCGGAAGATGACTGGAACAATTACCGGTCGAAGTAGAAAGAATATAAGAAACTCATTCGTAATTCGAAGGACGATTCTTACAAGACCTTCTGCGAAGAGATCATGTCTCTAAGTGCGACTAGCAAGTTGGTCAAAGTCCTCAAACGCGGAAAACCGATAAAGCTGGATACACTCAGAAAATCTGATGGTACCTTTACTGAGTCTAAAGCGGAAACTCTTAGGTTACTGCTTGAGACTCATTTCCCGGGAAATCAGATCGCCAACGGATCGTTGCACTCTCCCTTAATGGAAACTGCAACTGAAACTATAAAAACAATTTGGCGTAGCTGGTATATTGCGTCGTGCGTGGTTACGACTGAAGCCATTGAATTTGCTGTGCATCCTTCGATGGCTACAAATCGCCGGGATATATCCTGTTATACTGCAAAAAGGTATAAGGCAGCTGCTTCCTACTTTGAAAAGAATTTTCACTGCTAGCCTAGCACCTGCTCACATACCCACTCATTGGCGCACGGTGAAAGAATTGGGAGAATTGAATGCGCGCTCGAAAGGAAGGAGTACGCGCTGGACATTTTCATCGACATTGATGAAGCCTTTGATAACGCAACTTTCGACAGCATGTGTTAGGCTGCCAGACATCATGGCGTAGATGAGGCACTGGTCTTGTGGATCAAAGCAATGCTTGTGCACAGGACACTGACCGCTGATGCAGGCCTCGACTAGGGTGTCAAATCCGGCCTTTACAGGGGCTGCTCGCAAGGTAGCGTTCTGTCTCCGCTCTTATGGTGCATGGTGGTCGATTCTCTGCTTGATGCTCTCAATGCCTCTGGAATCTATTACCAGGCGTATGCAGATGATGTCGCCGTTCTTTCTGTCGGCTCATGCTTAGCGGCTGTCCGTCTCAACGCACAGGCGGTGCTAAATGTGATCGACGATTGATGTATGTATCAGGAATGGGCTGTCGGTCAATCCTCTTAAGACCGATGTCATTCTCTTCACGAGAAGGAGAAAAAATACTAACATGACTCAGCTAAGTGGTACTAAAGGGCACTTCCATCCCGATATCCAAGGATGCTAAGTATCTAGGAGTCATCTTAGATAGCAAGGTTCTCTGGTCAAAACATGTTGAGTCAAAAACCACCTAAGCGCTGTCAGCTTTCTGGTAAAGGAGCTTTTGGCAAAACATGCGGTTTATCGCTGGCATAGGTCCTGTGGATCAACACGGCCATGATAAGACCTATAATCTCATATGCATCGTTTGTCTGGTGGAACAGACTAACACGCAAACACGTCGTAGTCTCTTTCACCAAACTCCCAAGAACGGTTTGTCTCAGTTGCACGGGGGCTTTCCCCAGCACGCCGGACGCTGCTCTAAATACTATGATGTACCTTCCACCTCTTGATATATATGTATCAAAGGATGTCCTCTGAAAGCCATTTCTTGTCTGAGGAGAAATGGCCTTTGGTACAACTCGCACAGGAATAACAGTGTGCTTGCGCAAGAATTGTCCTGCGACCCCTGTCTCATGGATATGCCTTCTGACGCATTGATGCCCGTTATCCTACTGCGTCGCAATTTCACAGTCTAGTTTCCATGGCGTCAGGATTGGCTCGGGCTGGATACTGAACCTGGAAAGGACAGTCTTCGCAGCTTTATATGACTTAGGTTTCGATATCGCTATCTTAACATCGTCTAGGTCGGGTGGACGGGATTCTCCTTCGTCTTCGTCGATTGTGAATGGTTCGCTCTGCCTGACGGCGGAGCTTTATACAGTCTGCAGAAGTGGTCCCTCCACAATCTCAGCATCGACTGTGACTCCACTACTAGTTGTCCGTGTTCATCCCTGCAGGCTTCTGCTCTGGCTTTATAGCCTTGGCATGTTCGTTTCACTTTTTGGTAAAATGTTCGAACGCCGTTCCTGCAGTAACATCTCTCCATCTCCTCGATCTCGCGCTTCTCGTGCTCCTTCTTTCTTCTTGGGGTATTAGCTTGTGGTGTATTAGCTGGGGCATTTATCGTATGTCCTTTCTAGGAGATTATTGAAGCCGGCCTTGCTGTTGTCATCCTTGTCTTGTCTAAGACTTTTTGCCATAGTCTGCCTCGAACAACGAATCCACGCACTTCCTGGATTGCAGTAATGTCTGCTTTGTAGCGGCCGAAGGGCTCCGCGAGTTCATCGGCTGCACGTGGTGTGTTAAGGGACCTCACATTCCACGTGCAGAGGCGAAATTCCTTTTTTCGTTTGCTGGGGTCGTCCACAGTAAATCCGTCTTTGTTCGAGGCTTGTGGTTGTCTCTGCACCGTAATATCACCAAGTTCATAAAAGAGAAGTTATCCCTCTGAAGCTCTACCAATCACATTCACAAGTCATTACACCAGCCATTCCATCCAATAAAACTCCACAACTCACCGATTGGAAATCGGCGAATCTCTCACGCACCCTTTTCGTCCTTTTAATTAAAATTCTAATAATTTCCGAAATTAAATAAAAAAAAAATGCGAAAAGACAAATATGAATATCAAACGGTTGCTTTTTAATTAAGACGGCATCGGTGGAATATTGCCGCGCAAATAAGCACGTTTCGTCGATTAAAGCTTAACTACCCGCGTGCCTGTTTACGTTCCATTCTGACGACCGGTCATCCTTCCAAATGTGTTTCGTCAATTTTTTTTCTTCCAGTGTCATCCTCAAAAGATATGTAAAAAGAAAAAATGAGAAATAGATGCGAGGATTCAAGTGAAATAAATTAATTTTATCCAGCCGTACAGCCATACAGTAGCATCACACAAGGCTTTTCGAAATAAACGCGCAACATCCACCCCCCCTACCGTTACAGAAGGACACGAAATATGTTTGCTTCCAAAGCAACGAGTACTCGTATCCAGACAGTGTTGGATTGGGGTCAGCAAAAAGCGAAAGGGGACTTGACAATGCAATGAGTTATGCAAGTCACGAGCCCCCGAAGGATTCCTAATAAATTTTCTATTCACTTACAACGGCATCCGGTTAAAGGGGACGAATGCATAGAATGAAATCGGACGGAAGCTGGTAACTTGAAATGACGACAACGATGACGCGCAGTCATTTGGCACGTGTCCTCTTCCAATAAGTTTTTTTGTTTTTCTCGTTTTTGATGGCAAATAACGAGGAATGAAGGCATCATTCATCCGTTTGCACGGTGCACCCCAAACGAACGCATGGATAAAGGGACAAGTCAACCCTCGGGAAGGGTCGAGAACATAGTTGCGGAATAATTGTTACAATTTATTTCGTTTATACTGAAGTCGTTGTGAGATGCGTAAATAATCAAATCTCAATCTCGAATTCAAACTCGAATAGCACTACCGACGCCGCCGGGTTATCCTTGCGTCAAATGATGCATGACGACCAATGAGCTTTGGGGGTGTTGCTAGTGATCATTACCAGACGGGGACAGGATTTCAGTTTTCAGCAGATAACTTGTACTATCATCCCTGCGGGGCATACAAACATACATATATGTATAGTTGGTTGTGATTTATACTATTGCGGCAAGGAGATACTCGAGGATATCCGGTCGATTGGAAGTAATGGACTTGAATCGAATCGCGCTGTCGGTCGACACAGTGACAGCGACAGCGACAGCGACGAGCGATGGTAGTGATGGCATTGGCGACGTTAACGACAGACGTTGATTGTGCGGCAAAGACGCATTCGAGGGTAAAAGCCATGAGTGACGGCACTTACCATCCTCTTAGTATGTAATTATGCAGACACTTGTCGCTGCTCTCGCGTTCACATATTTCATTTTATTTCGAGGGGGAAACGTGTGCTTCCAGAACGACATGGAGGGTGGCTGGGATTTAATTGCCATTAAGTGCAACCGAAAATTACAATGTGCCTGACTCAGCACAGTCGAAATCCGAGGCAGCCGACATGAAGATACATATACAGACAGTGAGTTGGAGTTGGAGTCAAAGTCAGAGCCGGAGTTGACGACAGGAGGGCAGAAGAGTGTTGTTCATTGTGGTGTCTCATGCTTAGGGAAATCCTTTTGGCAGGAACGGTAGAAGGATAATGAACGTTAGAGATTTAATTAAAATTGCAGTCAGATTGGGGGGGGAGGGGTTTGTGTTTAATTTTGGTTTCGTTTTGTTATTGAATATTATGTTTGGTGTTTGGCTTATTTTCGGTTGTGAGGAATTAATTTCGCGCCGGATGGGCTTAGAACGTGAGTCTGCTAGCTGAAGGATGTTCTCATTACGAAGCATTTTCGTGCTGCCAAATGTTGAGAGTGAGCTAAACCTATTAAAGAAGCTTTTCGAAGCGACGAGAAGCTTAAGTGGGATTACCCCTTTTGTCTGAAGCTTCACTTATGTGGTACGAGTGACATGGCCGTCATTTTTCCAGTTTTAATCCAATTAGGGTCTATGGCGTACAGAAAGGCTGTGGATATGGTTTACGATTTTGAGTAAGTAATTTTGTGGAGAAAGTATGAATGAAACCAAAAGTTTGTCAAGTCGGCAAGATCCAAAAACTTACAGTCCTACTGCCTATTTGGTTGGTTTTTTTTTACCTTCCCCACCCAGTGGGAAGTGGGGCAGATTTTAGGAATTCCAAATTTTGTCATATCTCCACGTTTCAAGGTCACCAGACTCCATATCCAAGATTTTCATAGATATGCCTGTGTGTGTGTGTGTAATTACGTATGTGCGTATGCGCCTATATGCGTATGTGCGTATGTGCGTAAGTGCGTATGTGCTTATTTGGTCTCGATTATCTCGAGAACCAAAGACGATATTGAGATGGGACTGATTTCATTCGACGCGTAATTACGTACCTTAGGACTGATTAATCCTTCAGCAAAATCGGTTAAGCAGTTTTTTGTTAGAAATTAGATAACTAAACAAAGTAAATACCTACCATCTAGGAAAACCGCATACTGTTAGGAGTTACAAACACTTTACGTGAAAAATTTGATTATTTAAAACTTGTTGTATAGTCCCAGGCAAAACTATGATTGACAAACCCTATTTCGACATATTCGAATTTAATCAAAAGCTGTGAGTAGGCCCCTTTTTTCCAAATAATTACCAAAATGTAGGTATTCTTAGTTGATGAATGGTATTGATGAGATACCTTCAAATGTATGGTTTCTTGATAACTTGAAGACTTGAAGAAGAAAATTTCACTATTCGTCACATATTGTAGCAACTATAGAAGCAAGTGTTTATATGTAGGCCATTGCTGTTCGGGATTGAGCTTCATTAAACCTTTCCGTACGTGTAAAGATCTTGATTATTTGAAAACAGTGTTTCGAAGTTCATCAGGACTTATAATAATGAAAAAAAAAAAAGATGGAATTAAATGGGTGTTTTAATTTTTCCCCACTGAAAAGTCGTGTGGGCCTAGCGGGTCGCACCTGGACCACATCTTTTTTTTTTTTTTTTGTTGCGAGGGTTGGTGAAAAACTTCAAAAGACACCGCGAGGATCGACAGCGAGTGCGCTTCGTGTTAGTTATTTTTTTTACTACAACTCAGTCTATTGACTTCAGCTGTAGAAGGTGGTGGGCAAAAAGTCGGGTCTCCAATCAAGCATTATACACTAGCTCTATATAGCAGTCATAAGGCCTATCCTCCTGTACGGCAGTGTCCCCCCACCGGGTAGGGGTTAGAATATACCCGGAGTACGGCATGCCTGTCGTAGGAGGCGACTGAAATCCAGAGGATGGATCAGGTAGCACACGATGCCTGGTCCATGTCGGAGAAGGGACTAAAAATGCTTAGATATTTAAAGAATTCTTTGGGTTCCTTAAACAAGGACGTTTTCAAACATTGAAAACGTCGAAAATGACAAAACTTTTCGCCCGAAAACATCATCTAGAAGGTCATATGCGGCCCTTGATTTAGCGCGACGGAACTAAGCCGTACGCACACTGCGAATTGGAGAAACTCTCACTGGAAAGCTGCCTGCTAAATCCGATTACCCCGAGAATGGAAAACTGCTAGATCTAAGTCAAAAGACTTAGGTTAGGTTAGGTAAAAGTGGTTGGCATATGCCACACGTAGGCCGAAGTCGGCCCGTTGTGATACCACATGGATCATATTACCTTGATCCGCTACCTGAAAACAAATCAGTGCTTTTGATGAAGTGATGGAGTTGAGCTTTTTTTTTTATCTGCTAGCTCATTTAAGTGATCATAGAAGGGCGCGCCGAGGTAGATCTTCCTGCGATTCGCAAAAGAAGGGCATGAGCAGAGAGGTGGTGAATCGATTCCTCTTCCTCCTTATCCATGCAGCCGTGGTAGAAGTCATTGGAAGGTAGCCCTAGTTTGGCGGCGTTTTTTCTAATGGTACAGTGGCCTGTAATGAAACCCACTAAAGTGCTTAAGGTTACATTTTTGGTTGTCACAAGCTCCCTGATTCGTCCTACGTTTAGCTTAGGCCAGATCTATTTAGTGATTAAGCCGATGTTACTTTCATTCCATTGGGGGTTAGTAGCCTCTATGGCTCGAAGTTTTATCAGGTGCTTACCCGTGGTTATTGGTGTTTTTAGATACCCGAGGGTTGGAAGACTGAGTGTGCTCGTCCCTAACTTGGCGAGTTTGTTGGCCGCGCAGTTTCCCGGAATATCCCTATGCCCGGGAACCCACAGTATTTTTATGTTGAACTGTTCATCTCGTCTAGAGATAGGCGGCCGTTAAGGGATAAGCCATGCAAGGGCCTCCGCTTTATTCCCTGTTATTTCTGTTTGGTACACACATCAGTGATTTGGGAGTCTAAATGATAGGTTGAGGTTAAGCACCTTGGAGAAGACTCCACTTCCTACACTCTTCTGCATCTTGGAGCCATCGGTCTAGAGGGAAATCGAGTCCTTCAGTATGACTTTCCCCTCAACCCATTCGTCCCGGAGTGGAAGGATAGTCTCGAAGTTCTTAGTGAACACATTCTGCGGTATGATGTAGTCTGTGTCCATGGCTACTTTGAAGTGGTTAAGAATGCCAGTATGGACTTTCTGTAATGTGGGCTATTTTTCTATGCCCCTAGTCTGTAGGGCTGCGCAGGCAGCAACTTGTTTGCTGAAGAGGTCCAATGGTGGGAAATATTAGTACAATATTAAGGCCTTCGTGGGTGGTCGATCGCGCGGCTTATGTATAAGCTGGCCGATCTTTGTACTTTCCCCAGAAGGTTTCCATAGACTGGATGGTCCTGTCAGGATGGACAGGGTGGGCCTTATGACTGCATATTGCAACCTATAGCTTTCGGGACCCAGTACTTGTATAGTCCAGTCGTTCTTGCTTCGCAACTTCAACTTATTAGTGCGGTCTGATTTTTCGCGTACCCTTGTTCTTCGGCGACTGTGTTCCCTGCTTGTATTCGTTCGATGTTGTATATGTTGTCTGTCGGTTCGTCCATGTTTCCCTTGGCGTCTATAACCTCGGGTGACAAAAGAGCTTCGCGTCTTTTCACCGGTCGTTTTAAGAGCCAGTCCGTTTCGCGACCCAAATCTTCTTCGTCAGTGTGATGATTTATATTATGCGGACGGTTAAGGTGCGATTCAGCTACCGTCTCGGACCGTGCTCTTTGAGTTTTTAACTCCCTCTTCAGTTCTTCGCAAAGAAGCTCCATGTTACGTAGTTTGCCGTGGCGCAGTTCGGATCCCGATAACACCAACGCCATCGAGCGTTTATTTCACGGCGTCCCTCCTCGGCGGGAACTGGCAAAATCTCGACTCACGCCGTTCGGAATCGAGGGGGGGGAGGGTTTGTCGGCAATGTTGTCTCCAGTAGACAGATAAGGCTAGCTGATCCGGAGTGCGTCAGGTATCCGGATGCTCCATTAGAGATCGGGCTATTTTTGAACTGAGCTCCCACCCAAGCTAATCCGCTTAACACCGATTCACCATTGAGGCAGTCATCTTCTGCTGTGTCACACCTCGAGTCATATAACAATCCGCAGACGCCTCATATATATGTGCATTCACATGAGACAATCATTAGTAATCAAGGTAAGCGTGAAAGGACCGCCTCTATTGATGTCGTGTTCATCAGCATTTGCTGTCGTAAGTTGCCTAGATCATATCTCTATATTCCATCTGCTTGCTTATTGGATGATACCTCAATTAGGATTGTAAATTACAGACAACATGACCATTAGGCAAATCTATTAAGCCCATAGCTCCAAGCATAGCCTAATGATGCATCAAATATTTGACTCTTAACAAAACCAACATCTCATTCAAGAGCAACCACCGACATCAATTTAAAGCTCGTC
>CATOVK010000025.1:0-27335 GCA_951905685.1 Eumerus sabulonum
ATCGCGATACCAGCCACCTATGGTGGCCTGGTGAGCTATCGCGATACCAGCCACCTATGGTGGCCTGGTGAGCTATCGCGATACCAGCCACCTATGGTGGCCTGGTGAGCTATCGCGATACCAGCCACCTATGGTGGCCTGGTGAGCTATCGCGATACCAGCCACCTATGGTGGCCTGGTGAGCTATCGCGATACCAGCCACCTATGGTGGCCTGGTGAGCTATCGCGATACCAGCCACCTATGGTGGCCTGGTGAGCTATCGCGATACCAGCCACCTATGGTGGCCTGGTGAGCTATCGCGATACCAGCCACCTATGGTGGCCTGGTGAGCTATCGCGATACCAGCCACCTATGGTGGCCTGGTGAGCTATCGCGATACCAGCCACCTATGGTGGCCTGGTGAGCTATCGCGATACCAGCCACCTATGGTGGCCTGGTGAGCTATCGCGATACCAGCCACCTATGGTGGCCTGGTGAGCTATCGCGATACCAGCCACCTATGGTGGCCTGGTGAGCTATCGCGATACCAGCCACCTATGGTGGCCTGGTGAGCTATCGCGATACCAGCCACCTATGGTGGCCTGGTGAGCTATCGCGATACCAGCCACCTATGGTGGCCTGGTGAGCTATCGCGATACCAGCCACCTATGGTGGCCTGGTGAGCTATCGCGATACCAGCCACCTATGGTGGCCTGGTGAGCTATCGCGATACCAGCCACCTATGGTGGCCTGGTGAGCTATCGCGATACCAGCCACCTATGGTGGCCTGGTGAGCTATCGCGATACCAGCCACCTATGGTGGCCTGGTGAGCTATCGCGATACCAGCCACCTATGGTGGCCTGGTGAGCTATCGCGATACCAGCCACCTATGGTGGCCTGGTGAGCTATCGCGATACCAGCCACCTATGGTGGCCTGGTGAGCTATCGCGATACCAGCCACCTATGGTGGCCTGGTGAGCTATCGCGATACCAGCCACCTATGGTGGCCTGGTGAGCTATCGCGATACCAGCCACCTATGGTGGCCTGGTGAGCTATCGCGATACCAGCCACCTATGGTGGCCTGGTGAGCTATCGCGATACCAGCCACCTATGGTGGCCTGGTGAGCTATCGCGATACCAGCCACCTATGGTGGCCTGGTGAGCTATCGCGATACCAGCCACCTATGGTGGCCTGGTGAGCTATCGCGATACCAGCCACCTATGGTGGCCTGGTGAGCTATCGCGATACCAGCCACCTATGGTGGCCTGGTGAGCTATCGCGATACCAGCCACCTATGGTGGCCTGGTGAGCTATCGCGATACCAGCCACCTATGGTGGCCTGGTGAGCTATCGCGATACCAGCCACCTATGGTGGCCTGGTGAGCTATCGCGATACCAGCCACCTATGGTGGCCTGGTGAGCTATCGCGATACCAGCCACCTATGGTGGCCTGGTGAGCTATCGCGATACCAGCCACCTATGGTGGCCTGGTGAGCTATCGCGATACCAGCCACCTATGGTGGCCTGGTGAGCTATCGCGATACCAGCCACCTATGGTGGCCTGGTGAGCTATCGCGATACCAGCCACCTATGGTGGCCTGGTGAGCTATCGCGATACCAGCCACCTATGGTGGCCTGGTGAGCTATCGCGATACCAGCCACCTATGGTGGCCTGGTGAGCTATCGCGATACCAGCCACCTATGGTGGCCTGGTGAGCTATCGCGATACCAGCCACCTATGGTGGCCTGGTGAGCTATCGCGATACCAGCCACCTATGGTGGCCTGGTGAGCTATCGCGATACCAGCCACCTATGGTGGCCTGGTGAGCTATCGCGATACCAGCCACCTATGGTGGCCTGGTGAGCTATCGCGATACCAGCCACCTATGGTGGCCTGGTGAGCTATCGCGATACCAGCCACCTATGGTGGCCTGGTGAGCTATCGCGATACCAGCCACCTATGGTGGCCTGGTGAGCTATCGCGATACCAGCCACCTATGGTGGCCTGGTGAGCTATCGCGATACCAGCCACCTATGGTGGCCTGGTGAGCTATCGCGATACCAGCCACCTATGGTGGCCTGGTGAGCTATCGCGATACCAGCCACCTATGGTGGCCTGGTGAGCTATCGCGATACCAGCCACCTATGGTGGCCTGGTGAGCTATCGCGATACCAGCCACCTATGGTGGCCTGGTGAGCTATCGCGATACCAGCCACCTATGGTGGCCTGGTGAGCTATCGCGATACCAGCCACCTATGGTGGCCTGGTGAGCTATCGCGATACCAGCCACCTATGGTGGCCTGGTGAGCTATCGCGATACCAGCCACCTATGGTGGCCTGGTGAGCTATCGCGATACCAGCCACCTATGGTGGCCTGGTGAGCTATCGCGATACCAGCCACCTATGGTGGCCTGGTGAGCTATCGCGATACCAGCCACCTATGGTGGCCTGGTGAGCTATCGCGATACCAGCCACCTATGGTGGCCTGGTGAGCTATCGCGATACCAGCCACCTATGGTGGCCTGGTGAGCTATCGCGATACCAGCCACCTATGGTGGCCTGGTGAGCTATCGCGATACCAGCCACCTATGGTGGCCTGGTGAGCTATCGCGATACCAGCCACCTATGGTGGCCTGGTGAGCTATCGCGATACCAGCCACCTATGGTGGCCTGGTGAGCTATCGCGATACCAGCCACCTATGGTGGCCTGGTGAGCTATCGCGATACCAGCCACCTATGGTGGCCTGGTGAGCTATCGCGATACCAGCCACCTATGGTGGCCTGGTGAGCTATCGCGATACCAGCCACCTATGGTGGCCTGGTGAGCTATCGCGATACCAGCCACCTATGGTGGCCTGGTGAGCTATCGCGATACCAGCCACCTATGGTGGCCTGGTGAGCTATCGCGATACCAGCCACCTATGGTGGCCTGGTGAGCTATCGCGATACCAGCCACCTATGGTGGCCTGGTGAGCTATCGCGATACCAGCCACCTATGGTGGCCTGGTGAGCTATCGCGATACCAGCCACCTATGGTGGCCTGGTGAGCTATTCGCGATACCAGCCACCTATGGTGGCCTGGTGAGCTGTCGCGATGCCGGCCACCTATCGTGGCCTGGTGAGCTGTCGCGATGCCGGCCACCTATAGTGGCCTGGTGAGCTGTCGCGATGCCGGCCACCTATAGTGGCCTGGTGAGCTGTCGCGATGCCGGCCACCAATAGGTGGCCTGGGGAGCTTTCGCGTGCCGGCCACCTATAGGTGGCTGGTGAGCTTTCGCGATGCCGGCCACCTATAGGTGGCCTTGGTGAGCTTTCGCGGTGCCGGCCACCTATAGGTGGCCTGGGGAGCTTTCGCGATGCCGGCCACCTATAGTGGCCTGGTGAGCTGTCGCGATGCCGGCCACCTATAGGTGGCCTGGTGAGCTGTCGCGATGCCGGCAACCTATAGGTGGCCTGGTGAGCTGCCGCGATGCCGGCCACCTATAGTGGCCTGGTGAGCTGTCGCGATGCCGGCCACCTATAGGTGGCCTGGTGAGCTGTCGCGATGCCGGCCACCTATAGGTGGCCTGGTGAGCTGTCGCGATGCCGGCCACCTATAGGTGGCCTGGTGAGCTGTCGCGATGCCGGCCACCTATAGGTGGCCTGGTGAGCTGTCGCGATGCCGGCCACCTATAGGTGGCCTGGTGAGCTGTCGCGATGCCGGCCACCTATAGGTGGCCTGGTGAGCTGTCGCGATGCCGGCCACCTATAGGTGGCCTGGTGAGCTGTCGCGATGCCGGCCACCTATAGGTGGCCTGGTGAGCTGTCGCGATGCCGGCCACCTATAGGTGGCCTGGTGAGCTGTCGCGATGCCGGCCACCTATCGTGGCCTGGTGAGCTGTCGCGATGCCGGCCACCTATAGTGGCCTGGTGAGCTGTCGCGATGCCGGCCAGCTATAGGTGGCCTGGTGAGCTGTCGCGATGCCGGCCACCTATAGGTGGCCTGGTGAGCTGTCGCGATGCTGGCCATCTATAGTGGCCTGGTGAGCTGTCGCGATGCCGGCCATCTATAGTGGCCTGGTGAGCTGTCGCGATGCCGGCCACCTATAGTGGCCTGGTGAGCTGTCGCGATGCCGGCCACCTATAGTGGCCTGGTGAGCTGTCGCGATGCCGGCCACCTATAGGTGGCCTGGTGAGCTGTCGCGATGCCGGCCACCTATAGGTGGCCTGGTGAGCTGTCCCGATGCCGGCCACCTATAGGTGGCCTGGTAAGCTGTCGCGATGCCGGCCACCTATAGGTGGCCTGGTGAGCTGTCGCGATGCCGGCCACCTATAGTGGCCTGGTGAGCTGTCGCGATACCACCCACCTATAGTGGCCTGGTGAGCTGTCGCGATACCACCCACCTATAGTGGCCTGATGAGCTGTCGCGATGCCGGCCACCTATAGGTGGCCTGGTGAGCTGTCGCGATGCCGGCCACCTATAGGTGGCCTGGTGAGCTGTCGCGATGCCGGCCACCTATAGGTGGCCTGGTGAGCTGTCGCGATGCCGGCCACCTATAGGTGGCCTGGTGAGCTGTCGCGATGCCGGCCACCTATAGGTGGCCTGGTGAGCTGTCGCGATGCCGGCCACCTATAGGTGGCCTGGTGAGCTGTCGCGATGCCGGCCACCTATAGGTGGCCTGGTGAGCTGTCGCGATGCCGGCCACCTATAGTGGCCTGGTGAGCTGTCGCGATGCCGGCCACCTATAGGTGGCCTGGTGAGCTGTCGCGATGCCGGCCACCTATAGTGGCCTGGTGAGCTGTCGCGATGCCGGCCACCTATAGTGGCCTGGTGAGCTGTCGCGATGCCGGCCACCTATAGTCTCCTGGTGAGCTGTCGCGATGCCGGCCACCTATAGTCTCCTGGTGAGCTGTCGCGATGCTGGCCACCTATAGTCTCCTGGTGAGCTGTCGCGATGCCGGCCACCTATAGTCTCCTGGTGAGCTGTCGCGATGCCGGCCACCTATAGTCTCCTGGTGAGCTGTCGCGATGCTGGCCACCTATAGTCTCCTGGTGAGCTGTCGCGATGCCGACCACCTATAGTCTCCTGGTGAGCTGTCGCGATGCCGGCCACCTACAGTGGCCTGGTGAGCTATCGCGATACCAGCCACCTATGGTGGCCTGGTGAGCTATCGCGATACCAGCCACCCATGGTGGCCTGGTGAGCTATCGCGATACCAGCCACCTATGGTGGCCTGGTGAGCTATCGCGATACCAGCCACCCATGGTGGCCTGGTGAGCTATCGCGATACCAGCCACCTATGGTGGCCTGGTGAGCTATCGCGATACCAGCCACCTATGGTGGCCTGGTGAGCTATCGCGATACCAGCCACCTATGGTGGCCTGGTGAGCTATCGCGATACCAGCCACCTATGGTGGCCTGGTGAGCTATCGCGATACCAGCCACCTATGGTGGCCTGGTGAGCTATCGCGATACCAGCCACCTATGGTGGCCTGGTGAGCTATCGCGATACCAGCCACCTATGGTGGCCTGGTGAGCTATCGCGATACCAGCCACCTATGGTGGCCTGGTGAGCTATCGCGATACCAGCCACCTATGGTGGCCTGGTGAGCTATCGCGATACCAGCCACCTATGGTGGCCTGGTGAGCTATCGCGATACCAGCCACCTATGGTGGCCTGGTGAGCTATCGCGATACCAGCCACCTATGGTGGCCTGGTGAGCTATCGCGATACCAGCCACCTATGGTGGCCTGGTGAGCTATCGCGATACCAGCCACCTATGGTGGCCTGGTGAGCTATCGCGATACCAGCCACCTATGGTGGCCTGGTGAGCTATCGCGATACCAGCCACCTATGGTGCCCTGGTGAGCTATCGCGATACCAGCCACCTATGGTGCCCTGGTGAGCTATCGCGATACCAGCCACCTATGGTGGCCTGGTGAGCTATCGCGATACCAGCCACCTATGGTGGCCTGGTGAGCTATCGCGATACCAGCCACCTATGGTGGCCTGGTGAGCTATCGCGATACCAGCCACCTATGGTGGCCTGGTGAGCTATCGCGATACCAGCCACCTATGGTGGCCTGGTGAGCTATCGCGATACCAGCCACCTATGGTGGCCTGGTGAGCTATCGCGATACCAGCCACCTATGGTGGCCTGGTGAGCTATCGCGATACCAGCCACCTATGGTGGCCTGGTGAGCTATCGCGATACCAGCCACCTATGGTGGCCTGGTGAGCTATCGCGATACCAGCCACCTATGGTGGCCTGGTGAGCTATCGCGATACCAGCCACCTATGGTGGCCTGGTGAGCTATCGCGATACCAGCCACCTATGGTGGCCTGGTGAGCTATCGCGATACCAGCCACCTATGGTGGCCTGGTGAGCTATCGCGATACCAGCCACCTATGGTGGCCTGGTGAGCTATCGCGATACCAGCCACCTATGGTGGCCTGGTGAGCTATCGCGATACCAGCCACCTATGGTGGCCTGGTGAGCTATCGCGATACCAGCCACCTATGGTGGCCTGGTGAGCTATCGCGATACCAGCCACCTATGGTGGCCTGGTGAGCTATCGCGATACCAGCCACCTATGGTGGCCTGGTGAGCTATCGCGATACCAGCCACCTATGGTGGCCTGGTGAGCTATCGCGATACCAGCCACCTATGGTGGCCTGGTGAGCTATCGCGATACCAGCCACCTATGGTGGCCTGGTGAGCTATCGCGATACCAGCCACCTATAGTGGCCTGGTGAGCTGTCGCGACACCGGTCACCTATAGTGGCCTGGTGAGCTGTCGCGACACCGGTCACCTATAGTGGCCTGGTGAGCTGTCGCGACACCGGTCACCTATAGTGGCCTGGTGAGCTGTCGCGACACCGGTCACCTATAGTGGCCTGGTGAGTTGTCGCGACACCGGTAATTTATAGTGGCCTGGTGAGCTGTCGCGATACCAGCCACCTATGGTGGCCTGGTGAGCTGTCGCGATACCAGCCACCTATGGTGACCTGGTGAGCTGTCGCGATACCAGCCACCTATGGTGGCCTGGTGAGCTGTCGCGATACCAGCCACCTATGGTGGCCTGGTGAGCTGTCGCGATACCAGCCACCTATGGTGGCCTGGTGAGCTGTCGCGATACCAGCCACCTATGGTGGCCTGGTGAGCTGTCGCGATACCAGCCACCTATGGTGGCCTGGTGAGCTGTCGCGATACCAGCCACCTATGGTGGCCTGGTGAGCTGTCGCGATACCAGCCACCTATGGTGGCCTGGTGAGCTGTCGCGATACCTGGTGAGCTGTCGCGACACCGGTCACCTATAGTGGCCTGGTGAGCTGTCGCGATACCAGCCCCCTATAGTGGCCTGGTGAGCTGTCGCGATACCAGCCCCCTATAGTGGCCTGGTGAGCTGTCGCGATACCAGCTACCTATGGTGGCCTGGTGAGCTGTCGCGATACCAGCCCCCTATAGTGGCCTGGCGAGCCGTCGCGATACCGGTCGCCTATAGTGGCCTGGTGAGCTGTCGCGACACCGGTCACCTATAGTGGCCTGGTGAGCTGTCGCGACACCGGTCACCTATAGTGGCCTGGTGAGCTGTCGCGACACCGGTCACCTATAGTGGCCTGGTGAGCTGTCGCGACACCGGTCACCTATAGTGGCCTGGTGAGCTGTCGCGACACCGGTCACCTATAGTGGCCTGGTGAGCTGTCGCGACACCGGTCACCTATAGTGGCCTGGTGAGCTGTCGCGACACCGGTCACCTATAGTGGCCTGGTGAGCTGTCGCGACACCGGTCACCTATAGTGGCCTGGTGAGCTGTCGCGACACCGGTCACCTATAGTGGCCTGGTGAGCTGTCGCGACACCGGTCACCTATAGTGGCCTGGTGAGCTGTCGCGACACCGGTCACCTAAAGTGGCCTGGTGAGCTGTCCCGACACCGGACACCGGTGGTGGCCTCACCAGGCCCCCTATAGGTGGCCGGCATCGCGACAGCTCACCAGGCCACCTATAGGTGGCCGGCATCGCGACAGCTCACCAGGCCACTATAGGTGGCCGGCACCGCGAAAGCTCCCCAAGCCACCTATAGGTGGCCGGCACCGCGAAAGCTCCCCAAGCCACCTATAGGTGGCCGGCACCGCGAAAGCTCCCCAAGCCACCTATAGGTGGCCGGCACCGCGAAAGCTCCCCAAACCACCTATAGGTGGCCGGCACCGCGAAAGCTCCCCAGGCCACCTATTGGTGGCCGGCATCGCGACAGCTCACCAGGCCACTATAGGTGGCCGGCACCGCGACAGCTCACCAGGCCACTATAGGTGGCCGGCATCGCGACAGCTCACCAGGCCACGATAGGTGGCCAGTATCGCGACAGCTCACCAGGCCACCTATAGGTGGCCGGCATCGCGACAGCTCACCAGGCCACCTATAGGTGGCCGGCATCGCGACAGCTCACCAGGCCACCTATAGGTGGCCGGCATCGCGACAGCTCACCAGGCCACCTATAGGTGGCCGGCATCGCGACAGCTCACCAGGCCACCTTTAGGTGGCCGGCATCGCGACAGCTCACCAGGCCACCTATAGGTGGCCGGCATCGCGACAGCTCACCAGGCCACCTATAGGTGGCCGGCATCGCGACAGCTCACCAGGCCACCTATAGGTGGCCGGCATCGCGACAGCTCACCAGGCCACCTATAGGTGGCCGGCATCGCGACAGCTCACCAGGCCACCTATAGGTGGCCGGCATCGCGACAGCTCACCAGGCCACCTATAGGTGGCCGGCATCGCGACAGCTCACCAGGCCACCTATAGGTGGCCGGCATCGCGACAGCTCACCAGGCCATCTATAGGTGGCCGGCATCGCGACAGCTCACCAGACCACCTATAGGTGACCGGCATCGCGACAGCTCACCAGGCCACTGTAGGTGGCCGGCATCGCGACAGCTCACCAGGCCATCTATAGGTGGCCGGCATCGCGACAGCTCACCAGGCCACTGTAGGTGGCCGGCATCGCGACAGCTCACCAGGAGACTATAGGTGGTCGGCATCGCGACAGCTCACCAGGAGACTATAGGTGGCCAGCATCGCGACAGCTCACCAGGAGACTATAGGTGGCCGGCATCGCGACAGCTCACCAGGAGACTATAGGTGGCCGGCATCGCGACAGCTCACCAGGAGACTATAGGTGGCCGGCATCGCGACAGCTCACCAGGCCACTATAGGTGGCCGGCATCGCGACAGCTCACCAGGCCACTATAGGTGGCCGGCATCGCGACAGCTCACCAGGCCACCTATAGGTGGCCGGCATCGCGACAGCTCACCAGGCCACCTATAGGTGGCCGGCATCGCGACAGCTCACCAGGCCACCTATAGGTGGCCGGCATCGCGACAGCTCACCAGGCCACCTATAGGTGGCCGGCATCGCGACAGCTCACCAGGCCACCTATAGGTGGCCGGCATCGCGACTGTTGAGGATTGTTTCAATTTGTCACATCGTAATTTTCATATACATTATAACATGCATATTTCCATTACTGAATTTGAATTGTTAACTTTATTGAATTCCATGTATTGACTATAATGTAACATAGACTTTAAAGTTCGATTCCAGCGTTCTCTTGCATATGCCGGAACTTCCAGGCCTTCCAGCGAAGTTCCTACATAGGCAAGGGAACTCTGGTCTCGGTTGCTATTGCTTCCTTCTTGTTTGAGCCATGCACCAGAGCAGTCGGTCGGCGGTGCCATTAAAAACAAAAATTGTTAATACTTGCAAATCGGTCTTTCATTTTTTTGCTTTCTCGCATCACAAACAAAGTTTGGTCCTTCGAGCCGGATCTAGATGAAGAATTGATCGTTCTTTTGTTTGAATCGTTTAATCGCTTCCTTTAATTTTATCGGTTAATTGCTCTAATCCGAAATTGAGG
The DNA here is from genome assembly GCA_951905685.1 of Eumerus sabulonum. Classification (NCBI taxonomy): domain Eukaryota; kingdom Metazoa; phylum Arthropoda; class Insecta; order Diptera; family Syrphidae; genus Eumerus; species Eumerus sabulonum. Next base: position 9,884 of record CATOVK010000025.1, read on the forward strand.
TGGTTCGCCGATATACATATTCGTAAAACATACATCTGGAATTAGAAGCACACGTGGAATCATCAAATCATCCGGAATTAGAAGCACACGTGGTTGGTACTTGTGTACCGGTATGGTATGTACTCGTAATTAGAATTTTGTTGGAAAAATATTCTCCTATTGGGTCGCTGTGGCTATTCTGTTGCTGGTAGGAGGCTGTTGCTGCGATAATAATAAATAAAAGGTTCGGCTTTGCGTTGCTCGTTGCGTTATAAACGTCTGTATTGCTAAAATGGATGTCCTAAAACAAACTCGGGGTCGTTTAAAGGGCACTATAACGCGGATTGTGAAATTTGTTTCGGAGGTAACTGAGGATGTTGAATCGGAAATGCTAGAAGTACGTCTCGAAAGATTAGAGGAAACGTGGAAGTCGTTTTGCCGTAATCAAGACGAACTGTACGTGTACCATAATACCGAGGGTTATAGCGATCCCGAGGTGGACTTCGAGGCAACCGAAACGAAATATTTGACTGCGAAAAGTGCACTTTTGAAGGCAATTCGGAAAGGGGTACCGGTATCCAAATTAACTTCAGAGTCGGATAATCTAATTAAGCAGCAAGCTGCGTTAATCGAATCGTTCGTGAAAAAGCCGCTGCGTGATGATCTCGCTCAGAAGCCGTCGGTCGAAATAGATTTACCCGCTTTTAAGATAACGCCATTCTCAGGTGATTATCGAGAATGGCCCGGTTTTCGGGATATGTTTGTGGGAACTATAGACTGCAAAAAGAATCTTCCTGATGCGCAAAAGCTGCGATATCTCAAATCGTTCTTGCGTGATGATGCCGCGAAACTTTTAAATCACATCGAAATTGCCGACTGTAATTATAAAGTAGCTTGGGAGAGACTAGATAATCGATATAATAAGCCGCCCGTTATTGTAAACGCGTACATAGAAAGTTTTTTGAAATTGCCTAATGTATCGGCCAATGATAGTGTCAAATTACGTGGTCTAACGGACAATGCAGACGAGGTAATTCGGGGATTAAAGGTACTCGGTGCTGATGGTAGGGACCCGTGGCTAGTCTATATCTTGCTTAATAAAGTCGATGCGGAAACGCGAAAAGCGTGGGCCTTCGAAAATAAAGGCCTTGAAGAGGCTACGGTTAGTGCATTAATTGAATTTTTGGGACAAAGATGCTCGGCTTTAGAAGCAAGCGAACCGAAAACTCGTGCGAACAAACCCCCATCGCGTTCTAATGCTCCACAGCATGTGAGGAGCCTCACCGTTTGCAATTCATCTTGCCCAAAGTGCAATGAAAATCATAAACTTCCCCAGTGCTTACAATTCAAATCTATGTCGGTTCCTGCTCGTCGCGATTTTGTAAGGGACCAGAAGCTATGTTACAATTGTTTAGGGACTAATCACTCCTCGGCGCGGTGTCGGTCGAAAATTCGGTGCTCCGAGTGTCAAACGCGCCATCACAGTCTGGTTCATTTAAATAAATCGCATTCGCCAATAGTCGAAAAGAAATCGGATATACCAAATAGCTTAGCTGCGGATTTATCGGCGGATAAAACGCAAACTTTAGTAATGAGCAACTACGTCGGAAATGATACTCGACTTTCTGGTATCCTCCCTACCGTCTTAGTTAACATTAAAGATTACTGCGGGAACCTGCACCCTTGCAGAGCACTCCTGGATACCGGCTCTCAGGTCTCGTTTGTGTCGGAAAAGTTGGTAAAACGGTTAGGTCTTCGTCGACGTCATGCTCGTATTTCTATTAATGGAATTTCTTCGTTGGAAGCTGGTGTAACAAATGGGATTACGACCATCAAATTATTATCTCGCTTCAATGACAGTCAGCTTGAAGTGGAAGCCTTTATTTTAAATAATATAACGTCGCAAACTCCGCTTCATTCATTCAAATTCAACTGCCCATCGCTTCTACAAAATAATAGAATAGCTGATCCTGGTTTTAATAAGTCCGGTCCTATAGATATTTTATTAGGGTCTGATAAAGTTTGGAATATTTTATGTGATGGCCGTCATTTCGATGAGGAAGGAAATTTGATTGCACAGAACACTGTCTTTGGCTGGGTTCTGACGGGTAGCGAGCCAGACCGTAAAATTACTTCGCTACATGCAAACGTTACTGAGGATCTGGATCTTCGTTTAAAATCCTTTTGGGAGATTGAGGAGCTTCCTCATGATTCACTAACGGGGAAATTCGATGACCAGGCCGACTCTCATTTCGTTAAGACTGTTTCGAGAGCCCCCGATGGCAAATATGTGGTGGAGTTGCCATTTCGATATAGTGATGTCAAATTCAGCAACACTCTTGATGGGGCGTTGTCACGCTTATCTGCGATGGAACGTCGTTTCGAGCGCAATCCTCATCTTCGTAACGAATACATCGAATTCATGAAGACATACGCCGAATTAGGTCATATGGAACGTGTTTATAAAGGTGCAATCGAACCTACATCGGGTCATGTATTCTACCTACCCCATCACGCCGTCGTTACCAACAAAATACGAGTTGTATTTGATGGCTCCCATAAAGATTCTCATGGTAATAGTTAAACGAGATGTTGCATATAGGTCCCCCTCTTCAACGTAATTTGATTAACGTTTGTCTACGATTTCGGATGCACAAATATGTGTTCTGCGCAGATATCGTCAAAATGTTTCGCCAGATCTGGGTCCACCCAAAACATCGAGATTATCAGCGTATCATTTGGCGGGAAAGTCCCGATTCACCTATCGAACATTACCGGTTGTGCACGGTTACTTATGGTACATCAGCAGCCCCATTTCTATCCATGAGAGTTCTTCGACAAGTGGCGATGGACTTCAGTGATAAGTTTCCAGTAGCTTCCCGTTCAATTTTACGTGATTTTTATGTGGATGACCTTTTGACGGGCGCAGACTCGGTTTCCGAGGTCATGGAATTAAAAAACCAATTGCTTGAGCTACTGGCCAAGGGAGGTTTTGAATTAAGTAAATGGAGTTCAAATTGTTGGTCGGTTTTGACTGAAATTGCCTGTAACGATATGGTTTCGCTAGACTTAAAGAGCGAAATGGATTACACTAAGGTTCTCGGCTTAGTCTGGAATCCGTATCGAGATAAGCTTACTTTTAAAATCTCTTTGGAGAAGGAATCGTTCCCCTGTACTAAAAGGAAGCTTTTGTCAGAAGTTGCGAAGATATTTGACCCATTGGGCTTCCTGTCTCCTTCGACCATTCTATTAAAAATTCTTTTTCAGGAATTGTGGCTACATAAAGATAAACTGAATTGGGATGATCCCTTGCCGAAAGAAGTAGCCGATCAGTGGACCCACTACCGACAGGACTTACATAACTTCGAAGGGATCGAGATCGCGCGTAGGTGTACCCTCAATAGCCGGTACTTTGATCTTATCGGATTTTCGGATGCATCCGAAAAGGCGTATTCCGCAGTCGTTTACATGCGTAGCGTCTCGGAGGATAACCAAGTCGATGTTCAACTTGTTGCCGCAAAAACTCGTGTTGCACCGGTCAAGCAATTATCTATCCCTCGCCTCGAATTGTGTGGTGCACTTCTTTTGAGTCGTTTGATCAAATTAATAAGCTCGTCCTTAGATTCAAGACCTCGAACCATAGTTGCATTTTGTGACTCTAAAGTCGTTTTGGCATGGCTCGCTTCACCGCCTCGTAGATGGAGCACCTTTGTGGGAAATCGTACGTCTGAAATTCTGGATGTCCTTCCTCGTTCAACTTGGAACCATATTTCTTCGGAAGAGAACCCTGCCGATTGTGCCTCGAGGGGAATCCCGCCTAGTGAATTGTTGTCACTAGAACTGTGGTGGAAGGGACCGTCCTGGATTTCAAGAGACTTTAAATACTGGCCCGTTATAGTAGAAGACGAGCTGGAGGAGGTACCGGAGATTAAAAAATCTTCTGCAGCTGTTCACGTGATTGCTACTGCACCCCACTTCATGGACAATTTGTCTACTAGGATATCTTCCTGGACACGTCTCGTTCGAATTGTGGCGTACATCTTTCGGTTTGTCAAAAATTGTAGACTTTCTTCCAAGGAGCGCAACACAACTTTCATCTCGTCCGCGGAACTTCTAACCTCGAAGCAATACTGCTTAAGTTATGCCCAAAGAGAATTTCGGGAAGATATAAACGCTCTTAAATCTAACCATTTCGTTTCGAATCGCTCAAAGCTATCATCATTGTCGCCTTTTCTTGATGAGTTCGGCTTACTTAGAGTGGGAGGGCGAATAGCCAATGCTGAGAATGTACCTTTTAGTACAAAACACCCTATTATTCTACCTAAAAACCATGCAATTACGTATTCTATCATACTAGAAGCGCATACAAAATACCTTCACGCCGGCGTATCCAATTTATTTGCCCTAATTCGGCAACAATTTTGGGTCTTTGGCAGCAGAAACTTAATTCGAAAAATAGTTTTTAAATGTATTAAATGCTTTCGTTTAAGGCAGAAGACTTCAACACAGCTCATGGGCAACCTTCCAGCATCAAGGCTCTCTCCATCTTATGCCTTTGACCAATCTGGCTGCGACTACGCTGGACCAATCATGCTTCGACTATCAAAGGGAAGGAAACCTAAATTGGTCAAAGGGTATATCGCTGTCTTCGTCTGCATGGCTACCAGGGCGCTTCACTTGGAGGTGGTCAGCGACTTATCCACCGATGCATTTTTAGCTGCGTTGCAAAGATTTGTGGCAAGACGTGGAAAATGCAGCATTATCTATTCGGATAACGGAACTAATTTCCAAGGAGCATCTCGGATATTGTCAGAGTGGTTCCAGTTAGTACGTTCCAGGGAGCATAATGAAAAGGTTGTAACAACTCTAGCCGGCGACAATATAAAATGGGAATTTATTCCACCACACAGTCCACATTTCGGTGGACTCTGGGAAGCGGGGGTGAGGTGTGTCAAGCAGCATCTTCGTCGTGTCTTAGGAAATAACATCTTAACCTTTGAGGAAATGTCGACGCTATTATCACAGATTGAAGCCCTATTGAATTCAAGACCTCTTTCTACTATTTCGGATAGTGACCTAAACCCATTAACCCCTTCTCATTTTCTAATAGGTAGACCGCATACCGCCATACCTGAGCCAAATTATTCCGCAATTTCAACAAATCGATTGGGTCGCTGGGAACTTGTCCAAAATATGGTTCAAGGATTTTGGCGTCGCTGGCAGTCCGACTATGTGACGTCGCTTCAACAACGTCCGAAATGGCAGCAGGTGACACGCAACTTTAAGGTGGATGACATCGTAGTCGTAAAGGAGCCGAATTTGCCCCCGTCTAAGTGGTCCCTAGGACGTATCACAGAAGTTCATCCTGGTAAAGATGGTCTCGTGAGAGTCGTCTCTGTCCGCTGCAACGACGCAATATACAAACGACCTATTACAAAGCTTGCTTTGCTGCCTATTTCCTGAAATTCCTTCAGGGGAGGCGGTGTGTTGAGGATTATTTCAATTTATCACATCGTAATTTTCATATACATTATAACATGCATATTTCCATTACTGAATTTGAATTGTTAACTGTATTGACTATAATGTAACATAGACTTTAAAGTTCGATTCCAGCGTTCTCTTGCATATGCCGGAACTTCCAGGCCTTCCAGCGAAGTTCCTACATAGGCAAGGGAACTCTGGTCTCGGTTGCTATTGCTTCCTTCTTGTTTGAGCCATGCACCAGAGCAGTCGGTCGGCGGTGCCATTAAAAACAAAAATTGTTAATACTTGCAAATCGGTCTTTCATTTTTTTGCTTTCTCGCATCACAAACAGCGACAGCTCACCAGGCCACCTATAGGTGGCCGGCATCGCGACAGCTCACCAGGCCACCTATAGGTGGCCGGCATCGCGACAGCTCACCAGGCCACCTATAGGTGGCCGGCATCGCGACAGCTCACCAGGCCACCTATAGGTGGCCGGCATCGCGACAGCTCACCAGGCCACCTATAGGTGGCCGGCATCGCGACAGCTCACCAGGCCACCTATAGGTGGCCGGCATCGCGACAGCTCACCAGGCCACCTATAGGTGGCCGGCATCGCGACAGCTCACCAGGCCACCTATAGGTGGCCGGCATCGCGACAGCTCACCAGGCCACCTATAGGTGGCCGGCATCGCGACAGCTCACCAGGCCACCTATAGGTGGCCGGCATCGCGACAGCTCACCAGGCCACCTATAGGTGGCCGGCATCGCGACAGCTCACCAGGCCACCTATAGGTGGCCGGCATCGCGACAGCTCACCAGGCCACCTATAGGTGGCCGGCATCGCGACAGCTCACCAGGCCACCTATAGGTGGCCGGCATCGCGACAGCTCACCAGGCCACCTATAGGTGGCCGGCATCGCGACAGCTCACCAGGCCACTATAGGTGGCCGGCATCGCGACAGCTCACCAGGCCACCTATAGGTGGCCGGCATCGCGACAGCTCACCAGGCCACCTATAGGTGGCCGGCATCGCGACAGCTCACCAGGCCACCTATAGGTGGCCGGCATCGCGACAGCTCACCAGGCCACCTATAGGTGGCCGGCATCGCGACAGCTCACCAGGCCACCTATAGGTGGCCGGCATCGCGACAGCTCACCAGGCCACCTATAGGTGGCCGGCATCGCGACAGCTCACCAGGCCACCTATAGGTGGCCGGCATCGCGACAGCTCACCAGGCCACCTATAGGTGGCCGGCATCGCGACAGCTCACCAGGCCACCTATAGGTGGCCGGCATCGCGACAGCTCACCAGGCCACCTATAGGTGGCCGGCATCGCGACAGCTCACCAGGCCACCTATAGGTGGCCGGCATCGCGACAGCTCACCAGGCCACCTATAGGTGGCCGGCATCGCGACAGCTCACCAGGCCACCTATAGGTGGCCGGCATCGCGACAGCTCACCAGGCCACCTATAGGTGGCCGGCATCGCGACAGCTCACCAGGCCACCTATAGGTGGCCGGCATCGCGACAGCTCACCAGGCCACCTATAGGTGGCCGGCATCGCGACAGCTCACCAGGCCACCTATAGGTGGCCGGCATCGCGACAGCTCACCAGGCCACCTATAGGTGGCCGGCATCGCGACAGCTCACCAGGCCACCTATAGGTGGCCGGCATCGCGACAGCTCACCAGGCCACCTATAGGTGGCCGGCATCGCGACAGCTCACCAGGCCACCTATAGGTGGCCGGCATCGCGACAGCTCACCAGGCCACCTATAGGTGGCCGGCATCGCGACAGCTCACCAGGCCACCTATAGGTGGCCGGCATCGCGACAGCTCACCAGGCCACCTATAGGTGGCCGGCATCGCGACAGCTCACCAGGCCACCTATAGGTGGCCGGCATCGCGACAGCTCACCAGGCCACCTATAGGTGGCCGGCATCGCGACAGCTCATCAGGCCACTATAGGTGGGTGGTATCGCGACAGCTCACCAGGCCACTATAGGTGGGTGGTTTCGCGACAGCTCACCAGGCCACTATAGGTGGCCGGCATCGCGACAGCTCACCAGGCCACCTATAGGTGGCCGGCATCGCCACAGCTTACCAGGCCACCTATAGGTGGCCGGCATCGGGACAGCTCACCAGGCCACCTATAGGTGGCCGGCATCGGGACAGCTCACCAGGCCACCTATAGGTGGCCGGCATCGCGACAGCTCACCAGGCCACTATAGGTGGCCGGCATCGCGACAGCTCACCAGGTGGCCGGCATCGCGACAGCTCACCAGGCCACCTATAGGTGGCCGGCATCGCGACAGCTCACCAGGCCACTATAGGTGGCCGGCATCGCGACAGCTCACCAGGACACTATAGGTGGCCGGCATCGCGACAGCTCACCAGGCCACTATAGGTGGCCGGCATCGCGACAGCTCACCAGGCCACTATAGGTGGCCGGCATCGCGACAGCTCACCAGGCCACTATAGGTGGCCGGCATCGCGACAGCTCACCAGGCCACTATAGATGGCCGGCATCGCGACAGCTCACCAGGCCACTATAGATGGCCGGCATCGCGACAGCTCACCAGACCACCTATAGGTGGCCGGCATCGCGACAGCTCACCAGGCCACCTATAGGTGGCCGGCATCGCGACAGCTCACCAGGCCACCTATAGGTGGCCGGCATCGCGACAGCTCACCAGGCCACCTATAGGTGGCCGGCATCGCGACAGCTCACCAGGCCACCTATAGGTGGCCGGCATCGCGACAGCTCACCAGGCCACCTATAGGTGGCCGGCATCGCGACAGCTCACCAGGCCACCTATAGGTGGCCGGCATCGCGACAGCTCACCAGGCCACCTATAGGTGGCCGGCATCGCGACAGCTCACCAGGCCACCTATAGGTGGCCGGCATCGCGACAGCTCACCAGGCCACCTATAGGTGGCCGGCATCGCGACAGCTCACCAGGCCACTATAGGTGGCCGGCATCGGGACAGCTCACCAGCATCGCGACAGCTCACCAGCATCGCGACAGCTCACCAGGCCACCTATAGGTGGCCGGCATCGCGACAGCTCACCAGGCCACTATAGGTGGCCGGCATCGCGACAGCTCACCAGGCCACCTATAGGTGGCCGGCATCGCGACAGCTCACCAGGCCACCTATAGGTGGCCGGCATCGCGACAGCTCCCCAGGCCACCTATAGGTGGCCGGCATCGCGACAGCTCACCAGGCCACCTATAGGTGGCCGGCATCGCGACAGCTCACCAGGCCACCTATAGGTGGCCGGCATCGCGACAGCTCACCAGGCCACCTATAGGTGGCCGGCATCGCGACAGCTCACCAGGCCACCTATAGGTGGCCGGCATCGCGACAGCTCACCAGGCCACCTATAGGTGGCCGGCATCGCGACAGCTCACCAGGCCACCTATAGGTGGCCGGCATCGCGACAGCTCACCAGGCCACCTATAGGTGGCCGGCATCGCGACAGCTCACCAGGCCACCTATAGGCGGCCGGCACCTATAGGTGGCCGGCATCGCGACAGCTCACCAGGCCACCTATAGCTGGCCTGCATCGCGACAGCTCACCAGGCCACCTATAGGTGGCCGGCATCGCGACAGCTCACCAGGCCATCTATAGGTGGCCGGCATCGCGACAGCTCACCAGACCACCTATAGGTGACCGGCATCGCGACAGCTCACCAGGCCACTGTAGGTGGCCGGCATCGCGACAGCCCACCAGGAGACTATAGGTGGTCGGCATCGCGACAGCTCACCAGGAGACTATAGGTGGCCAGCATCGCGACAGCTCACCAGGCCACTATAGGTGGCCGGCATCGCGACAGCTCACCAGGCCACTATAGGTGGCCGGCATCGCGACAGCTCACCAGGCCACCTATAGGTGGCCGGCATCGCGACAGCTCACCAGGCCACCTATAGGTGGCCGGCATCGCGACAGCTCACCAGGCCACCTATAGGTGGCCGGCATCGCGACAGCTCACCAGGCCACCTATAGGTGGCCGGCATCGCGACAGCTCACCAGGCCACTATAGGTGGCCGGCATCGCGACAGCTCACCAGGCCACCTATAGGTGGCCGGCATCGCGACAGCTCACCAGGCCACCTATAGGTGGCCGGCATCGCGACAGCTCACCAGGCCACCTATAGGTGGCCGGCATCGCGACAGCTCACCAGGCCACCTATAGGTGGCCGGCATCGCGACAGCTCACCAGGCCACCTATAGGTGGCCAGCATCGCGACAGCTCACCAGGCCACCTATAGGTGGCCGGCATCGCGACAGCTCACCAGGCCACCTATAGGTGGCCAGCATCGCGACAGCTCACCAGGCCACCTATAGGTGGCCGGCATCGCGACAGCTCACCAGGCCACCTATAGGTGGCCGGCATCGCGACAGCTCACCAGGCCACCTATAGGTGGCCGGCATCGCGACAGCTCACCAGGCCACCTATAGGTGGCCGGCATCGCGACAGCTCACCAGGCCACCTATAGGTGGCCGGCATCGCGACAGCTCACCAGGCCACCTATAGGTGGCCGGCATCGCGACAGCTCACCAGGCCACCTATAGGTGGCCGGCATCGCGACAGCTCACCAGGCCACCTATAGGTGGCCGGCATCGCGACAGCTCACCAGGCCACTATAGGTGGCCGGCATCGCGACAGCTCACCAGGCCACCTATAGGTGGCCGGCATCGCGACAGCTCACCAGGCCACCTATAGGTGGCCGGCATCGCGACAGCTCACCAGGCCACCTATAGGTGGCCGGCATCGCGACAGCTCACCAGGCCACCTATAGGTGGCCGGCATCGCGACAGCTCACCAGGCCACCTATAGGTGGCCGGCATCGCGACAGCTCACCAGGCCACCTATAGGTGGCCGGCATCGCGACAGCTCACCAGGCCACCTATAGGTGGCCGGCATCGCGACAGCTCACCAGGCCACCTATAGGTGGCCGGCATCGCGACAGCTCACCAGGCCACCTATAGGTGGCCGGCATCGCGACAGCTCACCAGGCCACCTATAGGTGGCCGGCATCGCGACAGCTCACCAGGCCACCTATAGGTGGCCGGCATCGCGACAGCTCACCAGGCCACCTATAGGTGGCCGGCATCGCGACAGCTCACCAGGCCACCTATAGGTGGCCGGCATCGCGACAGCTCACCAGGCCACCTATAGGTGGCCGGCATCGCGACAGCTCACCAGGCCACCTATAGGTGGCCGGCATCGCGACAGCTCACCAGGCCACCTATAGGTGGCCGGCATCGCGACAGCTCACCAGGCCACCTATAGGTGGCCGGCATCGCGACAGCTCACCAGGCCACCTATAGGTGGCCGGCATCGCGACAGCTCACCAGGCCACCTATAGGTGGCCGGCATCGCGACAGCTCACCAGGCCACCTATAGGTGGCCGGCATCGCGACAGCTCACCAGGCCACCTATAGGTGGCCGGCATCGCGACAGCTCACCAGGCCACCTATAGGTGGCCGGCATCGCGACAGCTCACCAGGCCACCTATAGGTGGCCGGCATCGCGACAGCTCACCAGGCCACCTATAGGTGGCCGGCATCGCGACAGCTCACCAGGCCACCTATAGGTGGCCGGCATCGCGACAGCTCACCAGGCCACCTATAGGTGGCCGGCATCGCGACAGCTCACCAGGCCACCTATAGGTGGCCGGCATCGCGACAGCTCACCAGGCCACCTATAGGTGGCCGGCATCGCGACAGCTCACCAGGCCACCTATAGGTGGCCGGCATCGCGACAGCTCATCAGGCCACTATAGGTGGGTGGTATCGCGACAGCTCACCAGGCCACTATAGGTGGGTGGTTTCGCGACAGCTCACCAGGCCACTATAGGTGGCCGGCATCGCGACAGCTCACCAGGCCACCTATAGGTGGCCGGCATCGCCACAGCTTACCAGGCCACCTATAGGTGGCCGGCATCGGGACAGCTCACCAGGCCACCTATAGGTGGCCGGCATCGGGACAGCTCACCAGGCCACCTATAGGTGGCCGGCATCGCGACAGCTCACCAGGCCACTATAGGTGGCCGGCATCGCGACAGCTCACCAGGTGGCCGGCATCGCGACAGCTCACCAGGCCACCTATAGGTGGCCGGCATCGCGACAGCTCACCAGGCCACTATAGGTGGCCGGCATCGCGACAGCTCACCAGGACACTATAGGTGGCCGGCATCGCGACAGCTCACCAGGCCACTATAGGTGGCCGGCATCGCGACAGCTCACCAGGCCACTATAGGTGGCCGGCATCGCGACAGCTCACCAGGCCACTATAGGTGGCCGGCATCGCGACAGCTCACCAGGCCACTATAGATGGCCGGCATCGCGACAGCTCACCAGGCCACTATAGATGGCCGGCATCGCGACAGCTCACCAGACCACCTATAGGTGGCCGGCATCGCGACAGCTCACCAGGCCACCTATAGGTGGCCGGCATCGCGACAGCTCACCAGGCCACCTATAGGTGGCCGGCATCGCGACAGCTCACCAGGCCACCTATAGGTGGCCGGCATCGCGACAGCTCACCAGGCCACCTATAGGTGGCCGGCATCGCGACAGCTCACCAGGCCACCTATAGGTGGCCGGCATCGCGACAGCTCACCAGGCCACCTATAGGTGGCCGGCATCGCGACAGCTCACCAGGCCACCTATAGGTGGCCGGCATCGCGACAGCTCACCAGGCCACCTATAGGTGGCCGGCATCGCGACAGCTCACCAGGCCACCTATAGGTGGCCGGCATCGCGACAGCTCACCAGGCCACTATAGGTGGCCGGCATCGGGACAGCTCACCAGCATCGCGACAGCTCACCAGCATCGCGACAGCTCACCAGGCCACCTATAGGTGGCCGGCATCGCGACAGCTCACCAGGCCACTATAGGTGGCCGGCATCGCGACAGCTCACCAGGCCACCTATAGGTGGCCGGCATCGCGACAGCTCACCAGGCCACCTATAGGTGGCCGGCATCGCGACAGCTCCCCAGGCCACCTATAGGTGGCCGGCATCGCGACAGCTCACCAGGCCACCTATAGGTGGCCGGCATCGCGACAGCTCACCAGGCCACCTATAGGTGGCCGGCATCGCGACAGCTCACCAGGCCACCTATAGGTGGCCGGCATCGCGACAGCTCACCAGGCCACCTATAGGTGGCCGGCATCGCGACAGCTCACCAGGCCACCTATAGGTGGCCGGCATCGCGACAGCTCACCAGGCCACCTATAGGTGGCCGGCATCGCGACAGCTCACCAGGCCACCTATAGGTGGCCGGCATCGCGACAGCTCACCAGGCCACCTATAGGCGGCCGGCACCTATAGGTGGCCGGCATCGCGACAGCTCACCAGGCCACCTATAGCTGGCCTGCATCGCGACAGCTCACCAGGCCACCTATAGGTGGCCGGCATCGCGACAGCTCACCAGGCCATCTATAGGTGGCCGGCATCGCGACAGCTCACCAGACCACCTATAGGTGACCGGCATCGCGACAGCTCACCAGGCCACTGTAGGTGGCCGGCATCGCGACAGCCCACCAGGAGACTATAGGTGGTCGGCATCGCGACAGCTCACCAGGAGACTATAGGTGGCCAGCATCGCGACAGCTCACCAGGCCACTATAGGTGGCCGGCATCGCGACAGCTCACCAGGCCACTATAGGTGGCCGGCATCGCGACAGCTCACCAGGCCACCTATAGGTGGCCGGCATCGCGACAGCTCACCAGGCCACCTATAGGTGGCCGGCATCGCGACAGCTCACCAGGCCACCTATAGGTGGCCGGCATCGCGACAGCTCACCAGGCCACTATAGGTGGCCGGCATCGCGACAGCTCACCAGGCCACCTATAGGTGGCCGGCATCGCGACAGCTCACCAGGCCACCTATAGGTGGCCGGCATCGCGACAGCTCACCAGGCCACCTATAGGTGGCCGGCATCGCGACAGCTCACCAGGCCACCTATAGGTGGCCGGCATCGCGACAGCTCACCAGGCCACCTATAGGTGGCCGGCATCGCGACAGCTCACCAGGCCACCTATAGGTGGCCAGCATCGCGACAGCTCACCAGGCCACCTATAGGTGGCCGGCATCGCGACAGCTCACCAGGCCACCTATAGGTGGCCAGCATCGCGACAGCTCACCAGGCCACCTATAGGTGGCCGGCATCGCGACAGCTCACCAGGCCACCTATAGGTGGCCGGCATCGCGACAGCTCACCAGGCCACCTATAGGTGGCCGGCATCGCGACAGCTCACCAGGCCACCTATAGGTGGCCGGCATCGCGACAGCTCACCAGGCCACCTATAGGTGGCCGGCATCGCGACAGCTCACCAGGCCACCTATAGGTGGCCGGCATCGCGACAGCTCACCAGGCCTCCTATAGGTGGCCGGCATCGCGACAGCTCACCAGGCCACCTATAGGTGGCCGGCATCGCGACAGCTCATCAGGCCACTATAGGTGGGTGGTATCGCGACAGCTCACCAGGCCACTATAGGTGGGTGGTATCGCGACAGCTCACCAGGCCACTATAGGTGGCCGGCATCGCGACAGCTCACCAGGCCACCTATAGGTGGCCGGCATCGCGACAGCTCACCAGGCCACCTATAGGTGGCCGGCATCGCGACAGCTCACCAGGCCACCTATAGGTGGCCGGCATCGCGACAGCTCACCAGGCCACCTATAGGTGGCCGGCATCGCGACAGCTCACCAGGCCACCTATAGGTGGCCGGCATCGCGACAGCTCACCAGGCCACCTATAGGTGGCCGGCATCGCGACAGCTCACCAGGCCACTATAGGTGGCCGGCATCGCGACAGCTCACCAGGCCACCTATAGGTGGCCGGCATCGCGACAGCTCACCAGGTGGCCGGCATCGCGACAGCTCACCAGGCCACCTATAGGTGGCCGGCATCGCGACAGCTCACCAGGCCACTATAGGTGGCCGGCATCGCGACAGCTCACCAGGACACTATAGGTGGCCGGCATCGCGACAGCTCACCAGGCCACTATAGGTGGCCGGCATCGCGACAGCTCACCAGGCCACTATAGGTGGCCGGCATCGCGACAGCTCACCAGGCCATTATAGGTGGCCGGCATCGCGACAGCTCACCAGGCCACTATAGATGGCCGGCATCGCGACAGCTCACCAGGCCACTATAGATGGCCAGCATCGCGACAGCTCACCAGGCCACCTATAGGTGGCCGGCATCGCGACAGCTCACCAGGCCACCTATAGGTGGCCGGCATCGCGACAGCTCACCAGGCCACCTATAGGTGGCCGGCATCGCGACAGCTCACCAGGCCACTGTAGGTGGCCGGCATCGGGACAGCTCACCAGCATCGCGACAGCTCACCAGCATCGCGACAGCTCACCAGCATCGCGACAGCTCACCAGGCCACCTATAGGTGGCCGGCATCGCGACAGCTCACCAGGCCACCTATAGGTGGCCGGCATCGCGACAGCTCACCAGGCCACCTATAGGTGGCCGGCATCGCGACAACTCACCAGGCCACCTATAGGTGGCCGGCATCGCGACAGCTCACCAGGCCACCTATAGGTGGCCGACATCGCGACAGCTCACCAGGCCACCTATAGGTGGCCGGCATCGCGACAGCTCACCAGGCCACCTATAGGTGGCCGGCATCGCGGCAGCTCACCAGGCCACCTATAGGTGGCCGGCATCGCGACAGCTCACCAGGCCACCTATAGGTGGCCGGCATCGCGACAGCTCCCCAGGCCACCTATAGGTGGCCGGCATCGCGACAGCTCACCAGGCCACCTATAGGTGGCCGGCATCGCGACAGCTCACCAGGCCACCTATAGGTGGCCGGCATCGCGACAGCTCACCAGGCCACCTATAGGTGGCCGGCATCGCGACAGCTCACCAGGCCACCTATAGGTGGCCGGCATCGCGACAGCTCACCAGGCCTCCTATAGGTGGCCGGCATCGCGACAGCTCACCAGGCCACCTATAGGTGGCCGGCATCGCGACAGCTCACCAGGCCACCTATAGGCGGCCGGCACCTATAGGTGGCCGGCATCGCGACAGCTCACCAGGCCACCTATAGGTGGCCGGCATCGCGACAGCTCACCAGGCCACCTATAGGTGGCCGGCATCGCGACAGCTCACCAGGCCACCTATAGGTGGCCGGCATCGCGACAGCTCACCAGGCCACCTATAGGTGGCCGGCATCGCGACAGCTCACCAGGCCACCTATAGGTGGCCGGCATCGCGACAGCCCATCAGGCCACTATAGGTGGGTGGTATCGCGACAGCTCACCAGGCCACTATAGGTGGGTGGTATCGCGACAGCTCACCAGGCCACTATAGGTGGGTGGTATCGCGACAGCTCACCAGGCCACTATAGGTGGCCGGCATCGCGACAGCTCACCAGGCCACCTATAGGTGGTCGGCATCGCGACAGCTCACCAGGCCACCCATAGGTGGCCGGCATCGCGACAGCTCACCAGGCCACCTATAGGTGGCCGACATCGGGACAGCTCACCAGGCCACCTATAGGTGGCCGGCATCGGGACAGCTCACCAGGCCACCTATAGGTGGCCGGCATCGCGACAGCTCACCAGGCCACTATAGGTGGCCGGCATCGCGACAGCTCACCAGGCCACCTATAGGTGGCCGGCATCGCGACAGCTCACCAGGCCACCTATAGGTGGCCGGCATCGCGACAGCTCACCAGGCCACCTATAGGTGGCCGGCATCGCGACAGCTCACCAGGCCACCTATAGGTGGCCGGCATCGCGACAGCTCACCAGGCCACCTATAGGTGGCCGGCATCGCGACAGCTCACCAGGCCACCTATAGGTGGCCGGCATCGCGACAGCTCACCAGGCCACCTATAGGTGGCCGGCATCGCGACAGCTCACCAGGCCACCTATAGGTGGCCGGCATCGCGACAGCTCACCAGGCCACCTATAGGTGGCCGGCATCGCGACAGCTCACCAGGCCACCTATAGGTGGCCGGCATCGCGACAGCTCACCAGGCCACCTATAGGTGGCCGGCATCGCGACAGCTCACCAGGCCACCTATAGGTGGCCGGCATCGCGACAGCTCACCAGGCCACCTATAGGTGGCCGGCATCGCGACAGCTCACCAGGCCACCTATAGGTGGCCGGCATCGGGACAGCTCACCAGCATCGCGACAGCTCACCAGCATCGCGACAGCTCACCAGGCTACTATAGGTGGCCGGCATCGCGAGAGCTCACCAGGCCACCTATAGGTGGCCGGCATCGCGAGAGCTCACCAGGCCACCTATAGGTGGCCGGCATCGCGAGAGCTCACCAGGCCACCTATAGGTGGCCGGCATCGCGACAGCTCACCAGGCCACCTATAGGTGGCCGGCATCGCGAGAGCTCACCAGGCCACCTATAGGTGGCCGGCATCGCGACAGCTCACCAGGCCACCTATAGGTGGCCGGCATCGCGACAGCTCACCCGGCCACCTATAGGTGGCCGGCATCGCGACAGCTCACCAGGTCACTATAGGTGGCCGGCATCACGACAGCTCACCAGGCCACTATAGGTGGCCGGCATCGCGACAGCTCACCAGGCCACCTATAGATGGCCGGCATCGCGACAGCTCACCCGGCATCGAGACAGCTCACCCGGCCACCTATAGGTGGCCGGCATCGCGACAGCTCACCAGGCCACCTATAGGTGGCCGGCATCGCGACAGCTCACCAGGCCACCTATAGGTGGCCGGCATCGCGACAGCTCACCAGGCCACCTATAGGTGGCCGGCATCGCGACAGCTCATCAGGCCACTATAGGTAGGTGGTATCGCGACAGCTCACCAGGCCACTATAGGTGGGTGGTATCGCGACAGCTCACCAGGCCACTATAGGTGGGTGGTATCGCGACAGCTCACCAGGCCACTATAGGTGGCCGGCATCGCGACAGCTTACCAGGCCACTATAGGTGGCCGGCATCGCGACAGCTCACCAGGCCACTATAGGTGGCCGGCAT
>CATOVK010000026.1:0-65019 GCA_951905685.1 Eumerus sabulonum
ATATATGTGTCGGCTGGCTATAGCCGCCGATTCACTATATATGTGTCGGCTGGCTATAGCCGCCGATTCACTATATATGTGTCGGCTGGCTATAGCCGCCGATTCACTATATATGTGTCGGCTGGCTATAGCCGCCGATTCACTATATATGTGTCGGCTGGCTATAGCCGCCGATTCACTATATATGTGTCGGCTGGCTATAGCCGCCGATTCACTATATATGTGTCGGCTGGCTATAGCCGCCGATTCACTATATATGTGTCGGCTGGCTATAGCCGCCGATTCACTATATATGTGTCGGCTGGCTATAGCCGCCGATTCACTATATATGTGTCGGCTGGCTATAGCCGCCGATTCACTATATATGTGTCGGCTGGCTATAGCCGCCGATTCACTATATATGTGTCGGCTGGCTATAGCCGCCGATTCACTATATATGTGTCGGCTGGCTATAGCCGCCGATTCACTATATATGTGTCGGCTGGCTATAGCCGCCGATTCACTATATATGTGTCGGCTGGCTATAGCCGCCGATTCACTATATATGTGTCGGCTGGCTATAGCCGCCGATTCACTATATATGTGTCGGCTGGCTATAGCCGCCGATTCACTATATATGTGTCGGCTGGCTATAGCCGCCGATTCACTATATATGTGTCGGCTGGCTATAGCCGCCGATTCACTATATATGTGTCGGCTGGCTATAGCCGCCGATTCACTATATATGTGTCGGCTGGCTATAGCCGCCGATTCACTATATATGTGTCGGCTGGCTATAGCCGCCGATTCACTATATATGTGTCGGCTGGCTATAGCCGCCGATTCACTATATATGTGTCGGCTGGCTATAGCCGCCGATTCACTATATATGTGTCGGCTGGCTATAGCCGCCGATTCACTATATATGTGTCGGCTGGCTATAGCCGCCGATTCACTATATATGTGTCGGCTGGCTATAGCCGCCGATTCACTATATATGTGTCGGCTGGCTATAGCCGCCGATTCACTATATATGTGTCGGCTGGCTATAGCCGCCGATTCACTATATATGTGTCGGCTGGCTATAGCCGCCGATTCACTATATATGTGTCGGCTGGCTATAGCCGCCGATTCACTATATATGTGTCGGCTGGCTATAGCCGCCGATTCACTATATATATGTGTCGGCTGGCTATAGCCGCCGATTCACTATATATGTGTCGGCTGGCTATAGCCGCCGATTCACTATATATGTGTCGGCTGGCTATAGCCGCCGATTCACTATATATGTGTCGGCTGGCTATAGCCGCCGATTCACTATATATGTGTCGGCTGGCTATAGCCGCCGATTCACTATATATGTGTCGGCTGGCTATAGCCGCCGATTCACTATATATGTGTCGGCTGGCTATAGCCGCCGATTCACTATATATGTGTCGGCTGGCTATAGCCGCCGATTCACTATATATGTGTCGGCTGGCTATAGCCGCCGATTCACTATATATGTGTCGGCTGGCTATAGCCGCCGATTCACTATATATGTGTCGGCTGGCTATAGCCGCCGATTCACTATATATGTGTCGGCTGGCTATAGCCGCCGATTCACTATATATGTGTCGGCTGGCTATAGCCGCCGATTCACTATATATGTGTCGGCTGGCTATAGCCGCCGATTCACTATATATGTGTCGGCTGGCTATAGCCGCCGATTCACTATATATGTGTCGGCTGGCTATAGCCGCCGATTCACTATATATGTGTCGGCTGGCTATAGCCGCCGATTCACTATATATGTGTCGGCTGGCTATAGCCGCCGATTCACTATATACATATGTGTCGGCTGGCTATAGCCGCCGATTCACTATATACATATGTGTCGGCTGGCTATAGCCGCCGATTCACTATATACATATGTGTCGGCTGGCTATAGCCGCCGATTCACTATATACATATGTGTCGGCTGGCTATAGCCGCCGATTCACTATATACATATGTGTCGGCTGGCTATAGCCGCCGATTCACTATATACATATGTGTCGGCTGGCTATAGCCGCCGATTCACTATATACATATGTGTCGGCTGGCTATAGCCGCCGATTCACTATATACATATGTGTCGGCTGGCTATAGCCGCCGATTCACTATATACATATGTGTCGGCTGGCTATAGCCGCCGATTCACTATATACATATGTGTCGGCTGGCTATAGCCGCCGATTCACTATATACATATGTGTCGGCTGGCTATAGCCGCCGATTCACTATATACATATGTGTCGGCTGGCTATAGCCGCCGATTCACTATATACATATGTGTCGGCTGGCTATAGCCGCCGATTCACTATATACATATGTGTCGGCTGGCTATAGCCGCCGATTCACTATATACATATGTGTCGGCTGGCTATAGCCGCCGATTCACTATATACATATGTGTCGGCTGGCTATAGCCGCCGATTCACTATATACATATGTGTCGGCTGGCTATAGCCGCCGATTCACTATATACATATGTGTCGGCTGGCTATAGCCGCCGATTCACTATATACATATGTGTCGGCTGGCTATAGCCGCCGATTCACTATATACATATGTGTCGGCTGGCTATAGCCGCCGATTCACTATATACATATGTGTCGGCTGGCTATAGCCGCCGATTCACTATATACATATGTGTCGGCTGGCTATAGCCGCCGATTCACTATATACATATGTGTCGGCTGGCTATAGCCGCCGATTCACTATATACATATGTGTCGGCTGGCTATAGCCGCCGATTCACTATATACATATGTGTCGGCTGGCTATAGCCGCCGATTCACTATATACATATGTGTCGGCTGGCTATAGCCGCCGATTCACTATATACATATGTGTCGGCTGGCTATAGCCGCCGATTCACTATATACATATGTGTCGGCTGGCTATAGCCGCCGATTCACTATATACATATGTGTCGGCTGGCTATAGCCGCCGATTCACTATATACATATGTGTCGGCTGGCTATAGCCGCCGATTCACTATATACATATGTGTCGGCTGGCTATAGCCGCCGATTCACTATATACATATGTGTCGGCTGGCTATAGCCGCCGATTCACTATATATGTGTCGGCTGGCTATAGCCGCCGATTCACTATATATGTGTCGGCTGGCTATAGCCGCCGATTCACTATATATGTGTCGGCTGGCTATAGCCGCCGATTCACTATATATGTGTCGGCTGGCTATAGCCGCCGATTCACTATATATGTGTCGGCTGGCTATAGCCGCCGATTCACTATATATGTGTCGGCTGGCTATAGCCGCCGATTCACTATATATGTGTCGGCTGGCTATAGCCGCCGATTCACTATATATGTGTCGGCTGGCTATAGCCGCCGATTCACTATATATGTGTCGGCTGGCTATAGCCGCCGATTCACTATATATGTGTCGGCTGGCTATAGCCGCCGATTCACTATATATGTGTCGGCTGGCTATAGCCGCCGATTCACTATATATGTGTCGGCTGGCTATAGCCGCCGATTCACTATATATGTGTCGGCTGGCTATAGCCGCCGATTCACTATATATGTGTCGGCTGGCTATAGCCGCCGATTCACTATATATGTGTCGGCTGGCTATAGCCGCCGATTCACTATATATGTGTCGGCTGGCTATAGCCGCCGATTCACTATATATGTGTCGGCTGGCTATAGCCGCCGATTCACTATATATGTGTCGGCTGGCTATAGCCGCCGATTCACTATATATGTGTCGGCTGGCTATAGCCGCCGATTCACTATATATGTGTCGGCTGGCTATAGCCGCCGATTCACTATATATGTGTCGGCTGGCTATAGCCGCCGATTCACTATATATGTGTCGGCTGGCTATAGCCGCCGATTCACTATATATGTGTCGGCTGGCTATAGCCGCCGATTCACTATATATGTGTTGGCTGGCTATAGCCGCCGATTCACTATATATGTGTCGGCTGGCTATAGCCGCCGATTCACTATATATGTGTCGGCCGGCTATAGCCGCCGATTCACTATAAATGTGTCGGCTGGCTATAGCCGCCGATTCACTATATATGTGTCGGCTTGCTATAGCCGCCGATTCACTATATACATATGTGTCGGCTGGCTATAGCCGCCGATTCACTATATATGTGTCGGCTGGCTATAGCCGCCGATTCACTATATATGTATCGGCTGGCTATAGCCGCCGATTCACTATATATGTGTCGGCTGGCTATAGCCGCCGATTCACTATATATGTGTCGGCTGGCTATAGCCGCCGATTCACTATATATGTGTCGGCTGGCTATAGCCGCCGATTCACTATATATGTGTCGGCTGGCTATAGCCGCCGATTCACTATATATGTGTCGGCTGGCTATAGCCGCCGATTCACTATATATGTGTCGGCTGGCTATAGCCGCCGATTCACTATATATGTGTCGGCTGGCTATAGCCGCCGATTCACTATATATGTGTCGGCTGGCTATAGCCGCCGATTCACTATATATGTGTCGGCTGGCTATAGCCGCCGATTCACTATATACATATGTGTCGGCTGGCTATAGCCGCCGATTCACTATATACATATGTGTCGGCTGGCTATAGCCGCCGATTCACTATATACATATGTGTCGGCTGGCTATAGCCGCCGATTCACTATATACATATGTGTCGGCTGGCTATAGCCGCCGATTCACTATATACATATGTGTCGGCTGGCTATAGCCGCCGATTCACTATATACATATGTGTCGGCTGGCTATAGCCGCCGATTCACTATATACATATGTGTCGGCTGGCTATAGCCGCCGATTCACTATATACATATGTGTCGGCTGGCTATAGCCGCCGATTCACTATATACATATGTGTCGGCTGGCTATAGCCGCCGATTCACTATATACATATGTGTCGGCTGGCTATAGCCGCCGATTCACTATATACATATGTGTCGGCTGGCTATAGCCGCCGATTCACTATATACATATGTGTCGGCTGGCTATAGCCGCCGATTCACTATATACATATGTGTCGGCTGGCTATAGCCGCCGATTCACTATATACATATGTGTCGGCTGGCTATAGCCGCCGATTCACTATATACATATGTGTCGGCTGGCTATAGCCGCCGATTCACTATATACATATGTGTCGGCTGGCTATAGCCGCCGATTCACTATATACATATGTGTCGGCTGGCTATAGCCGCCGATTCACTATATACATATGTGTCGGCTGGCTATAGCCGCCGATTCACTATATACATATGTGTCGGCTGGCTATAGCCGCCGATTCACTATATACATATGTGTCGGCTGGCTATAGCCGCCGATTCACTATATACATATGTGTCGGCTGGCTATAGCCGCCGATTCACTATATACATATGTGTCGGCTGGCTATAGCCGCCGATTCACTATATACATATGTATGTGTCGGCTGGCTATAGCCGCCGATTCACTATATACATATGTGTCGGCTGGCTATAGCCGCCGATTCACTATATACATATGTGTCGGCTGGCTATAGCCGCCGATTCACTATATACATATGTGTCGGCTGGCTATAGCCGCCGATTCACTATATACATATGTGTCGGCTGGCTATAGCCGCCGATTCACTATATACATATGTGTCGGCTGGCTATAGCCGCCGATTCACTATATACATATGTGTCGGCTGGCTATAGCCGCCGATTCACTATATATGTGTCGGCTGGCTATAGCCGCCGATTCACTATATATGTGTCGGCTGGCTATAGCCGCCGATTCACTATATATGTGTCGGCTGGCTATAGCCGCCGATTCACTATATATGTGTCGGCTGGCTATAGCCGCCGATTCACTATATATGTGTCGGCTGGCTATAGCCGCCGATTCACTATATATGTGTCGGCTGGCTATAGCCGCCGATTCACTATATATGTGTCGGCTGGCTATAGCCGCCGATTCACTATATATGTGTCGGCTGGCTATAGCCGCCGATTCACTATATATGTGTCGGCTGGCTATAGCCGCCGATTCACTATATATGTGTCGGCTGGCTATAGCCGCCGATTCACTATATATGTGTCGGCTGGCTATAGCCGCCGATTCACTATATATGTGTCGGCTGGCTATAGCCGCCGATTCACTATATATGTGTCGGCTGGCTATAGCCGCCGATTCACTATATATGTGTCGGCTGGCTATAGCCGCCGATTCACTATATATGTGTCGGCTGGCTATAGCCGCCGATTCACTATATATGTGTCGGCTGGCTATAGCCGCCGATTCACTATATATGTGTCGGCTGGCTATAGCCGCCGATTCACTATATATGTGTCGGCTGGCTATAGCCGCCGATTCACTATATATGTGTCGGCTGGCTATAGCCGCCGATTTACTATATATGTGTCGGCTGGCTATAGCCGCCGATTCACTATATATGTGTCGGCTGGCTATAGCCGCCGATTCACTATATATATGTCGGCTGGCTATAGCCGCCGATTCACTATATATGTGTCGGCCGGCTATAGCCATCGATTCACTATATATTTGTCGGCTGGCTATGGCCGCCGAACCACTTTATATGTGGCCGGCTGGCTATAGCCGCCGACCCACTATATACATATGTGGCCGGCTGGCTATAGCCGCCGACCCACTATATATGTATCGGCTGGCTATAGCCGCCGACGCACTGTAATGTGGTCGGCTGGCTACAGCCGCCGATTCACTATATATGTACCCGGTTGGCTATGGCCGCCGAACCACTGTATATGTGGCCGGCCGAACCACTATATATGTGTCGGCTGGCTATAGCCGCCGATTCACTATATATGTATCGGCTGGCTGTAGCCGCCGATTCACTATATATGTATCGGCTGGCTATAGCCGCCGATTTACTATATATGTGTCGGCTGGCTATAGCCGCCGATTCACTATATATGTGTCGGCTGGCTATAGCCGCCGATTCAATATACATATATGTGTCGGCTGGCTATAGCCGCCGATTCACTATATATGTGTCGGCTGGCTATAGCCGCCGATTCAATATACATATATGTGTCGGCTGGCTATAGCCGCCGATTCACTATATATGTGTCGGCTGGCTATAGCCGCCGATTCACTATATATGTGTCGGCTGGCTATAGCCGCCGATTCACTATATATGTGTCGGCTGGCTATAGCCGCCGATTCACTATATATGTGTCGGCTGGCTATAGCCGCCGATTCACTATATATGTGTCGGCTGGCTATAGCCGCCGATTCACTATATATGTGTCGGCTGGCTATAGCCGCCGATTCACTATATATGTGTCGGCTGGCTATAGCCGCCGATTCACTATATATGTGTCGGCTGGCTATAGCCACCGATTCACTATATATGTGTCGGCTGGCTATGGCCGCCGATTCACTATATATGTGTCGGCTGGCTATAGCCGCCGATTCACTATATATGTGTCGGCTGGCTATAGCCGCCGATTCACTATATATGTGTCGGCTGGCTATAGCCGCCGATTCACTATATATGTGTCGGCTGGCTATAGCCGCCGATTCACTATATATGTGTCGGCTGGCTATAGCCGCCGATTCACTATATATGTGTCGGCTGGCTATAGCCGCCGATTCACTATATATGTGTCGGCTGGCTATAGCCGCCGATTCACTATATATGTGTCGGCTGGCTATAGCCGCCGATTCACTATATATGTGTCGGCTGGCTATAGCCGCCGATTCACTATATATGTGTCGGCTGGCTATAGCCGCCGATTCACTATATATGTGTCGGCTGGCTATAGCCGCCGATTCACTATATATGTGTCGGCTGGCTATAGCCGCCGATTCACTATATATGTGTCGGCTGGCTATAGCCGCCGATTCACTATATATGTGTCGGCTGGCTATAGCCGCCGATTCACTATATATGTGTCGGCTGGCTATAGCCGCCGATTCACTATATATGTGTCGGCTGGCTATAGCCGCCGATTCACTATATATGTGTCGGCTGGCTATAGCCGCCGATTCACTATATATGTGTCGGCTGGCTATAGCCACCGATTCACTATATATGTGTCGGCTGGCTATAGCCGCCGATTCACTATATACATATGTGTCGGCTGGCTATAGCCGCCGATTCACTATATACATATGTGTCGGCTGGCTATAGCCGCCGATTCACTATATATGTGTCGGCTGGCTATAGCCGCCGATTCACTATATATGTATCGGCTGGCTATAGCCGCCGATTCACTATATATGTGTCGGCTGGCTATAGCCGCCGATTCACTATATATGTGTCGGCTGGCTATAGCCGCCGATTCACTATATATGTGTCGGCTGGCTATAGCCGCCGATTCACTATATATGTGTCGGCTGGCTATAGCCGCCGATTCACTATATATGTGTCGGCTGGCTATAGCCGCCGATTCACTATATATGTGTCGGCTTGCTATAGCCGCCGATTCACTATATACATATGTGTCGGCTGGCTATAGCCGCCGATTCACTATATATGTGTCGGCTGGCTATAGCCGCCGATTCACTATATATGTGTCGGCTGGCTATAGCCGCCGATTCACTATATATGTGTCGGCTGGCTATAGCCGCCGATTCACTATATATGTGTCGGCTGGCTATAGCCGCCGATTCACTATATATGTGTCGGCTGGCTATAGCCGCCGATTCACTATATATGTGTCGGCTGGCTATAGCCGCCGATTCACTATATATGTGTCGGCTGGCTATAGCCGCCGATTCACTATATATGTGTCGGCTGGCTATAGCCGCCGATTCACTATATATGTGTCGGCTGGCTATAGCCGCCGATTCACTATATATGTGTCGGCTGGCTATAGCCGCCGATTCACTATATATGTGTCGGCTGGCTATAGCCGCCGATTCACTATATATGTGTCGGCTGGCTATAGCCGCCGATTCACTATATATGTGTCGGCTGGCTATAGCCGCCGATTCACTATATATGTGTCGGCTGGCTATAGCCGCCGATTCACTATATATGTGTCGGCTGGCTATAGCCGCCGATTCACTATATATGTGTCGGCTGGCTATAGCCGCCGATTCACTATATATGTGTCGGCTGGCTATAGCCGCCGATTCACTATATATGTGTCGGCTGGCTATAGCCGCCGATTCACTATATATGTGTCGGCTGGCTATAGCCGCCGAATCACTATATATGTGTCGGCTGGCTATAGCCGCCGATTCACTATATATGTGTCGGCTGGCTATAGCCGCCGATTCACTATATATGTGTCGGCTGGCTATAGCCGCCGATTCACTATATATGTGTCGGCTGGCTATAGCCGCCGATTCACTATATATGTGTCGGCTGGCTATAGCCGCCGATTCACTATATATGTGTCGGCTGGCTATAGCCGCCGATTCACTATATATGTGTCGGCTGGCTATAGCCGCCGATTCACTATATATGTGTCGGCTGGCTATAGCCGCCGATTCACTATATATGTGTCGGCTGGCTATAGCCGCCGATTCACTATATATGTGTCGGCTGGCTATAGCCGCCGATTCACTATATATGTGTCGGCTGGCTATAGCCGCCGATTCACTATATATGTGTCGGCTGGCTATAGCCGCCGATTCACTATATATGTGTCGGCTGGCTATAGCCGCCGATTCACTATATATGTGTCGGCTGGCTATAGCGGCCGATTCACTATAAATGTGTCGGCTTGCTATAGCCGCCGATTCACTATATACATATGTGTCGGCTGGCTATAGCCACCGATTCACTATATATGTGTCGGCTGGCTATAGCCGCCGATTCACTATATATGTGTCGGCTGGCTATAGCCGCCGATTCACTATATATGTGTCGGCTGGCTATAGCCGCCGATTCACTATATATGTGTCGGCTGGCTATAGCCGCCGATTCACTATATATGTGTCGGCTGGCTATAGCCGCCGATTCACTATATATGTGTCGGCTGGCTATAGCCGCCGATTCACTATATATGTGTCGGCTGGCTATAGCCGCCGATTCACTATATATGTGTCGGCTGGCTATAGCCGCCGATTCACTATATATGTGTCGGCTGGCTATAGCCGCCGATTCACTATATATGTGTCGGCTGGTTATAGCCGCCGATTCACTATATATGTGTCGGCCGGCTATAGCCGCCGATTCACTATAAATGTGTCGGCTGGCTATAGCTGCCGATTCACTATATATGTGTCGGCTTGCTATAGCCGCCGATTCACTATATACATATGTGTCGGCTGGCTATAGCCGCCGATTCACTATATATGTGTCGGCTTGCTATAGCCGCCGATTCACTATATATGTACATATGTGTCGGCTGGCTATAGCCACCGATTCACTATATATGTGTCGGCTGGCTATAGCCGCCGATTCACTATATATGTGTCGGCTGGCTATAGCAGCCGATTCACTATATATGTGTCGGCTGGCTATAGCCGCCGATTCACTATATATGTGTCGGCTGGCTATAGCCGCCGATTCACTATATATGTGTCGGCTGGCTATAGCCGCCGATTCACTATATATGTGTCGGCTGGCTATAGCCGCCGATTCACTATATATGTGTCGGCTGGCTATAGCCGCCGATTCACTATATATGTGTCGGCTGGCTATAGCCGCCGATTCACTATATATGTGTCGGCTGGCTATAGCCGCCGATTCACTATATATGTGTCGGCTGGCTATAGCCGCCGATTCACTATATATGTGTCGGCTGGCTATAGCCGCCGATTCACTATATATATGTCGGCTGGCTATAGCCGCCGATTCACTATATATGTGTCGGCTGGCTATAGCCATCGATTCACTATATATTTGTCGGCTGGCTATGGCCGCCGAACCACTTTATATGTGGCCGGCTGGCTATAGCCGCCGACCCACTATATACATATGTGGCCGGCTGGCTATAGCCGCCGACCCACTATATATGTATCGGCTGGCTATAGCCGCCGACGCACTGTAATGTGGTCGGCTGGCTACAGCCGCCGATTCACTATATATGTACCCGGTTGGCTATGGCCGCCGAACCACTGTATATGTGGCCGGCCGAACCACTATATATGTGTCGGCTGGCTATAGCCGCCGATTCACTATATATATGTCGGCTGGCTATAGCCGCCGATTCACTATATATGTGTCGGCTGGCTATAGCCATCGATTCACTATATATTTGTCGGCTGGCTATGGCCGCCGAACCACTTTATATGTGGCCGGCTGGCTATAGCCGCCGACCCACTATATACATATGTGGCCGGCTGGCTATAGCCGCCGACCCACTATATATGTATCGGCTGGCTATAGCCGCCGACGCACTGTAATGTGGTCGGCTGGCTACAGCCGCCGATTCACTATATATGTACCCGGTTGGCTATGGCCGCCGAACCACTGTATATGTGGCCGGCCGAACCACTATATATGTGTCGGCTGGCTATAGCCGCCGATTCACTATATATGTATCGGCTGGCTGTAGCCGCCGATTCACTATATATGTATCGGCTGGCTATAGCCGCCGATTTACTATATATGTGTCGGCTGGCTATAGCCGCCGATTCACTATATATGTGTCGGCTGGCTATAGCCGCCGATTCAATATACATATATGTGTCGGCTGGCTATAGCCGCCGATTCACTATATATGTGTCGGCTGGCTATAGCCGCCGATTCAATATACATATATGTGTCGGCTGGCTATAGCCGCCGATTCACTATATATGTGTCGGCTGGCTATAGCCGCCGATTCACTATATATGTGTCGGCTGGCTATAGCCGCCGATTCACTATATATGTGTCGGCTGGCTATAGCCGCCGATTCACTATATATGTGTCGGCTGGCTATAGCCGCCGATTCACTATATATGTGTCGGCTGGCTATAGCCGCCGATTCACTATATATGTGTCGGCTGGCTATAGCCGCCGATTCACTATATATGTGTCGGCTGGCTATAGCCACCGATTCACTATATATGTGTCGGCTGGCTATGGCCGCCGATTCACTATATATGTGTCGGCTGGCTATAGCCGCCGATTCACTATATATGTGTCGGCTGGCTATAGCCGCCGATTCACTATATATGTGTCGGCTGGCTATAGCCGCCGATTCACTATATATGTGTCGGCTGGCTATAGCCGCCGATTCACTATATATGTGTCGGCTGGCTATAGCCGCTGATTCACTATATATGTGTCGGCTGGCTATAGCCGCCGATTCACTATATATGTGTCGGCTGGCTATAGCCGCCGATTCACTATATATGTGTCGGCTGGCTATAGCCGCCGATTCACTATATATGTGTCGGCTGGCTATAGCCGCCGATTCACTATATATGTGTCGGCTGGCTATAGCCGCCGATTCACTATATATGTGTCGGCTGGCTATAGCCGCCGATTCACTATATATGTGTCGGCTGGCTATAGCCGCCGATTCACTATATATGTGTCGGCTGGCTATAGCCGCCGATTCACTATATATGTGTCGGCTGGCTATAGCCGCCGATTCACTATATATGTGTCGGCTGGCTATAGCCGCCGATTCACTATATATGTGTCGGCTGGCTATAGCCGCCGATTCACTATATATGTGTCGGCTGGCTATAGCCACCGATTCACTATATATGTGTCGGCTGGCTATAGCCGCCGATTCACTATATACATATGTGTCGGCTGGCTATAGCCGCCGATTCACTATATACATATGTGTCGGCTGGCTATAGCCGCCGATTCACTATATATGTGTCGGCTGGCTATAGCCGCCGATTCACTATATATGTATCGGCTGGCTATAGCCGCCGATTCACTATATATGTGTCGGCTGGCTATAGCCGCCGATTCACTATATATGTGTCGGCTGGCTATAGCCGCCGATTCACTATATATGTGTCGGCTGGCTATAGCCGCCGATTCACTATATATGTGTCGGCTGGCTATAGCCGCCGATTCACTATATATGTGTCGGCTGGCTATAGCCGCCGATTCACTATATATGTGTCGGCTTGCTATAGCCGCCGATTCACTATATACATATGTGTCGGCTGGCTATAGCCGCCGATTCACTATATATGTGTCGGCTGGCTATAGCCGCCGATTCACTATATATGTGTCGGCTGGCTATAGCCGCCGATTCACTATATATGTGTCGGCTGGCTATAGCCGCCGATTCACTATATATGTGTCGGCTGGCTATAGCCGCCGATTCACTATATATGTGTCGGCTGGCTATAGCCGCCGATTCACTATATATGTGTCGGCTGGCTATAGCCGCCGATTCACTATATATGTGTCGGCTGGCTATAGCCGCCGATTCACTATATATGTGTCGGCTGGCTATAGCCGCCGATTCACTATATATGTGTCGGCTGGCTATAGCCGCCGATTCACTATATATGTGTCGGCTGGCTATAGCCGCCGATTCACTATATATGTGTCGGCTGGCTATAGCCGCCGATTCACTATATATGTGTCGGCTGGCTATAGCCGCCGATTCACTATATATGTGTCGGCTGGCTATAGCCGCCGATTCACTATATATGTGTCGGCTGGTTATAGCCGCCGATTCACTATATATGTGTCGGCCGGCTATAGCCGCCGATTCACTATAAATGTGTCGGCTGGCTATAGCTGCCGATTCACTATATATGTGTCGGCTTGCTATAGCCGCCGATTCACTATATACATATGTGTCGGCTGGCTATAGCCGCCGATTCACTATATATGTGTCGGCTTGCTATAGCCGCCGATTCACTATATATGTACATATGTGTCGGCTGGCTATAGCCACCGATTCACTATATATGTGTCGGCTGGCTATAGCCGCCGATTCACTATATATGTGTCGGCTGGCTATAGCAGCCGATTCACTATATATGTGTCGGCTGGCTATAGCCGCCGATTCACTATATATGTGTCGGCTGGCTATAGCCGCCGATTCACTATATATGTGTCGGCTGGCTATAGCCGCCGATTCACTATATATGTGTCGGCTGGCTATAGCCGCCGATTCACTATATATGTGTCGGCTGGCTATAGCCGCCGATTCACTATATATGTGTCGGCTTGCTATAGCCGCCGATTCACTATATACATATGTGTCGGCTGGCTATAGCCGCCGATTCACTATATATGTGTCGGCTGGCTATAGCCGCCGATTCACTATATATGTGTCGGCTGGCTATAGCCGCCGATTCACTATATATGTGTCGGCTGGCTATAGCCGCCGATTCACTATATATGTGTCGGCTGGCTATAGCCGCCGATTCACTATATATGTGTCGGCTGGCTATAGCCGCCGATTCACTATATATGTGTCGGCTGGCTATAGCCGCCGATTCACTATATATGTGTCGGCTGGCTATAGCCGCCGATTCACTATATATGTGTCGGCTGGCTATAGCCGCCGATTCACTATATATGTGTCGGCTGGCTATAGCCGCCGATTCACTATATATGTGTCGGCTGGCTATAGCCGCCGATTCACTATATATGTATGTGTCGGCTGGCTATAGCCGCCGATTCACTATATATGTGTCGGCTGGCTATAGCCGCCGATTCACTATATATGTGTCGGCTGGCTATAGCCGCCGATTCACTATATATGTGTCGGCTGGCTATAGCCGCCGATTCACTATATATGTGTCGGCTGGCTATAGCCGCCGAATCACTATATATGTGTCGGCTGGCTATAGCCGCCGATTCACTATATATGTGTCGGCTGGCTATAGCCGCCGATTCACTATATATGTGTCGGCTGGCTATAGCCGCCGATTCACTATATATGTGTCGGCTGGCTATAGCCGCCGATTCACTATATATGTGTCGGCTGGCTATAGCCGCCGATTCACTATATATGTGTCGGCTGGCTATAGCCGCCGATTCACTATATATGTGTCGGCTGGCTATAGCCGCCGATTCACTATATATGTGTCGGCTGGCTATAGCCGCCGATTCACTATATATGTGTCGGCTGGCTATAGCCGCCGATTCACTATATATGTGTCGGCTGGCTATAGCCGCCGATTCACTATATATGTGTCGGCTGGCTATAGCCGCCGATTCACTATATATGTGTCGGCTGGCTATAGCCGCCGATTCACTATATATGTGTCGGCTGGCTATAGCGGCCGATTCACTATAAATGTGTCGGCTTGCTATAGCCGCCGATTCACTATATACATATGTGTCGGCTGGCTATAGCCACCGATTCACTATATATGTGTCGGCTGGCTATAGCCGCCGATTCACTATATATGTGTCGGCTGGCTATAGCCGCCGATTCACTATATATGTGTCGGCTGGCTATAGCCGCCGATTCACTATATATGTGTCGGCTGGCTATAGCCGCCGATTCACTATATATGTGTCGGCTGGCTATAGCCGCCGATTCACTATATATGTGTCGGCTGGCTATAGCCGCCGATTCATTATATATGTGTCGGCTGGCTATAGCCGCCGATTCACTATATATGTGTCGGCTGGCTATAGCCGCCGATTCACTATATATGTGTCGGCTGGCTATAGCCGCCGATTCACTATATATGTGTCGGCTGGTTATAGCCGCCGATTCACTATATATGTGTCGGCCGGCTATAGCCGCCGATTCACTATAAATGTGTCGGCTGGCTATAGCTGCCGATTCACTATATATGTGTCGGCTTGCTATAGCCGCCGATTCACTATATACATATGTGTCGGCTGGCTATAGCCGCCGATTCACTATATATGTGTCGGCTTGCTATAGCCGCCGATTCACTATATATGTACATATGTGTCGGCTGGCTATAGCCACCGATTCACTATATATGTGTCGGCTGGCTATAGCCGCCGATTCACTATATATGTGTCGGCTGGCTATAGCAGCCGATTCACTATATATGTGTCGGCTGGCTATAGCCGCCGATTCACTATATATGTGTCGGCTGGCTATAGCCGCCGATTCACTATATATGTGTCGGCTGGCTATAGCCGCCGATTCACTATATATGTGTCGGCTGGCTATAGCCGCCGATTCACTATATATGTGTCGGCTGGCTATAGCCGCCGATTCACTATATATGTGTCGGCTGGCTATAGCCGCCGATTCACTATATATGTGTCGGCTGGCTATAGCCGCCGATTCACTATATATGTGTCGGCTGGCTATAGCCGCCGATTCACTATATATGTGTCGGCTGGCTATAGCCGCCGATTCACTATATATGTGTCGGCTGGCTATAGCCGCCGATTCACTATATATGTGTCGGCTGGCTATAGCCGCCGATTCACTATATATGTGTCGGCTGGCTATAGCCGCCGATTCACTATATATGTGTCGGCTGGCTATAGCCGCCGATTCACTATATATGTGTCGGCTGGCTATAGCCGCCGATTCACTATATATGTGTCGGCTGGCTATAGCCGCCGATTCACTATATATGTGTCGGCTGGCTATAGCCGCCGATTCACTATATATGTGTCGGCTGGCTATAGCCGCCGATTCACTATATATGTGTCGGCTGGCTATAGCCGCCGATTCACTATATATGTGTCGGCTGGCTATAGCCGCCGATTCACTATATATGTGTCGGCTGGCTATAGCCGCCGATTCACTATATATGTGTCGGCTGGCTATAGCCGCCGATTCACTATATATGTGTCGGCTGGCTATAGCCGCCGATTCACTATATATGTGTCGGCTGGCTATAGCCGCCGATTCACTATATATGTGTCGGCTGGCTATAGCCGCCGATTCACTATATATGTGTCGGCTGGCTATAGCCGCCGATTCACTATATATGTGTCGGCTGGCTATAGCCGCCGATTCACTATATATGTGTCGGCTGGCTATAGCCGCCGATTCACTATATATGTGTCGGCTGGCTATAGCCGCCGATTCACTATATATGTGTCGGCTGGCTATAGCCGCCGATTCACTATATATGTGTCGGCTGGCTATAGCCGCCGATTCACTATATATGTGTCGGCTGGCTATAGCCGCCGATTCACTATATATGTGTCGGCTGGCTATAGCCGCCGATTCACTATATATGTGTCGGCTGGCTATAGCCGCCGATTCACTATATATGTGTCGGCTGGCTATAGCCGCCGATTCACTATATATGTGTCGGCTGGCTATAGCCGCCGATTCACTATATATGTGTCGGCTGGCTATAGCCGCCGATTCACTATATATGTATGTGTCGGCTGGCTATAGCCGCCGATTCACTATATATGTGTCGGCTGGCTATAGCCGCCGATTCACTATATATGTGTCGGCTGGCTATAGCCGCCGATTCACTATATATGTGTCGGCTGGCTATAGCCGCCGATTCACTATATATGTGTCGGCTGGCTATAGCCGCCGATTCACTATATATGTGTCGGCTGGCTATAGCCGCCGATTCACTATATATGTGTCGGCTGGCTATAGCCGCCGATTCACTATATATGTGTCGGCTGGCTATAGCCGCCGATTCACTATATATGTGTCGGCTGGCTATAGCCGCCGATTCACTATATATGTGTCGGCTGGCTATAGCCGCCGATTCACTATATATGTGTCGGCTGGCTATAGCCGCCGATTCACTATATATGTGTCGGCCGGCTATAGCCGCCGATTCACTATAAATGTGTCGGCTGGCTATAGCCGCCGATTCACTATATATGTGTCGGCTTGCTATAGCCGCCGATTCACTATATACATACATATGTGTCGGCTGGCTATAGCCGCCGATTCACTATATACATATGTGTCGGCTGGCTATAGCCGCCGATTCACTATATATGTGTCGGCTGGCTATAGCTGCCGATTCACTATATACATATGTGTCGGCTGGCTATAGCCGCCGATTCACTATATATGTGTCGGCTGGCTATAGCCGCCGATTCACTATATACATATGTGTCGGCTGGCTATAGCCGCCGATTCACTATATATGTGTCGGCTGGCTATAGCCGCCGATTCACTATATACATATGTGTCGGCTGGCTATAGCCGCCGATTCACTATATATGTGTCGGCTGGCTATAGCCGCCGATTCACTATATACATATGTGTCGGCTGGCTATAGCCGCCGATTCACTATATACATATGTGTCGGCTGGCTATAGCCGCCGATTCACTATATATGTGTCGGCTGGCTATAGCCGCCGATTCACTATATACATATGTGTCGGCTGGCTATAGCCGCCGATTCACTATATATGTGTCGGCTGGCTATAGCCGCCGATTCACTATATACATATGTGTCGGCTGGCTATAGCCGCCGATTCACTATGTATGTGTCGGCTGGCTATAGCCGCCGATTCACTATATATGTGTCGGCTGGCTATAGCCGCCGATTCACTATATATGTGTCGGCTGGCTATAGCCGCCGATTCACTATATATGTGTCGGCTGGCTATAGCCGCCGATTCACTATATATGTGTCGGCTGGCTATAGCCGCCGATTCACTATATATGTGTCGGCTGGCTATAGCCGCCGATTCACTATATATGTGTCGGCTGGCTATAGCCGCCGATTCACTATATATGTGTCGGCTGGCTATAGCCGCCGATTCACTATATATGTGTCGGCTGGCTATAGCCGCCGATTCACTATATATGTGTCGGCTGGCTATAGCCGCCGATTCACTATATATGTGTCGGCTGGCTATAGCCGCCGATTCACTATATATGTGTCGGCTGGCTATAGCCGCCGATTCACTATATATGTGTCGGCTGGCTATAGCCGCCGATTCACTATATATGTGTCGGCTGGCTATAGCCGCCGATTCACTATATATGTGTCGGCTGGCTATAGCCGCCGATTCACTATATATGTGTCGGCTGGCTATAGCCGCCGATTCACTATATATGTGTCGGCTGGCTATAGCCGCCGATTCACTATATATGTGTCGGCTGGCTATAGCCGCCGATTCACTATATATGTGTCGGCTGGCTATAGCCGCCGATTCACTATATATGTGTCGGCTGGCTATAGCCGCCGATTCACTATATATGTGTCGGCTGGCTATAGCCGCCGATTCACTATATATGTGTCGGCTGGCTATAGCCGCCGATTCACTATATATGTGTCGGCTGGCTATAGCCGCCGATTCACTATATATGTGTCGGCTGGCTATAGCCGCCGATTCACTATATATGTGTCGGCTGGCTATAGCCGCCGATTCACTATATATGTGTCGGCTGGCTATAGCCGCCGATTCACTATATATGTGTCGGCTGGCTATAGCCGCCGATTCACTATATATGTGTCGGCTGGCTATAGCCGCCGATTCACTATATATGTGTCGGCTGGCTATAGCCGCCGATTCACTATATATGTGTCGGCTGGCTATAGCCGCCGATTCACTATATATGTGTCGGCTGGCTATAGCCGCCGATTCACTATATATGTGTCGGCTGGCTATAGCCGCCGATTCACTATATATGTGTCGGCTGGCTATAGCCGCCGATTCACTATATATGTGTCGGCTGGCTATAGCCGCCGATTCACTATATATGTGTCGGCTGGCTATAGCCGCCGATTCACTATATATGTGTCGGCTGGCTATAGCCGCCGATTCACTATATATGTGTCGGCTGGCTATAGCCGCCGATTCACTATATATGTGTCGGCTGGCTATAGCCGCCGATTCACTATATATGTGTCGGCTGGCTATAGCCGCCGATTCACTATATATGTGTCGGCTGGCTATAGCCGCCGATTCACTATATATGTGTCGGCTGGCTATAGCCGCCGATTCACTATATATGTGTCGGCTGGCTATAGCCGCCGATTCACTATATATGTGTCGGCTGGCTGTAGCCGCCGATTCACTATATATGTGTCGGCTGGCTATAGCCGCCGATTCACTATATATGTGTCGGCTGGCTATAGCCGCCGATTCACTATATATGTTTCGGCTGGCTATAGCCGCCGATTCACTATATATGTGTCGGCTGGCTATAGCCGCCGATTCACTATATATGTGTCGGCTGGCTATAGCCGCCGATTCACTATATATGTGTCGGCTGGCTATAGCCGCCGATTCACTATATATGTGTCGGCTGGCTATAGCCACCGATTCACTATATATGTGTCGGCTGGCAATAGCCGCCGATTCTCTATATATGTGTCGGCTGGCTATAGCCGCCGATTCACTATATATGTGTCGGCTGGCCATAGCCGCCGATTCACTATATATGTGTCGGCTGGCTATAGCCGCCGATTCACTATATATGTGTCGGCTGGCTATAGCCGCCGATTCACTATATATGTGTCGGCTGGCTATAGCCGCCGATTCACTATATATGTGTCGGCTGGCTATAGCCACCGATTCACTATATATGTGTCGGCTGGCTATAGCCGCCGATTCACTATATATGTGTCGGCTGGCTATAGCCGCCGATTCACTATATATGTGTCGGCTGGCTATAGCCGCCGATTCACCATATATGTACCCGACTGGCTATTTCCGCCGAACCACTGTATATGCGGCCGGCCGAACCACTATATATGTGTCGGCTGGCTATAGCCGCCGATTCTCTATATATGTGTCGGCTGGCTATAGCCGCCGATTCACTATATATGTGTCGGCTGGCTATAGCCGCCGATTCACTATATATGTGTCGGCTGGCTATAGCCGCCGATTCACTATATATGTGTCGGCTGGCTATAGCCGCCGATTCACTATATATGTGTCGGCTGGCTATAGCCGCCGATTCACTATATATGTGTCGGCTGGCTATAGCCGCCGATTCACTATATATGTGTCGGCTGGCTATAGCCGCCGATTCACTATATATGTGTCGGCTGGCTATAGCCGCCGATTCACTATATATGTGTCGGCTGGCTATAGCCGCCGATTCACTATATATGTGTCGGCTGGCTATAGCCGCCGATTCACCATATATGTACCCGACTGGCTATTTCCGCCGAACCACTGTATATGCGGCCGGCCGAACCACTATATATGTGTCGGCTGGCTATAGCCGCCGATTCTCTATATATGTGTCGGCTGGCTATAGCCGCCGATTCACTATATATGTGTCGGCTGGCTATAGCCGCCGATTCTCTATATATGTGTCGGCTGGCTATAGCCGCCGATTCACTATATATGTGTCGGCTGGTTATAGCCGCCGATTCACCATATATGTACCCGACTGGCTATGGCCGCCGAACCACTGTATATGTGGCCGGCTGGCTATAGCCGCCGATTCACTATATATGTGTCGGCTGGCTATAGCCGCCGATTCACTATATATGTGTCGGCTGGCTACAGCCGCCGATTCACTATATATGTGTCGGCTGGCCATAGCCGCCGATTCACTATATATGTGTCGGCTGGCCATAGCCGCCGATTCACTATATATGTGTCGGCTGGCTATAGCCGCCGATTCACTATATATGTGTCGGCTGGCTATAGCCGCCGATTCTCTATATATGTATGTGTCGGCTGGCTATAGCCGCCGATTCACTATATATGTGTCGGCTGGCTATAGCCGCCGATTCACCATATATGTACCCGGCTGGCTATGGCCGCCTAGCCACTGTATATGTGGCCGGCTGGCTATAGCCGCCGATTCACTATATATGTATGTATCGGCTGGCCATAGCCGCCGACTCACTATATATGTGGCCGGCTGGCTATAGCCGCCGATTCACTATATATGTATGTATCGGCTGGCCATAGCCGCCGACTCACTATATATGTGGCCGACTGGCTAAAGCCGCCGATTCACCATATATGTACCCGGCTGGCCATAGCCCCTATTCACTATATATGTACCCGGCTGGCTATAGCCGCCGATTCACTATATATGTGTCGGCTGGCTATAGCCGCCGATTCACTATATATGTGTCGGCTGGCTATTGCCGCCAATTCACTATATATGTGTCGGCTGGCTATAGCCGCCGATTCACTGTATATGTGTCGGCTGGCTATAGCCACCGATTCACTATATATGTGTCGGCTGGCAATAGCCGCCGATTCTCTATATATGTGTCGGCTGGCTATAGCCGCCGATTCACTATATATGTGTCGGCTGGCTATAGCCGCCGATTCACCATATATGTACCCGACTGGCTATGGCCGCCGAACCACTGTATATGTGGCCGACTGGCTAAAGCCGCCGATTCACTATATATGTATCGGCTGGCTATAGCCGCCGATTCACTATATATGTGTCGGCTGGCTATAGCCGCCGATTCACTATATATGTGTCGGCTGGCTATAGCCGCCGATTCACCATATATGTACCCGACTGGCTATTTCCGCCGAACCACTGTATATGCGGCCGGCCGAACCACTATATATGTGTCGGCTGGCTATAGCCGCCGATTCTCTATATATGTGTCGGCTGGCTATAGCCGCCGATTCACTATATATGTGTCGGCTGGCTATAGCCGCCGATTCTCTATATATGTGTCGGCTGGCTATAGCCGCCGATTCACTATATATGTGTCGGCTGGTTATAGCCGCCGATTCACCATATATGTACCCGACTGGCTATGGCCGCCGAACCACTGTATATGTGGCCGGCTGGCTATAGCCGCCGATTCACTATATATGTGTCGGCTGGCTATAGCCGCCGATTCACTATATATGTGTCGGCTGGCTATAGCCGCCGATTCACTATATATGTGTCGGCTGGCCATAGCCGCCGATTCACTATATATGTGTCGGCTGGCTATAGCCGCCGATTCACTATATATGTGTCGGCTGGCTATAGCCGCCGATTCTCTATATATGTATGTGTCGGCTGGCTATAGCCGCCGATTCACTATATATGTGTCGGCTGGCTATAGCCGCCGATTCACCATATATGTACCCGGCTGGCTATGGCCGCCTAGCCACTGTATATGTGGCCGGCTGGCTATAGCCGCCGATTCACTATATATGTATGTATCGGCTGGCCATAGCCGCCGACTCACTATATATGTGGCCGGCTGGCTATAGCCGCCGATTCACTATGTATGTGGCCGGTTGGCTATAGCCGCCGACCCACTATATATGTGGCCGGCTGGCTATAGCCGCCGACCCACTATATATGTGGCCGACTGGCTAAAGCCGCCGATTCACCATATATGTACCCGGCTGGCCATAGCCCCTATTCACTATATATGTACCCGGCTGGCTATAGCCGCCGATTCACTATATATGTGTCGGCTGGCTATAGCCGCCGATTCACTATATATGTGTCGGCTGGCTATTGCCGCCAATTCACTATATATGTGTCGGCTGGCTATAGCCGCCGATTCACTGTATATGTGTCGGCTGGCTATAGCCACCGATTCACTATATATGTGTCGGCTGGCAATAGCCGCCGATTCTCTATATATGTGTCGGCTGGCTATAGCCGCCGATTCACTATATATGTGTCGGCTGGCTATAGCCGCCGATTCACCATATATGTACCCGACTGGCTATGGCCGCCGAACCACTGTATATGTGGCCGACTGGCTAAAGCCGCCGATTCACTATATATGTATCGGCTGGCCATAGCCGCCGACGCACTGTAATGAGGCCGGCTGGCTACAGCCGCCGATTCACCATATATGTACCCGACTGGCTATGGCCGCCGAACCATTGTATATGTGGCCGGCCGAACCACTGTATATGTGTCGGCTGGCTGTAGCCGCCGATTCACTATATATGTATCGGCTGGCTATAGCCGCCGAGTCAATATATATGTATCGGCTGGCTATAGCCGCCGATTCACTATATATGTATCGGCTGGATATAGCCGCCGATTCACTATATATGTATCGGCTGGCTATAGCCGCCGATTCACTATATATGTATCGGCTGGCTATAGCCGCCGATTCACTATATATGTATCGGCTGGCTATAGCCGCCGATTCACTATATATGTATCGGCTGGCTATAGCCGCCGATTCACTATATATGTATCGGCTGGCTATAGCCGCCGATTCACTATATATGTATCGGCTGGCTATAGCCGCCGATTCACTATATATGTATCGGCTGGCTATAGCCGCCGATTCACTATATATGTATCGGCTGGCTATAGCCGCCGATTCACTATATATGTATCGGCTGGCTATAGCCGCCGATTCACTATATATGTATCGGCTGGCTATAGCCGCCGATTCACTATATATGTATCGGCTGGCTATAGCCGCCGATTCACTATATATGTATCGGCTGGCTATAGCCGCCGATTCACTATATATGTATCGGCTGGCTATAGCCGCCGATTCACTATATATGTATCGGCTGGCTATAGCCGCCGATTCACTATATATGTATCGGCTGGCTATAGCCGCCGATTCACTATATATGTATCGGCTGGCTATAGCCGCCGATTCACTATATATGTATCGGCTGGCTATAGCCGCCGATTCACTATATATGTATCGGCTGGCTATAGCCGCCGATTCACTATATATGTATCGGCTGGCTATAGCCGCCGATTCACTATATATGTATCGGCTGGCTATAGCCGCCGATTCACTATATATGTATCGGCTGGCTATAGCCGCCGATTCACTATATATGTATCGGCTGGCTATAGCCGCCGATTCACTATATATGTATCGGCTGGCTATAGCCGCCGATTCACTATATATGTATCGGCTGGCTATAGCCGCCGATTCACTATATATGTATCGGCTGGCTATAGCCGCCGATTCACTATATATGTATCGGCTGGCTATAGCCGCCGATTCACTATATATGTATCGGCTGGCTATAGCCGCCGATTCACTATATATGTGTCGGCTGGCTATAGCCGCCGATTCACCATATATGTACCCGACTGGCTATGGCCGCCGAACCACTGTATATGTGGCCGACTGGCTAAAGCCGCCGATTCACTATATACATATGTATCGGCTGGCCATAGCCGCCGACGCACTGTAATGAGGCCGGCTGGCTACAGCCGCCGATTCACCATATATGTACCCGACTGGCTATGGCCGCCGAACCACTGTATATGTGGCCGACTGGCTAAAGCCGCCGATTCACTATATATGTATCGGCTGGCCATAGCCGCCGACGCACTGTAATGAGGCCGGCTGGCTACAGCCGCCGATTCACCATATATGTACCCGACTGGCTATGGCCGCCGAACCATTGTATATGTGGCCGGCCGAACCACTGTATATGTGTCGGCTGGCTGTAGCCGCCGATTCACTATATATGTATCGGCTGGCTATAGCCGCCGATTCACTATATATGTATCGGCTGGCTATAGCCGCCGATTCACTATATATGTATCGGCTGGCTATAGCCGCCGATTCACTATATATGTATCGGCTGGCTATAGCCGCCGATTCACTATATATGTATCGGCTGGCTATAGCCGCCGATTCACTATATATGTATCGGCTGGCTATAGCCGCCGATTCACTATATATGTATCGGCTGGCTATAGCCGCCGATTCACTATATATGTATCGGCTGGCTATAGCCGCCGATTCACTATATATGTATCGGCTGGATATAGCCGCCGATTCACTATATATGTATCGGCTGGCTATAGCCGCCGATTCACTATATATGTATCGGCTGGCTATAGCCGCCGATTCACTATATATGTATCGGCTGGCTATAGCCGCCGATTCACTATATATGTATCGGCTGGCTATAGCCGCCGATTCACTATATATGTATGTATCGGCTGGCTATAGCCGCCGATTCACTATATATGTATCGGCTGGCTATAGCCGCCGATTCACTATATATGTATCGGCTGGCTATAGCCGCCGATTCACTATATATGTATCGGCTGGCTATAGCCGCCGATTCACTATATATGTATCGGCTGGCTATAGCCGCCGATTCACTATATATGTATCGGCTGGCTATAGCCGCCGATTCACTATATATGTATCGGCTGGCTATAGCCGCCGATTCACTATATATGTATCGGCTGGCTATAGCCGCCGATTCACTATATATGTATCGGCTGGCTATAGCCGCCGATTCACTATATATGTATCGGCTGGCTATAGCCGCCGATTCACTATATATGTATCGGCTGGCTATAGCCGCCGATTCACTATATATGTATCGGCTGGCTATAGCCGCCGATTCACTATATATGTATCGGCTGGCTATAGCCGCCGATTCACTATATATGTATCGGCTGGCTATAGCCGCCGATTCACTATATATGTATCGGCTGGCTATAGCCGCCGATTCACTATATATGTATCGGCTGGCTATAGCCGCCGATTCACTATATATGTATCGGCTGGCTATAGCCGCCGATTCACTATATATGTATCGGCTGGCTATAGCCGCCGATTCACTATATATGTATCGGCTGGCTATAGCCGCCGATTCACTATATATGTATCGGCTGGCTATAGCCGCCGATTCACTATATATGTATCGGCTGGCTATAGCCGCCGATTCACTATATATGTATCGGCTGGCTATAGCCGCCGATTCACTATATATGTATCGGCTGGCTATAGCCGCCGAATCACTATATATGTATCGGCTGGCTATAGCCGCCGATTCACTATATATGTATCGGCTGGCTATAGCCGCCGATTCACTATATATGTATCGGCTGGCTATAGCCGCCGATTCACTATATATGTATCGGCTGGCTATAGCCGCCGATTCACTATATATGTATCGGCTGGCTATAGCCGCCGATTCGCTATATATGTATCGGCTGGCTATAGCCGCCGATTCACTATATATGTATCGGCTGGCTATAGCCGCCGATTCACTATATATGTATCGGCTGGCTATAGCCGCCGATTCACTATATATGTATCGGCTGGCTATAGCCGCCGATTCACTATATATGTATCGGCTGGCTATAGCCGCCGATTCACTATATATGTATCGGCTGGCTATAGCCGCCGATTCACTATATACAGAGGTGTGCAAAATAATAGGGAAAGGGAAAAACCAAACAATTTCCAAAAAACCTAAGAACGATATGAAACCTAATCCGTAACTAATAGTTACTGTTTATTTAAGATTCAAATTGTGAACATATTTCATTTACTATTCTTTTAAATTTTCCTTTAGTATTTATTTTTATCAATTATTTACTGAAAATGACCCTATTTACATTGTTCAAAATAATAGGGAAATTAAACACAAGCATAAGTATTCTTTAAAAAAAACAGAACAAATGAACTAAATTATTCATTTTATTAACTCAGCAACTAATTTCCACTGATCAGTGCCCAGAATGGCCACCCTTGTTTTTAATTAACGCACTTATTCGACCTGGCATTGACCCTATAAGTTTTTGGCATTTTGTTGAGGGAATGTTCTTCCAATGGTGTTGAATCGCGTCCCATAGCTGTTGTTTGTTTTGAAATGATTCTGTCGCCAACGATTTTTTA
This sequence comes from Eumerus sabulonum, assembly GCA_951905685.1. NCBI lineage: Eukaryota > Metazoa > Arthropoda > Insecta > Diptera > Syrphidae > Eumerus > Eumerus sabulonum. Next base: position 27,282 of record CATOVK010000026.1, read on the forward strand.
AGGTCCGCCCATAAATTCTCAATAGGATTGAGATCGGGAGACTGAGAAGGCCATGGTAGAACCGACACTTCATTGTCCCTTAACCAAGCACTAACTAATTTTGATGAGTGCTTGGGATCGTTGTCGTGCTGGAAGTGCCACCTTAACGGCATATTGTCCTCCGCGTATGGCAGCATCACATCTTTCAATATGTCTCGATACATTTCCTTGTTCATGGTGTCTTTTATTTGTATAATAGGGCCAACACCAAACCAAGAAAAACTACCCCACACCATGACACTCCCACCTCCGTGTTTCACCGTTTTTTTTGTAAATCGGAAGTGAAACTCTTTTCCTTGGGGCCGACGAACATTCCTGGCACTATCAGAACCAAAAAGATTTATTTTTGTTTCGTCACTCCATAGAATGTTTCGAAACATATCCTTAGTGTGGTTTCTGAACTGCAGAGCGAACTGCATTCTCGCTTTAATGTTCTTCTTGCTTAGTAGAGGAACTTTTCGGGCGATCCTTCCAGGAAGATTACTTTGCAGTAATCTTCTTCTCACAGTTGGAGCACTGACTATGTTGCCAAGTTCACTTGCAATTATTCTGGATGACATAAAAGGATCTCTTTTGGCCAGTAAAACAATGTGAGAGTCATCGGTAGGGGTAGTCTTTCTTGGCCTTCCTCGAGTTTCTTTTGCTGGCTTTCTTGAGAGTGTATTAAAAACAAAATTAACTGATCTCCCAATTGAATCTGCTATAAATTTGAGAGTTTTTCCCTGTTCTCTCATTTTTTCTACAATCTTCTTTTCTTCTTCCGAACAATGCTTTTTACGCCCCATTCCTAATAAATTTACAATGATTTTCATAAATGTTTACAAAATGTTCAATTACAAACCAAAAAAAAACCATTACCTTTTCACAATTTTTCAATAATAATTCAAAATGAATCCAAATTCCCTATTATTATGAACAACTAAAAAACCCTTTCTTTTGTTGCGTACACCACTGCACCACTCACATGAATGCTTCAAAATGAGATAATCTCGCATAAGAAGGACAATGCAGCTGTGCAAATACAGTACTAATTACTGTTCCGATAAGCAACAAAAGAAAGCGAGAAGAAACAAAGGATCGATCATGAGTGATATTCCCTATTATTTTGCACAGCTGTGTATGTATCGGCTGGCTATAGCCGCCGATTCACTATATATGTATCGGCTGGCTATAGCCGCCGATTCACTATATATGTATCGGCTGGCTATAGCCGCCGATTCACTATATATGTATCGGCTGGCTATAGCCGCCTATTCACTATATATGTATCGGCTGGCTATAGCCGCCGATTCACTATATATGTATCGGCTGGCTATAGCCGCCGATTTACTATATATGTGTCGGCTGGCTAAAGCCGCCGATTCACTATATATGTGTCGGCTGGCTATAGCCGCCGATTCACTATATATGTGTCGGCTGGCTATAGCCGCCGATTCACTATATATGTGTCGGCTGGCTATAGCCGCCGATTCACTATATATGTGTCGGCTGGCTATAGCCGCCGATTCACTATATATGTGTCGGCTGGCTATAGCCGCCGATTCACTATATATGTGTCGGCTGGCTATAGCCGCCGATTCACTATATATGTGTCGGCTGGCTATAGCCGCCGATTCACTATATATGTGTCGGCTGGCTATAGCCGCCGATTCACTATATATGTGTCGGCTGGCTATAGCCGCCGATTCACTATATATGTGTCGGCTGGCTATAGCCGCCGATTCACTATATATGTGTCGGCTGGCTATAGCCGCCGATTCACTATATATGTGTCGGCTGGCTATAGCCGCCGATTCACTATATATGTGTCGGCTGGCTATAGCCGCCGATTCACTATATACATATGTGTCGGCTGGCTATAGCCGCCGATTCACTATATATGTGTCGGCTGGCTATAGCCGCCGATTCACTATATATGTGTCGGCTGGCTATAGCCGCCGATTCACTATATATGTGTCGGCTGGCTATAGCCGCCGATTCACTATATATGTGTCGGCTGGCTATAGCCGCCGATTCACTATATATGTGTCGGCTGGCTATAGCCGCCGATTCACTATATATGTGTCGGCTGGCTATAGCCGCCGATTCACTATATATGTGTCGGCTGGCTATAGCCGCCGATTCACTATATATGTGTCGGCTGGCTATAGCCGCCGATTCACTATATATGTGTCGGCTGGCTATAGCCGCCGATTCACTATATATGTGTCGGCTGGCTATAGCCGCCGATTCACTATATATGTGTCGGCTGGCCATAGCCGCCGATTCACTATATATGTGTCGGCTGGCTATAGCCGCCGACACACTATATATGTGGCCGGCTGGCTATAGCCGCCGATTCACTATATATGTGTCGGCTGGCCATAGCCGCCGACCCATTATATATGTGGCCGGCTGGCTATAGCCGCCGATTCACTATATATGTGTCGGCTGGCTATAGCCTCCGATTTGCTATGTATGTGGCCGGCTGGCTATAGCCGCCGAACCACTGGACACGTGGAAGGCTGGCTATAGCCGCCGACCCACTATATATGTGGCCGGCTGGCTATAGCCGCCGAACCACTGTATATGTGGCCGACTGACCATAGCCGCCGACCCACTGTACATATATGTAGCCGCCGATTCACTATATATGTGGCCGGCTGGCTATAGCCGCCGTCTGACTATAGCCGCCGACCCACTATATATGTGTCCGGCTGGCTATGGCCGCCGCCCCACTATATATGTGGCCTAGATAATAACGACGAAAAAGATATATGTGGCCCAGATAATAACGACTATATATGTGGCCTAGATAATAACGACGAAAAAGATAAAAATAATTGAAAATAAAAATTTAAAATTGAATTGAAAAAAATTAAAGCAAAAAAGTATCATAGCCAGGATACGAACAGGCGTGCTACATTAATCGGCGATTCAACCAATTGCGCACGACAGGATTTACGAACAGTCAGCCAAGTTTCATACTTAAGCAGATCACCATTCACCTCACATGGTGTATTCATTCGGTTCATTTGGCGAACAATAGCCGAGTTGAATTAGTATTCACCTTACGTTTCGATGTCCCTACTAAAGCTTTCGTGTGTATGTGTGCAGTTTGGCAACACGCAACGGACAAACTTATTAACGCATAGCCATAGATTAATCACAGACAATAGACTTGTGTTTTAACCTACTCAGCCTACGCACCCTGACGTAGTACTAATCCTAAGTTCGATTACACACAGCGACACACTACTACTAATTTCGGTTACGCGTGACGGTAATATCCCCCATACCGAAACCTAAATTGTTTACACATCATTGCCACAGTATCGAAATTTTGTTCTGAATTCTTCTTCCACCAGCAGGCAGAATCGAAACTTGTTTAAAAGGAAATCCTCTGAAAGATGAAAATTATATCAATATGAATCACAACCAATAGATTGTGTTTATCAATCCTACGCACACTGTTCGGTTGCGCACACCGACACACTACTCTAATTTCGGTTACACGTGCCTGCAGTGATCGTTCCCATTGGTCACTGCTAATCATTATCCCAGCAAATATATGTACGTTCTCCTCTATATTCGGACTCTCTGCTGTCTCTTGTAAAGAACCAGCATTCGCTTGATGCACTCACTTGTTAGAGTTGCAAACTGTGCTACGAATTCTCTCTTTTTCTATTAATATGTCATTTAAACACTTTTCTCTCTTCAAATAAAGCATTCTACCCAATAACCTGCAGTGACCGTACCCTTTGGTCACTGCTAATTATTATCCCACAAATATACGTTCTCCTCTATTTTCGGACATTTGCTGTCTCTTGTAAAGAAATAGCATTCGCTTGATGCACTCACTTGTTAGAGTTGCAAACTGTGCTACGAATTCTCTTCAAATATAGCATTCTAACCAATAACCTGCAGTGACAGTTCCCTTTGGTCACTGCTAATCATTATCCCTTCAAATATACGTTCTCCTCTATATTCGGACTCACTGCTGACTCTTGTGAAGAACCAGCATTCGCTTGAAGCACTCATTTGTTTGAGTATCAAACTGTGCTACGATTTCTCTCTTCTTATATTAATATGTCATTTAACCCTTTTTCTCTCTTCATATAAAGCATTCTACCCAATAACCTGAATGACCGTTTCCCTTTCGTCACTGCTAATCATTAACATGTCTAATTTACGCTCTCCTCGCTATTAGGACATTCAGCTGTCTCTTATAACGAACCTGCGTTCTCTTGATACACTCACGTGTTTGAGTTTCAAGCTGTACTACGTACTACGAACAGCAAAGTACGAATTGAGAGAATTAATTGCTTAAGTTCAAGGCTGCGGCGAGTGGTGGATTGTTTTGCTCTTTTTTTTTTGTGATATCGAAACGTTGTCGGCGGTTGAATCGGGTTTGTCATCATTCAAAGCTAATTCAACGGGCAAAGGGTATGAAGTGATTGGGATTTGTATTTGACATGTATATGTTTTACCTCTGGGGTCGCTGGCGTTTTTTGCACATTTCGTCCAGCATGTATTTTATGAAGGTTTGTGTGTTTACCATTATTGCTTACAGGTTTGTGTGTTTATCACTATTATGTACAGGTTTGTGTGTCTCTTGCTACGAGTACGTGTTAGTTTTATTAAGGTTTGTGTGTTTACCATTATTGCTTCCAAGTTTGTGTGTTTATCACTATTACGTGCAGGTTTGTGTGTTCATCACTATTGCTTACAGGTTTGTGTGTCTCTTGCTACGAGTACGTCTCAGTTTTATTAAGGTTTGTGTGTTTACCATTATTGCTTACAGGTTTGTGTGTTTATCACTATTAGGTACAGGTTTGTGTGTTGATCACTATTGCTTACAGGTTTGTGTGGCTCTAGCTACGAGTCGTCTCAGTGAGTTCCCAGTTGATTGAAAAGTATGTATGTTGTTCTTGTTATATGTATATTGCCTTGGACGACCTCTTCTTCTGATTGGATACTTAGTTTTCGTTGTGGTTATTTTTAAAATGTTTTAAGGGTGATTTGCTTTTGTTCAAAGCTCGGATAAGAAATTGGGTTGAAGAAAATGACTCCGACCTGAATCTGTTCAACAATTATATTCTTTAATCCGATAATCATTATTACTAAGCGTAAAACATTCATAAATACGCTCACAATGTTATGCATAATGAAACCAAAATAATTATTCATTGCAGCCAGATAAAGCCACTTTGCGTCCTTTCTTAATCCTTTGTTTTGGACCTTCCTTTAGTTAGTATCAACTGTTATTTTATGATTTTTAACAATTTCGTGTTCGGCTATAGCCGCCGACGCACTATATATGTGGCCGGCTGGCTATAGCCGCCGACCCACTATATATGTGGCCGGCTGGCTATAGCCGCCGACCCACTATATATGTGGCCGGCTGGCTATAGCCGCCGACCCACTATATATGTGGCCGGCTGGCTATAGCCGCCGACCCACTATATATGTGGCCGGCTGGCTATAGCCGCCGACCCACTATATATGTGGCCGGCTGGCTATAGCCGCCGACCCACTATATATGTGGCCGGCTGGCTATAGCCGCCGACCCACTATATATGTGGCCGGCTGGCCATAGCCGCCGACCCACTATATATGTGGCCGGCTGGCTATAGCCGCCGACCCACTATATACATATGTGGCCGGCTGGCTATAGCCGCCGACCCACTATATATGTGGCCGGCTGGCTATAGCCGCCGACCCACTATATATGTGGCCGGCTGGCTATAGCCGCCGACCCACTATATATGTGGCCGGCTGGCTATAGCCGCCGACCCACTATATATGTGGCCGGCTGGCTATAGCCGCCGACCCACTATATATGTGGCCGGCTGGCTATAGCCGCCGACCCACTATATATGTGGCCGGCTGGCTATAGCCGCCGACCCACTATATATGTGGCCGGCTGGCTATAGCCGCCGACCCACTATATATGTGGCCGGCTGGCTATAGCCGCCGACCCACTATATATGTGGCCGGCTGGCTATAGCCGCCGACCCACTATATATGTGGCCGGCTGGCTATAGCCGCCGACCCACTATATATGTGGCCGGCTGGCTATAGCCGCCGACCCACTATATATGTGGCCGGCTGGCTATAGCCGCCGACCCACTATATATGTGGCCGGCTGGCTATAGCCGCCGACCCACTATATATGTGGCCGGCTGGCTATAGCCGCCGACCCACTATATATGTGGCCGGCTGGCTATAGCCGCCGACCCACTATATATGTGGCCGGCTGGCTATAGCCGCCGACCCACTATATATGTGGCCGGCTGGCTATAGCCGCCGACCCACTATATATGTGGCCGGCTGGCTATAGCCGCCGACCCACTATATATGTGGCCGGCTGGCTATAGCCGCCGACCCACTATATATGTGGCCGGCTGGCTATAGCCGCCGACCCACTATATATGTGGCCGGCTGGCTATAGCCGCCGACCCACTATATATGTGGCCGGCTGGCTATAGCCGCCGATGCACTATATATGTGTCGGCTAGCTATAGCCTCCGATTCGCTATATATGTGGCCGGCTGGCTTTAGCCGCCGACCCACTATATATGTGGCCGGCTGGCTATAGCCGCCGATTCCCTATATATGTAGCCGGCTGGCTATAGCCGCCGATCCACTATATATGTGGCCGGCTGGCTATAGCCGCCGATGAACTATATATGTGTCGGCTACCTATAGCCTCCGATTTGCTATATATGTGGCCGGCTATCTTTAGCCGCCGACCCACTATATATGTGGCCGGCTGGCTATAGCCGCCGATTCACTATATATGTGGCCGGCTGGCTATAGCCGCCGATCCACTATACATATATGTAGCCGGCTGGCCATAGCCGCCGATTAACTATATATGTACCCGGCCGGCTATGGCCGCCGAACCACTGTATATGTGGCCGGCTGGCTATGGCCGCCTAACCACTGTATATGTGGCCGGCTGGCTATAGCCGCCGATTCACTATATATGTATGTATAGGCTGGCCATAGCCGCCGACCCACTATATATGTGGCCGGCTGGCTATATCCGCCGATTCACTATATATGTGTCAGCTGGCTGCAGCCGCCGATTCACTATATATGTACCCGGCTGGCTATGGCCGCCGAACCACTGTATATGTGGCCGGCTGGCTATAGCCGCCGACCCACTATATATGTGGCCGGCTGGCTATAGCCGCTGAACCACTGTATATGTGGCCGACTGGCTATAGCCGCCGATTCACTATATATGTGTCAGCTGGCTATAGCCTCCGATTCGCTATGTACATATGTGGCGGCTGGCTATGGCCGCCGAACCACTGTATATGTGGCCGGCTGGCTATAGCCGCCGACCCACTATATATGTGGCCGGCTGGTTATAGCCACCGAACCACTGTATATGTGGCCGGCTGGCTATGGCCGCCTAACCACTGTATATGTGGCCGGCTGGCTATAGCCGCCGATTCACTATATATGTACCCGCCGGCTATGGCCGCCGAACCACTGTATATGTGGCCGGCTGGCTATGGCCGCCTAACCACTGTATATGTGGCCGGCTGGCTATAGCCGCCGATTCACTATATATGTATCGGCTGGCTATAGCCGCCGATTCACTATATATGTATCGGCTGGCTATAGCCGCCTATTCACTATATATGTATCGGCTGGCTATAGCCGCCGATTCACTATATATGTATCGGCTGGCTATAGCCGCCGATTTACTATATATGTGTCGGCTGGCTAAAGCCGCCGATTCACTATATATGTGTCGGCTGGCTATAGCCGCCGATTCACTATATATGTGTCGGCTGGCTATAGCCGCCGATTCACTATATATGTGTCGGCTGGCTATAGCCGCCGATTCACTATATATGTGTCGGCTGGCTATAGCCGCCGATTCACTATATATGTGTCGGCTGGCTATAGCCGCCGATTCACTATATATGTGTCGGCTGGCTATAGCCGCCGATTCACTATATATGTGTCGGCTGGCTATAGCCGCCGATTCACTATATATGTGTCGGCTGGCTATAGCCGCCGATTCACTATATATGTGTCGGCTGGCTATAGCCGCCGATTCACTATATATGTGTCGGCTGGCTATAGCCGCCGATTCACTATATACATATGTGTCGGCTGGCTATAGCCGCCGATTCACTATATATGTGTCGGCTGGCTATAGCCGCCGATTCACTATATATGTGTCGGCTGGCTATAGCCGCCGATTCACTATATATGTGTCGGCTGGCTATAGCCGCCGATTCACTATATATGTGTCGGCTGGCTATAGCCGCCGATTCACTATATATGTGTCGGCTGGCTATAGCCGCCGATTCACTATATACATATGTGTCGGCTGGCTATAGCCGCCGATTCACTATATATGTGTCGGCTGGCTATAGCCGCCGATTCACTATATATGTGTCGGCTGGCTATAGCCGCCGATTCACTATATATGTGTCGGCTGGCCATAGCCGCCGATTCACTATATATGTGTCGGCTGGCTATAGCCGCCGATTCACTATATATGTGTCGGCTGGCTATAGCCGCCGATTCACTATATATGTGTCGGCTGGCTATAGCCGCCGATTCACTATATATGTGTCGGCTGGCTATAGCCGCCGATTCACTATATATGTGTCGGCTGGCTATAGCCGCCGATTCACTATATATGTGGCCGGCTGGCTATAGCCACCGACCCACTATATATGTGGCCGGCTGGCTATAGCCGCTGACCCACTATATATGTGGCCGACTGGCTAAAGCCGCCAATTCACTATATATGTACCCGGCTGGCCATAGCCCCTATTCACTATATATGTACCCGGCTGGCTATAGCCGCCGATTTACTATATATGTGTCGGCTGGCTAAGGCCGCCGATTCACTATATATGTGTCGGCTGGCTATAGCCGCCGATTCACTATATTTGTGTCGGCTGGCTATAGCCGCCGATTCACTATATATGTGTCGGCTGGCTATAGCCGCCGATTCACTATATATGTGTCGGCTGGCTACAGCCGCCGATTCACTATATATGTGTCGGCTGGCTATAGCCGCCGATTCACTATATATGTGTCGGCTGGCTATAGCCGCCGATTCACTATATATGTGTCGGCTGGCTGTAGCCGCCGATTCACTATATATGTGTCGGCTGGCTATAGCCGCCGATTCACTATATATGTGTCGGCTGGCTATAGCCGCCGATTCACTATATATGTGTCGGCTGGCCATAGCCGCCGACCCATTATATATGTGGCCGGCTGGCTATAGCCGCCGATTCACTATAAATGTGTCGGCTGGCTATAGCCTCCGATTCGCTATGTATGTGGCCGGCTGGCTATAGCCGCCGAACCACTGGACACGTGGCCGGCTGGCTATAGCCGCCGACCCACTATATATGTGGCCGGCTGGCTATAGCCGCCGACCCACTATATATGTGGCCGGCTGGCTATAGCCGCCGACCCACTATATACATATGTGGCCGGCTGGCTATAGCCGCCGAACCACTGTATATGTGGCCGACTGGCCATAGCCGCCGACCCACTGTACATATATGTATGTAGCCGCCGATTCACTATATATGTGGCCGGCTGGCTATAGCCGCCGAACCACTGTATATGTGGCCGACTGGCCATAGCCGCCGACCCACTGTACATATATGTAGCCGCCGATTCACTATATATGTGGCCGGCTGGCTATAGCCGCCGTCTGACTATAGCCGCCGACCCACTATATATGTGTATCTACTTAACTCTTTCAGTCTTGGTGGTTAGTGTTACTAACCACCTTTTTCCGAATTTGTAAATTAAAATCCATGCCATCTAGCGACAAATGGTTGAAATATTATGAAAGTTCGTACCATGCTTGACAAGATGCGGCCGATTAGCGGTATATTGAATGAATGACAGTTCATTTGTGTTGAATGGAATATTACCCTAACGTGCTTTTATTCGTGTGTTTGTTAAGAAAAACTGTGAAACGGGTAAGCAAGCCTTTCTGTTCAATGTTTTTTACTCAATGTATTCTCATATATCTATTTTATACCTGTTCCCATAAAAGTACTACTACTTTTGTGTTTTCGATGTTTATTCGCAACGAAAGTATAGTGGTTAGTAAACTAACCACCGTGACTGTTGCAGCTTTATGGTTATAATCTACATGAAACTTATGCATGTAACTGAGAGTGTCCTTTTCGTGTTTGTTACAGTATGTCGCGCACGCTAAAAGATAGAGAAATTGCGGACTGTTTGTTGGAAGACATTCCTTCAGGTAGCGAGAGTATTTGTAGCGATGAGGATGACGAAGACTATACAGAAGATCAGCAAAATCCGCTGGTGTTAGGCGATTTGATTGGAGGAGTTCAAGTAACCGACTATCACAACTTTGATCTCGATGACGACCTCCCTTTGTCTAGCTTAGTACACCGGAATCCTGATTCCACAGAGTCGGACACCGTAAATTTAAAACGACCGACTACACTAGCTCCAAAATGGAAGAAAAATTGTTAGATGGACATACCCGTTGTGTTTTCTGAAAGTGTGGGAATAACCGACGAAATTATAGGCATGGAGAATGTTACACCTCTTTCATTATTTCGCCTTTTTTGGACTGAGCATTTACTAGACATTTTATGGTTTCAAACCAACCTTTACGCCACTCAGTCTGGAAAGCCTTATACATCCACCACAACAGAAGAACTTGATGTTTTCATTGCTTTGAATTTGGTGATGGGTATAAAAAAATTGCCGAGCTACAGAGATTACTGGTCTTCAGCACCTGATTTGCATGATAGCTATGTTTCTAAGTTCATGAGCTTCAATAGATTCAGTTGGCTTTTGAATAACCTGCACGTAAATGACAATAGTGTAATGCCAGACAGAAATAGCCCATATTTCGATAAACTTTATAAAATTAGGCCTCTGCTCGACATTCTGCGAACTAATTTTCAAAAAAACTACAAGCCATCAGAAAGAGTTGCGATTGACGAAAGCATGATCAAATTCCAAAGCAGGAACTATTTAAAACAATACATGCCAAAAAAACCGACCAAACGCGGTTACAAGGTTTGGATGATGTGTGCACAGTCAGGCTACTGCCTAGATTTTGATTTGTACACAGGCAAGCAGGGTACCAACGTTGAAACTGACTTAGGTGGTAAAGTTGTGAGGAATTTTTGCGAAAATTTGAAAGATAAAAATCATAAAGTCTATTTTGATAATTACTTCAACAGTTACCTTTTGCAAGTAAAATTACGAGAGGACAACATTTTCGCCTGTGGAACGGTAAATCCAAACAGAAAGTTTTTGCCAACGTTAAAAGAAGGCAAGCATTTACAAAGAGGCGAACATGATTACCGGATAAGTGACACAAAAGTTAGTTTGCTAAAATGGAAAGACAAAAGATCAGTATTTATTTTATCAAACTATCATGATCCTAAGAATGTCGGAAAAGTTTATCGCAGAGAGCGCGATGGTACCAGTGTTGAAGTGTCCTGTCCAGAAGCTGTAAAAGACTATAACGCGTATATGAATTTTGTCGACAAATTTGATCAACTAAAAGGAAGTTATGCTGTTGACAGGAAATCCCACAAGTGGTGGCATAGGATTTTTTTCCATTTTCTGGATTGTTCTGTAGTTAATGCTTTTTTAATTTATAAAGAACTGCAGTCCTCATCACGCCCCGACCTAAGCAAATTGAGTCTGAAAGAATTCAGACGAAGCGTATACCAGGGTCTACTGGCACCAGCATACGTCAGAGACAAACAAAGGCTCAAATCAATAAACAGCAACAGTAGTTCCGCGGCCTCTTCTCCAGGACCTGCATTTATAAAACGCCACAAGCCTACAGTCCCTCAGGAAATTCGTCTAGAATACAGTGGCCATCAACCTGAGAGATGCACGTCGAGAAGATGCTGCAAATGTAGTACTAAAATATCTCCAGTACGTACTATATGGCAGTGCAATACGTGTAAAGTGCCCCTTTGCCTACGTAAAGGAAAAACATGTTTTTCCGATTTCCATAAAAAATGAACTGATTGTAACTGATAATATTAATAAATAATATACATAATACAACATAGTTTTCTTTGTATCAATAGTCATGGTGGTTAGTGTCACTAACCACCTCATTCCTCGAAAGCCTCAATACCTAGATTTTTTTTTTTTACTTTCTGTGATATTTTAGATGTAATTGGTGCTAAAACTAAAATATAAATGTTCAAAATATTCTTACTGTAAAAGCGTGACTGAAAGAGTTAAGCAGATCACCATTCACCTCACATGGTTTATTCATTTGGTTCATTTGGCGAACAATAGCCGAGTTGAATTAGTATTCACCTTACGTTTCGATGTCCCTACTAAAGCTTTCGTGTGTATGTGTGCAGTTTGGCAACACGCAACGGACAAACTTATTAACGCATAGCCATAGATTAATCACAGACAATAGACTTGTGTTTTAACCTACTCAGCCTACGCACCCTGACGTAGTACTAATCCTAAGTTCGATTACACACAGCGACACACTACTACTAATTTCGGTTACGCGTGACGGTAATATCCCCCATACCGAAACCTAAATTGTTTACACATCATTGCCACAGTATCGAAATTTTGTTCTGAATTCTTCTTCCACCAGCAGGCAGAATCGAAACTTGTTTAAAAGGAAATCCTCTGAAAGATGAAAATTATATCAATATGAATCACAACCAATAGATTGTGTTTATCAATCCTACGCACACTGTTCGGTTGCGCACACCGACACACTACTCTAATTTCGGTTACACGTGCCTGCAGTGATCGTTCCCATTGGTCACTGCTAATCATTATCCCAGCAAATATATGTACGTTCTCCTCTATATTCGGACTCTCTGCTGTCTCTTGTAAAGAACCAGCATTCGCTTGATGCACTCACTTGTTAGAGTTGCAAACTGTGCTACGAATTCTCTCTTTTTCTATTAATATGTCATTTAAACACTTTTCTCTCTTCAAATAAAGCATTCTACCCAATAACCTGCAGTGACCGTACCCTTTGGTCACTGCTAATTATTATCCCACAAATATACGTTCTCCTCTATTTTCGGACATTTGCTGTCTCTTGTAAAGAAATAGCATTCGCTTGATGCACTCACTTGTTAGAGTTGCAAACTGTGCTACGAATTCTCTTCAAATATAGCATTCTAACCAATAACCTGCAGTGACAGTTCCCTTTGGTCACTGCTAATCATTATCCCTTCAAATATACGTTCTCCTCTATATTCGGACTCACTGCTGACTCTTGTGAAGAACCAGCATTCGCTTGAAGCACTCATTTGTTTGAGTATCAAACTGTGCTACGATTTCTCTCTTCTTATATTAATATGTCATTTAACCCTTTTTCTCTCTTCATATAAAGCATTCTACCCAATAACCTGAATGACCGTTTCCCTTTCGTCACTGCTAATCATTAACATGTCTAATTTACGCTCTCCTCGCTATTAGGACATTCAGCTGTCTCTTATAACGAACCTGCGTTCTCTTGATACACTCACGTGTTTGAGTTTCAAGCTGTACTACGTACTACGAACAGCAAAGTACGAATTGAGAGAATTAATTGCTTAAGTTCAAGGCTGCGGCGAGTGGTGGATTGTTTTGCTCTTTTTTTTTTGTGATATCGAAACGTTGTCGGCGGTTGAATCGGGTTTGTCATCATTCAAAGCTAATTCAACGGGCAAAGGGTATGAAGTGATTGGGATTTGTATTTGACATGTATATGTTTTACCTCTGGGGTCGCTGGCGTTTTTTGCACATTTCGTCCAGCATGTATTTTATGAAGGTTTGTGTGTTTACCATTATTGCTTACAGGTTTGTGTGTTTATCACTATTATGTACAGGTTTGTGTGTCTCTTGCTACGAGTACGTGTTAGTTTTATTAAGGTTTGTGTGTTTACCATTATTGCTTCCAAGTTTGTGTGTTTATCACTATTACGTGCAGGTTTGTGTGTTCATCACTATTGCTTACAGGTTTGTGTGTCTCTTGCTACGAGTACGTCTCAGTTTTATTAAGGTTTGTGTGTTTACCATTATTGCTTACAGGTTTGTGTGTTTATCACTATTAGGTACAGGTTTGTGTGTTGATCACTATTGCTTACAGGTTTGTGTGGCTCTAGCTACGAGTCGTCTCAGTGAGTTCCCAGTTGATTGAAAAGTATGTATGTTGTTCTTGTTATATGTATATTGCCTTGGACGACCTCTTCTTCTGATTGGATACTTAGTTTTCGTTGTGGTTATTTTTAAAATGTTTTAAGGGTGATTTGCTTTTGTTCAAAGCTCGGATAAGAAATTGGGTTGAAGAAAATGACTCCGACCTGAATCTGTTCAACAATTATATTCTTTAATCCGATAATCATTATTACTAAGCGTAAAACATTCATAAATACGCTCACAATGTTATGCATAATGAAACCAAAATAATTATTCATTGCAGCCAGATAAAGCCACTTTGCGTCCTTTCTTAATCCTTTGTTTTGGACCTTCCTTTAGTTAGTATCAACTGTTATTTTATGATTTTTAACAATTTCGTGTTCGGCTATAGCCGCCGACGCACTATATATGTGGCCGGCTGGCTATAGCCGCCGACCCACTATATATGTGGCCGGCTGGCTATAGCCGCCGACCCACTATATATGTGGCCGGCTGGCTATAGCCGCCGACCCACTATATATGTGGCCGGCTGGCTATAGCCGCCGACCCACTATATATGTGGCCGGCTGGCTATAGCCGCCGACCCACTATATATGTGGCCGGCTGGCTATAGCCGCCGACCCACTATATATGTGGCCGGCTGGCTATAGCCGCCGACCCACTATATATGTGGCCGGCTGGCTATAGCCGCCGACCCACTATATATGTGGCCGGCTGGCTATAGCCGCCGACCCACTATATATGTGGCCGGCTGGCTATAGCCGCCGACCCACTATATATGTGGCCGGCTGGCTATAGCCGCCGACCCACTATATATGTGGCCGGCTGGCTATAGCCGCCGACCCACTATATATGTGGCCGGCTGGCTATAGCCGCCGACCCACTATATATGTGGCCGGCTGGCTATAGCCGCCGACCCACTATATATGTGGCCGGCTGGCTATAGCCGCCGATGCACTATATATGTGTCTATAGCTATAGCACTATATATGTGTCTATAGCTATAGCTATAGCCTCCGATTCGCTATATATGTGGCCGGCTGGCTTTAGCCGCCGACCCACTATATATGTGGCCGGCTGGCTATAGCCGCCGATTCCCTATATATGTAGCCGGCTGGCTATAGCCGCCGATCCACTATATATATGGCCGGCTGGCTATAGCCGCCGATGAACTATATATGTGTCGGCTACCTATAGCCTCCGATTTGCTATATATGTGGCCGGCTATCTTTAGCCGCCGACCCACTATATATGTGGCCGGCTGGCTATAGCCGCCGATTCACTATATATGTGGCCGGCTGGCTATAGCCGCCGATGCACTATATATGTAGCCGGCTGGCCATAGCCGCCGATTAACTATATATGTACCCGGCCGGCTATGGCCGCCGAACCACTGTATATGTGGCCGGCTGGCTATGGCCGCCTAACCACTGTATATGTGGCCGGCTGGCTATAGCCGCCGATTCACTATATATGTATGTATAGGCTGGCCATAGCCGCCGACCCACTATATATGTGGCCGGCTGGCTATATCCGCCGATTCACTATATATGTGTCGGCTGGCTGCAGCCGCCGATTCACTATATATGTACCCGGCTGGCTATGGCCGCCGAACCACTGTATATGTGGCCGGCTGGCTATAGCCGCCGACCCACTATATATGTGGCCGGCTGGCTATAGCCGCTGAACCACTGTATATGTGGCCGACTGGCTATAGCCGCCGATTCACTATATATGTGTCAGCTGGCTATAGCCTCCGATTCGCTATGTACATATGTGGCGGCTGGCTATGGCCGCCGAACCACTGTATATGTGGCCGGCTGGCTATAGCCGCCGACCCACTATATATGTGGCCGGCTGGTTATAGCCACCGAACCACTGTATATGTGGCCGGCTGGCTATGGCCGCCTAACCACTGTATATGTGGCCGGCTGGCTATAGCCGCCGATTCACTATATATGTACCCGCCGGCTATGGCCGCCGAACCACTGTATATGTGGCCGGCTGGCTATGGCCGCCTAACCACTGTATATGTGGCCGGCTGGCTATAGCCGCCGATTCACTATATATGTATGTATAGGCTGGCCATAGCCGCCGACCCACTATATATGTGGCCGGCTGGCTATAGCCGCCGATTCACTATATATGTTTCGGCTGGCTATAGCCTCCGATTCGCTATGTACATATGTGGCCGGCTGGCTATGGCCGCCGAACCACTGTATATGTGGCCGGCTGGCTATAGCCGGCGACCCACTATATATGTGGCCGGCTGGTTATAGCCGTCGAACCACTGTATATGTAGCCGGCTGGCTATAGCCGCCGATTCACTATATATGTACCCGGCTGGCTATGGCCGCCGAACCACTGTATATGTTGCCGGCTGGCTATAGCCGCCGACCCACTATATATGTGGCCGACTGGCTATAGCCGCCGATTCACTATATATGTAAGTATCGGCTGGCCATAGCCGCCGACCCACTATATATGTGGCCGGCTGGCTAAAGCCGCCGATTCACCATATATGTACCCGGCTGGCCATAGCCCCTATTCACTATATATGTGCCCGGCTGGCTATAGCCGCCGATTCACTATATATGTGTCGGCTGGCTATAGCCGCCGATTCACTATATATGTGTCGGCTGGCTATAGCCGCCGATTCACTATATATGTGTCGGCTGGCTATAGCCGCCGATTCACTATATATGTGTCGGCTGGCTATAGCCGCCGATTCACTATATATGTGTCGGCTGGCTATAGCCGCCGATTCACTATATATGTGTCGGCTGGCTATAGCCGCCGACACACTTTATATGTGGCCGGCTGGCTTTAGCCGCCGACACACTCTATGTGTGGCCGGCTGGCTATAGCCGCCGACACACTATATATGTGTCGGCTGGCTATAGCCGCCGATTCACTATATATGTGTCGGCTGGCTATAGCCGCCGATTCACTATATATGTGTCGGCTGGCCATAGCCGCCGATTCACTATATATGTGTCGGCTGGCTATAGCCGCCGATTCACTATATATGTGTCGGCTGGCTATAGCCGCCGATTCACTATATATGTGTCGGCTGGCTATAGCCGCCGATTCACTATATATGTGTCGGCTGGCTATAGCCGCCGATTCACTATATATGTGTCGGCTGGCTATAGCCGCCGATTCACTATATATGTGTCGGCTGGCTATAGCCGCCGATTCACTATATATGTGTCGGCTGGCTATAGCCGCCGATTCACTATATATGTGTCGGCTGGCTATAGCCGCCGATTCACTATATATGTGTCGGCTGGCTATAGCCGCCGATTCACTATATATGTGTCGGCTGGCTATAGCCGCCGATTCACTATATATGTGTCGGCTGGCTATAGCCGCCGATTCACTAT
Source organism: Eumerus sabulonum (assembly GCA_951905685.1). NCBI lineage: Eukaryota > Metazoa > Arthropoda > Insecta > Diptera > Syrphidae > Eumerus > Eumerus sabulonum. The sequence goes on from CATOVK010000026.1 coordinate 44,867, forward strand.
ATATGTGTCGGCTGGCTATAGCCGCCGATTCACTATATATGTGTCGGCTGGCTATAGCCGCCGATTCACTATATATGTGTCGGCTGGCTATAGCCGCCGATTCACTATATATGTGTCGGCTGGCTATAGCCGCCGATTCACTATATATGTGTCGGCTGGCTATAGCCGCCGATTCACTATATATGTGTCGGCTGGCTATAGCCGCCGATTCACTATATATGTGTCGGCTGGCTATAGCCGCCGATTCACTATATATGTGTCGGCTGGCTATAGCCGCCGATTCACTATATATGTGTCGGCTGGCTATAGGTAGCCGCCGATTCACTATATATGTGTCGGCTGGCTATAGCCGCCGATTCACTATATATGTGTCGGCTGGCTATAGCCGCCGATTCACTATATATGTGTCGGCTGGCTATAGCCGCCGATTCACTATATATGTGTCGGCTGGCTATAGCCGCCGATTCACTATATATGTGTCGGCTGGCTATAGCCGCCGATTCACTATATATGTGTCGGCTGGCTATAGCCGCCGATTCACTATATATGTGTCGGCTGGCTATAGCCGCCGATTCACTATATATGTGTCGGCTGGCTATAGCCGCCGATTCACTATATATGTGTCGGCTGGCTATAGCCGCCGATTCACTATATATGTGTCGGCTGGCTATAGCCGCCGATTCACTATATATGTGTCGGCTGGCTATAGCCGCCGATTCACTATATATGTGTCGGCTGGCTATAGCCGCCGATTCACTATATATGTGTCGGCTGGCTATAGCCGCCGATTCACTATATATGTGTCGGCTGGCTATAGCCGCCGATTCACTATATATGTGTCGGCTGGCTATAGCCGCCGATTCACTATATATGTGTCGGCTGGCTATAGCCGCCGATTCATTATATATGTGTCGGCTGGCTATAGCCGCCGATTCACTATATATGTGTCGGCTGGCTATAGCCGCCGATTCACTATATATGTGTCGGCTGGCTATAGCCGCCGATTCACTATATATGTGTCGGCTGGCTATAGCCGCCGATTCACTATATATGTGTCGGCTGGCTATAGCCGCCGATTCACTATATATGTGTCGGCTGGCTATAGCCGCCGATTCACTATATATGTGTCGGCTGGCTATAGCCGCCGATTCACTATATATGTGTCGGCTGGCTATAGCCGCCGATTCACTATATACATATGTGTCGGCTGGCTATAGCCGCCGATTCACTATATATGTGTCGGCTGGCTATAGCCGCCGATTCACTATATACATATGTGTCGGCTGGCTATAGCCGCCGATTCACTATATATGTGTCGGCTGGCTATAGCCGCCGATTCACTATATACATATGTGTCGGCTGGCTATAGCCGCCGATTCACTATATATGTGTCGGCTGGCTATAGCCGCCGATTCACTATATACATATGTGTCGGCTGGCTATAGCCGCCGATTCACTATATACATATGTGTCGGCTGGCTATAGCCGCCGATTCACTATATATGTGTCGGCTGGCTATAGCCGCCGATTCACTATATACATATGTGTCGGCTGGCTATAGCCGCCGATTCACTATATATGTGTCGGCTGGCTATAGCCGCCGATTCACTATATACATATGTGTCGGCTGGCTATAGCCGCCGATTCACTATATATGTGTCGGCTGGCTATAGCCGCCGATTCACTATATACATATGTGTCGGCTGGCTATAGCCGCCGATTCACTATATATGTGTCGGCTGGCTATAGCCGCCGATTCACTATATACACATGTGTCGGCTGGCTATAGCCGCCGATTCACTATATATGTGTCGGCTGGCTATAGCCGCCGATTCACTATATACATATGTGTCGGCTGGCTATAGCCGCCGATTCACTATATATGTGTCGGCTGGCTATAGCCGCCGATTCACTATATACATATGTGTCCGCTGGCTATAGCCGCCGATTCACTATATATGTGTCGGCTGGCTATAGCCGCCGATTCACTATATACATATGTGTCGGCTGGCTATAGCCGCCGATTCACTATATATGTGTCGGCTGGCTATAGCCGCCGATTCACTATATACATATGTGTCGGCTGGCTATAGCCGCCGATTCACTATATATGTGTCGGCTGGCTATAGCCGCCGATTCACTATATACATATGTGTCGGCTGGCTATAGCCGCCGATTCACTATATACATATGTGTCGGCTGGCTATAGCCGCCGATTCACTATATATGTGTCGGCTGGCTATAGCCGCCGATTCACTATATACATATGTGTCGGCTGGCTATAGCCGCCGATTCACTATATATGTGTCGGCTGGCTATAGCCGCCGATTCACTATATACATATGTGTCGGCTGGCTATAGCCGCCGATTCACTATATATGTGTCGGCTGGCTATAGCCGCCGATTCACTATATACATATGTGTCGGCTGGCTATAGCCGCCGATTCACTATATATGTGTCGGCTGGCTATAGCCGCCGATTCACTATATACATATGTGTCGGCTGGCTATAGCCGCCGATTCACTATATATGTGTCGGCTGGCTATAGCCGCCGATTCACTATATACATATGTGTCGGCTGGCTATAGCCGCCGATTCACTATATATGTGTCGGCTGGCTATAGCCGCCGATTCACTATATACATATGTGTCGGCTGGCTATAGCCGCCGATTCACTATATATGTGTCGGCTGGCTATAGCCGCCGATTCACTATATACATATGTGTCGGCTGGCTATAGCCGCCGATTCACTATATATGTGTCGGCTGGCTATAGCCGCCGATTCACTATATACATACGTGTCGGCTGGCTATAGCCGCCGATTCACTATATATGTGTCGGCTGGCTATAGCCGCCGATTCACTATATACATATGTGTCGGCTGGCTATAGCCGCCGATTCACTATATATGTGTCGGCTGGCTATAGCCGCCGATTCACTATATACATATGTGTCGGCTGGCTATAGCCGCCGATTCACTATATATGTGTCGGCTGGCTATAGCCGCCGATTCACTATATATGTGTCGGCTGGCTATAGCCGCCGATTCACTATATACATATGTGTCGGCTGGCTATAGCCGCCGATTCACTATATACATATGTGTCGGCTGGCTATAGCCGCCGATTCACTATATATGTGTCGGCTGGCTATAGCCGCCGATTCACTATATATGTATGTGTCGGCTGGCTATAGCCGCCGACACACTTTATATGTGGCCGGCTGGCTTTAGCCGCCGACACACTCTATATGTGGCCGGCTGGCTATAGCCGCCGACACACTATATATGTGTCGGCTGGCTATAGCTGCCGATTCACTATATATGTGTCGGCTGGCTATAGCCGCCGATTCACTATATATGTGTCGGCTGGCCATAGCCGCCGATTCACTATATATGTGTCGGCTGGCTATAGCCGCCGATTCACTATATATGTGTCGGCTGGCTATAGCCGCCGATTCACTATATATGTGTCGGCTGGCTATAGCCGCCGATTCACTATATATGTGTCGGCTGGCTATAGCCGCCGATTCACTATATATGTGTCGGCTGGCTATAGCCGCCGATTCACTATATATGTGTCGGCTGGCTATAGCCGCCGATTCACTATATATGTGTCGGCTGGCTATAGCCGCCGATTCACTATATATGTGTCGGCTGGCTATAGCCGCCGATTCACTATATATGTGTCGGCTGGCTATAGCCGCCGATTCACTATATATGTGTCGGCTGGCTATAGCCGCCGATTCACTATATATGTGTCGGCTGGCTATAGCCGCCGATTCACTATATATGTGTCGGCTGGCTATAGCCGCCGATTCACTATATATGTGTCGGCTGGCTATAGCCGCCGATTCACTATATATGTGTCGGCTGGCTATAGCCGCCGATTCACTATATATGTGTCGGCTGGCTATAGCCGCCGATTCACTATATATGTGTCGGCTGGCTATAGCCGCCGATTCACTATATATGTGTCGGCTGGCTATAGCCGCCGATTCACTATATATGTGTCGGCTGGCTATAGCCGCCGATTCACTATATATGTGTCGGCTGGCTATAGCCGCCGATTCACTATATATGTGTCGGCTGGCTATAGCCGCCGATTCACTATATATGTGTCGGCTGGCTATAGCCGCCGATTCACTATATATGTGTCGGCTGGCTATAGCCGCCGATTCACTATATATGTGTCGGCTGGCTATAGCCGCCGATTCACTATATATGTGTCGGCTGGCTATAGCCGCCGATTCACTATATATGTGTCGGCTGGCTATAGCCGCCGATTCACTATATATGTGTCGGCTGGCTATAGCCGCCGATTCACTATATATGTGTCGGCTGGCTATAGCCGCCGATTCACTATATATGTGTCGGCTGGCTATAGCCGCCGATTCACTATATATGTGTCGGCTGGCTATAGCCGCCGATTCACTATATATGTGTCGGCTGGCTATAGCCGCCGATTCACTATATATGTGTCGGCTGGCTATAGCCGCCGATTCACTATATATGTGTCGGCTGGCTATAGCCGCCGATTCACTATATATGTGTCGGCTGGCTATAGCCGCCGATTCACTATATATGTGTCGGCTGGCTATAGCCGCCGATTCACTATATATGTGTCGGCTGGCTATAGCCGCCGATTCACTATATATGTGTCGGCTGGCTATAGCCGCCGATTCACTATATATGTGTCGGCTGGCTATAGCCGCCGATTCACTATATATGTGTCGGCTGGCTATAGCCGCCGATTCACTATATATGTGTCGGCTGGCTATAGCCGCCGATTCACTATATATGTGTCGGCTGGCTATAGCCGCCGATTCACTATATATGTGTCGGCTGGCTATAGCCGCCGATTCACTATATATGTGTCGGCTGGCTATAGCCGCCGATTCACTATATATGTGTCGGCTGGCTATAGCCGCCGATTCACTATATATGTGTCGGCTGGCTATAGCCGCCGATTCACTATATATGTGTCGGCTGGCTATAGCCGCCGATTCACTATATATGTGTCGGCTGGCTATAGCCGCCGATTCACTATATACATATGTGTCGGCTGGCTATAGCCGCCGATTCACTATATATGTGTCGGCTGGCTATAGCCGCCGATTCACTATATACATATGTGTCGGCTGGCTATAGCCGCCGATTCACTATATATGTGTCGGCTGGCTATAGCCGCCGATTCACTATATACATATGTGTCGGCTGGCTATAGCCGCCGATTCACTATATATGTGTCGGCTGGCTATAGCCGCCGATTCACTATATACATATGTGTCGGCTGGCTATAGCCGCCGATTCACTATATATGTGTCGGCTGGCTATAGCCGCCGATTCACTATATACATATGTGTCGGCTGGCTATAGCCGCCGATTCACTATATATGTGTCGGCTGGCTATAGCCGCCGATTCACTATATACATATGTGTCGGCTGGCTATAGCCGCCGATTCACTATATATGTGTCGGCTGGCTATAGCCGCCGATTCACTATATACATATGTGTCGGCTGGCTATAGCCGCCGATTCACTATATATGTGTCGGCTGGCTATAGCCGCCGATTCACTATATACATATGTGTCGGCTGGCTATAGCCGCCGATTCACTATATATGTGTCGGCTGGCTATAGCCGCCGATTCACTATATACATATGTGTCGGCTGGCTATAGCCGCCGATTCACTATATATGTGTCGGCTGGCTATAGCCGCCGATTCACTATATACATATGTGTCGGCTGGCTATAGCCGCCGATTCACTATATATGTGTCGGCTGGCTATAGCCGCCGATTCACTATATACATATGTGTCGGCTGGCTATAGCCGCCGATTCACTATATATGTGTCGGCTGGCTATAGCCGCCGATTCACTATATACATATGTGTCGGCTGGCTATAGCCGCCGATTCACTATATATGTGTCGGCTGGCTATAGCCGCCGATTCACTATATACATATGTGTCGGCTGGCTATAGCCGCCGATTCACTATATATGTGTCGGCTGGCTATAGCCGCCGATTCACTATATACATATGTGTCGGCTGGCTATAGCCGCCGATTCACTATATATGTGTCGGCTGGCTATAGCCGCCGATTCACTATATACATATGTGTCGGCTGGCTATAGCCGCCGATTCACTATATATGTGTCGGCTGGCTATAGCCGCCGATTCACTATATACATATGTGTCGGCTGGCTATAGCCGCCGATTCACTATATATGTGTCGGCTGGCTATAGCCGCCGATTCACTATATACATATGTGTCGGCTGGCTATAGCCGCCGATTCACTATATATGTGTCGGCTGGCTATAGCCGCCGATTCACTATATACATATGTGTCGGCTGGCTATAGCCGCCGATTCACTATATATGTGTCGGCTGGCTATAGCCGCCGATTCACTATATACATATGTGTCGGCTGGCTATAGCCGCCGATTCACTATATATGTGTCGGCTGGCTATAGCCGCCGATTCACTATATACATATGTGTCGGCTGGCTATAGCCGCCGATTCACTATATATGTGTCGGCTGGCTATAGCCGCCGATTCACTATATACATATGTGTCGGCTGGCTATAGCCGCCGATTCACTATATATGTGTCGGCTGGCTATAGCCGCCGATTCACTATATACATATGTGTCGGCTGGCTATAGCCGCCGATTCACTATATATGTGTCGGCTGGCTATAGCCGCCGATTCACTATATACATATGTGTCGGCTGGCTATAGCCGCCGATTCACTATATATGTGTCGGCTGGCTATAGCCGCCGATTCACTATATACATATGTGTCGGCTGGCTATAGCCGCCGATTCACTATATATGTGTCGGCTGGCTATAGCCGCCGATTCACTATATACATATGTGTCGGCTGGCTATAGCCGCCGATTCACTATATATGTGTCGGCTGGCTATAGCCGCCGATTCACTATATACATATGTGTTGGCTGGCTATAGCCGCCGATTCACTATATATGTGTCGGCTGGCTATAGCCGCCGATTCACTATATACATATGTGTCGGCTGGCTATAGCCGCCGATTCACTATATATGTGTCGGCTGGCTATAGCCGCCGATTCACTATATACATATGTGTCGGCTGGCTATAGCCGCCGATTCACTATATATGTGTCGGCTGGCTATAGCCGCCGATTCACTATATACATATGTGTCGGCTGGCTATAGCCGCCGATTCACTATATATGTGTCGGCTGGCTATAGCCGCCGATTCACTATATACATATGTGTCGGCTGGCTATAGCCGCCGATTCACTATATATGTGTCGGCTGGCTATAGCCGCCGATTCACTATATATGTGTCGGCTGGCTATAGCCGCCGATTCACTATATACATATGTGTCGGCTGGCTATAGCCGCCGATTCACTATATATGTGTCGGCTGGCCATAGCCGCCGACCCATTATATATGTGGCCGGCTGGCTATAGCCGCCGATTCACTATAAATGTGTCGGCTGGCTATAGCCTCCGATTCGCTATGTATGTGGCCGGCTGGCTATAGCCGCCGAACCACTGGACACGTGGCCGGCTGGCTATAGCCGCCGACCCACTATATATGTGGCCGGCTGGCTATAGCCGCCGACCCACTATATATGTGGCCGGCTGGCTATAGCCGCCGACCCACTATATATGTGGCCGGCTGGCTATAGCCGCCGACCCACTATATATGTGGCCGGCTGGCTATAGCCGCCGAACCACTGTATATGTGGCCGACTGGCCATAGCCGCCGACCCACTGTACATATATGTATGTAGCCGCCGATTCACTATATATGTGGCCGGCTGGCTATAGCCGCCGAACCACTGTATATGTGGCCGACTGGCCATAGCCGCCGACCCACTGTACATATATGTAGCCGCCGATTCACTATATATGTGGCCGGCTGGCTATAGCCGCCGTCTGACTATAGCCGCCGACCCACTATATATGTGTATCTACTTAAGCAGATCACCATTCACCTCACATGGTTTATTCATTTGGTTCATTTGGCGAACAATAGCCGAGTTGAATTAGTATTCACCTTACGTTTCGATGTCCCTACTAAAGCTTTCGTGTGTATGTGTGCAGTTTGGCAACACGCAACGGACAAACTTATTAACGCATAGCCATAGATTAATCACAGACAATAGACTTGTGTTTTAACCTACTCAGCCTACGCACCCTGACGTAGTACTAATCCTAAGTTCGATTACACACAGCGACACACTACTACTAATTTCGGTTACGCGTGACGGTAATATCCCCCATACCGAAACCTAAATTGTTTACACATCAATGCCACAGTATCGAAATTTTGTTCTGAATTCTTCTTCCACCAGCAGGCAGAATCGAAACTTGTTTAAAAGGAAATCCTCTGAAAGATGAAAATTATATCAATATGAATCACAACCAATAGATTGTGTTTATCAATCCTACGCACACTGTTCGGTTGCGCACACCGACACACTACTCTAATTTCGGTTACACGTGCCTGCAGTGATCGTTCCCATTGGTCACTGCTAATCATTATCCCAGCAAATATACGTTCTCCTCTATATTCGGACTCTCTGCTGTCTCTTGTAAAGAACCAGCATTCGCTTGATGCACTCACTTTTTAGAGTTGCAAACTGTGCTACGAATTCTCTCTTTTTCTATTAATATATCATTTAAACACTTTTCTCTCTTCAAATAAAGCATTCTACCCAATAACCTGCAGTGACCGTACCCTTTGGTCACTGCTAATTATTATCCCACAAATATACGTTCTCCTCTATTTTCGGACATTTGCTGTCTCTTGTAAAGAAATAGCATTCGCTTGATGCACTCACTTGTTAGAGTTGCAAACTGTGCTACGAATTCTCTTCAAATATAGCATTCTAACCAATAACCTGCAGTGACAGTTCCCTTTGGTCACTGCTAATCATTATCCCTTCAAATATACGTTCTCCTCTATATTCGGACTCACTGCTGACTCTTGTGAAGAACCAGCATTCGCTTGAAGCACTCATTTGTTTGAGTATCAAACTGTGCTACGATTTCTCTCTTCTTATATTAATATGTCATTTAACCCTTTTTCTCTCTTCATATAAAGCATTCTACCCAATAACCTGAATGACCGTTTCCCTTTCGTCACTGCTAATCATTAACATGTCTAATTTAAGCTCTCCTCGCTATTAGGACGTTCAGCTGTCTCTTATAACGAACCTGCGTTCTCTTGATACACTCACGTGTTTGAGTTTCAAGCTGTACTACGTACTACGAACAGCAAAGTACGAATTGAGAGAATTAATTGCTTAAGTTCAAGGCTGCGGCGAGTGGTGGATTGTTTTGCTCTTTTTTTTTTGTGATATCGAAACGTTGTCGGCGGTTGAATCGGGTTTGTCATCATTCAAAGCTAATTCAACGGGCAAAGGGTATGAAGTGATTGGGATTTGTATTTGACATGTATATGTTTTACCTCTGGGGTCGCTGGCGTTTTTTGCACATTTCGTCCAGCATGTATTTTATGAAGGTTTGTGTGTTTACCATTATTGCTTACAGGTTTGTGTGTTTATCACTATTATGTACAGGTTTGTGTGTCTCTTGCTACGAGTACGTGTTAGTTTTATTAAGGTTTGTGTGTTTACCATTATTGCTTCCAAGTTTGTGTGTTTATCACTATTACGTGCAGGTTTGTGTGTTCATCACTATTGCTTACAGGTTTGTGTGTCTCTTGCTACGAGTACGTCTCAGTTTTATTAAGGTTTGTGTGTTTACCATTATTGCTTACAGGTTTGTGTGTTTATCACTATTAGGTACAGGTTTGTGTGTTGATCACTATTGCTTACAGGTTTGTGTGGCTCTAGCTACGAGTCGTCTCAGTGAGTTCCCAGTTGATTGAAAAGTATGTATGTTGTTCTTGTTATATGTATATTGCCTTGGACGACCTCTTCTTCTGATTGGATACTTAGTTTTCGTTGTGGTTATTTTTAAAATGTTTTAAGGGTGATTTGCTTTTGTTCAAAGCTCGGATAAGAAATTGGGTTGAAGAAAATGACTCCGACCTGAATCTGTTCAACAATTATATTCTTTAATCCGATAATCATTATTACTAAGCGTAAAACATTCATAAATACGCTCACAATGTTATGCATAATGAAACCAAAATAATTATTCATTGCAGCCAGATAAAGCCACTTTGCGTCCTTTCTTAATCCTTTGTTTTGGACCTTCCTTTAGTTAGTATCAACTGTTATTTTATGATTTTTAACAATTTCGTGTTCGGCTATAGCCGCCGACGCACTATATATGTGGCCGGCTGGCTATAGCCGCCGACCCACTATATATGTGGCCGGCTGGCTATAGCCGCCGACCCACTATATATGTGGCCGGCTGGCTATAGCCGCCGACCCACTATATATGTGGCCGGCTGGCTATAGCCGCCGACCCACTATATATGTGGCCGGCTGGCTATAGCCGCCGACCCACTATATATGTGGCCGGCTGGCTATAGCCGCCGACCCACTATATATGTGGCCGGCTGGCTATAGCCGCCGACCCACTATATATGTGGCCGGCTGGCTATAGCCGCCGACCCACTATATATGTGGCCGGCTGGCTATAGCCGCCGACCCACTATATATGTGGCCGGCTGGCTATAGCCGCCGACCCACTATATATGTGGCCGGCTGGCTATAGCCGCCGACCCACTATATATGTGGCCGGCTGGCTATAGCCGCCGACCCACTATATATGTGGCCGGCTGGCTATAGCCGCCGACCCACTATATATGTGGCCGGCTGGCTATAGCCGCCGACCCACTATATATGTGGCCGGCTGGCTATAGCCGCCGACCCACTATATATGTGGCCGGCTGGCTATAGCCGCCGACCCACTATATATGTGGCCGGCTGGCTATAGCCGCCGACCCACTATATATGTGGCCGGCTGGCTATAGCCGCCGACCCACTATATATGTGGCCGGCTGGCTATAGCCGCCGACCCACTATATATGTGGCCGGCTGGCCATAGCCGCCGACCCACTATATATGTGGCCGGCTGGCTATAGCCGCCGACCCACTATATATGTGGCCGGCTGGCTATAGCCGCCGACCCACTATATATGTGGCCGGCTGGCTATAGCCGCCGACCCACTATATATGTGGCCGGCTGGCTATAGCCGCCGACCCACTATATATGTGGCCGGCTGGCTATAGCCGCCGACCCACTATATATGTGGCCGGCTGGCTATAGCCGCCGACCCACTATATATGTGGCCGGCTGGCTATAGCCGCCGACCCACTATATTTGTGGCCGGCTGGCTATAGCCGCCGACCCACTATATATGTGGCCGGCTGGCTATAGCCGCCGACCCACTATATATGTGGCCGGCTGGCTATAGCCGCCGACCCACTATATATGTGGCCGGCTGGCTATAGCCGCCGACCCACTATATATGTGGCCGGCTGGCTATAGCCGCCGACCCACTATATATGTGGCCGGCTGGCTATAGCCGCCGACCCACTATATATGTGGCCGGCTGGCTATAGCCGCCGACCCACTATATATGTGGCCGGCTGGCTATAGCCGCCGACCCACTATATATGTGGCCGGCTGGCTATAGCCGCCGACCCACTATATATGTGGCCGGCTGGCTATAGCCGCCGACCCACTATATATGTGGCCGGCTGGCTATAGCCGCCGACCCACTATATATGTGGCCGGCTGGCTATAGCCGCCGACCCACTATATATGTGGCCGGCTGGCTATAGCCGCCGACCCACTATATATGTGGCCGGCTGGCTATAGCCGCCGACCCACTATATATGTGGCCGGCTGGCTATAGCCGCCGACCCACTATATATGTGGCCGGCTGGCTATAGCCGCCGACCCCCTATATATGTGGCCGGCTGGCTATAGCCGCCGACCCACTATATATGTGGCCGGCTGGCTATAGCCGCCGACCCACTATATATGTGGCCGGCTGGCTATAGCCGCCGACCCACTATATATGTGGCCGGCTGGCTATAGCCGCCGACCCACTATATATGTGGCCGGCTGGCTATAGCCGCCGACCCACTATATATGTGGCCGGCTGGCTATAGCCGCCGACCCACTATATATGTGGCCGGCTGGCTATAGCCGCCGACCCACTATATATGTGGCCGGCTGGCTATAGCCGCCGACCCACTATATATGTGGCCGGCTGGCTATAGCCGCCGACCCACTATATATGTGGCCGGCTGGCTATAGCCGCCGACCCACTATATATGTGGCCGGCTGGCTATAGCCGCCGACCCACTATATATGTGGCCGGCTGGCTATAGCCGCCGAACCACTATATATGTGGCCGGCTGGCTATAGCCGCCGACCCACTATATATGTGGCCGGCTGGCTATAGCCGCCGACCCACTATATATGTGGCCGGCTGGCTATAGCCGCCGACCCACTATATATGTGGCCGGCTGGCTATAGCCGCCGACCCACTATATATGTGGCCGGCTGGCTATAGCCGCCGACCCACTATATATGTGGCCGGCTGGCTATAGCCGCCGACCCACTATATATGTGGCCGGCTGGCTATAGCCGCCGACCCACTATATATGTGGCCGGCTGGCTATAGCCGCCGACCCACTATATATGTGGCCGGCTGGCTATAGCCGCCGACCCACTATATATGTGGCCGGCTGGCTATAGCCGCCGACCCACTATATATGTGGCCGGCTGGCTATAGCCGCCGACCCACTATATATGTGGCCGGCTGGCTATAGCCGCCGACCCACTATATATGTGGCCGGCTGGCTATAGCCGCCGACCCACTATATATGTGGCCGGCTGGCTATAGCCGCCGATGCACTATATATGTGTCGGCTAGCTATAGCCTCCGATTCGCTATATATGTGGCCGGCTGGCTTTAGCCGCCGACCCACTATATATGTGGCCGGCTGGCTATAGCCGCCGATTCCCTATATATGTAGCCGGCTGGCTATAGCCGCCGATCCACTATATATGTGGCCGGCTGGCTATAGCCGCCGATGAACTATATATGTGTCGGCTACCTATAGCCTCCGATTTGCTATATATGTGGCCGGCTATCTTTAGCCGCCGACCCACTATATATGTGGCCGGCTGGCTAAAGCCGCCGATTCACTATATATGTGGCCGGCTGGCTATAGCCGCCGATCCACTATATATGTAGCCGGCTGGCCATAGCCGCCGATTAACTATATATGTACCCGGCCGGCTATGGCCGCCGAACCACTGTATATGTGGCCGGCTGGCTATGGCCGCCTAACCACTGTATATGTGGCCGGCTGGCTATAGCCGCCGATTCACTATATATGTGTAGGCCACTGCTACCAAACGACCCCCAAATCCGTACACCAAGCAGCGGACCAGCGGAACAGCGGAAACGGCGAGAATAAGAAACGAGAAGAGTACGGACGAGAAGAACAGGGGTACGGTCACGGTCACGGTCACGACAGGACGGCGTTTTTCCACGTTCTCTCCTTTTTCCCATTTTTTCCTATTTCCCTTGGATTTTAAAACATGTACTTAATAAACCTGAATTGATTAAAATACAAGCGTGTTTTGTGACAAGTTTAGCAGTGTCCCCCACATGGTGTCAGAAGTTTAAACAGTGAAAAAAAAAAAAAAAAACAAAAAAAAAAATATAAAAATTTCAGTGGATTTAGAATTCGAAACGAAGAAGCATGCAAGAAGTTTAAGCAGTGGAAAAAAAAAAAAAAAAATCTCAGTGCATTTAGAATTCGAAACGAAGAAGCATGCAAGATGTTTAAACAGTGAAAAAAAAATCAAGAAATCTGTGAATTTAGAATTGGAAACGAAGAAGCATGCAATAAGTTAACACAGTGAAAAAAAAAAAAAAAAAAAATTGTTCAGTGAGAATTGAAATGAAATATAGCATGCAATAAGAAGTTCAAACAGTGAATTGAGAAAAATATATAACAGTGAATTTGAAATGTAGCATGCAATAAGAAGTTCAAACAGTGAATTGAGAAAAATATATAACAGTGAATTTGAAAATCGAACGGAATAGTGGCGTGATCATTTTTACAACGGAATTTTCGGATACGACGAGCAGTTAGCAGATAACGGATGAGTACACCTAATCTAAGTTTTACATATGTTTATTCTAATAACTTAAATGAACTTTGAACATCTTTCTACGAAACAATTACAAACTTTACTTAGGGATCGCGGCCTTTCGTATAGTTACAGACTTAAAACAGACTTGATAGAACGGCTGCAAAACCATTATATGGCTGAACAGGCAAATCAGAATAACGTAGTAAACAGCGAAATAGATATTTTAGAAGATAATCACAAATTTAAAGATTCAGAAACCGATATGACTCAAAATACGAGTAATAGCTTTGTTTTTAAGGATGTCGAAGATTCTTTAGAGCAATTTAATGGGGAAACGGGTAAAACCGTCGACGTCTGGCTAAAGAATTTCGAGGACATCGCCGCAGTGTGTGGTTGGAATGACATTCAACGGTATTTATATGCAAGGAGATTGTTAAAGGGTGCAGCCAAACTCGCGATAGAGGCTGAAACGGACGTTCATAGTTGGGCGGATTTGAAAAAAAAATTGGTAAAAGAATTCGGTCAGGCGGTGTCCAGCCTTTCAGTGCATAGAACTCTAGAATCTAGACGAAAGAACAATAATGAAACTTATCTTGAGTATATGTTTGAGATGAAACAGATCGCAAATAGAGGTTCCGTTGACGAAGAATCCCTGCTCTCGTACATTGTTGCTGGTATACCAGATAGCATTATCAACAAAACGGTTTTGTTTGAGGCTCAAACATTTGAAGACCTTAAAAGCAAATTCAAAGTTTACCAGGAAATGAAACTTCAAAGAGCGAAGCATAACAGCGTTGACCGCGTATTCGTCCCTGTAGTTACAAAAAACCGTGAATCAGAATCGCAAAATACTCGCTGCGTAAATTGTGGTGCAAAAAGCCATAAGACGGACAATTGTCCTGATAAAGCAAAAGGTTCTAGATGCTTTAACTGCAACGAATATGGCCATCTCTCAAAAAACTGTCCAAAAAAAAATCTATCAAAAGTTAATAGAATCTCAGTCCCTACGGTCCACGTCGATCTTGAAATTGACAACGTTACGTTCCACGCCCTCATCGATACGGGTAGCCAATTGTGTCTGATAACAAATTCTGTTTTCGAAAACTTAGGTAAACAAATACAAACCACAGGATCCCTATTAGCTGGTTTAGGACAAGAAACAAGAAAGTCTATAGGCTCACTCGAATTAACGGTTCGAATACAGGAAGCGATGTATACGCTTAATTTCGATGTAGTCCCAGACGACTGGATATCCGAAGATGTTATAATCGGTACGGAAATATTGGAATACGCACACATAGATATACGAAAAAAAACAATCAAACTTACACCCATAGCCATGAATACTTTTTACGTCGAAAATTATGAAAATGACTTGAATAAAATTGACCCTAATGTTTTTGAAAATAATAAGTTTGAGCATATCCAAGATCCCGCAATTAAGGAATGTTTAAAGAGACGTATCGAATCATATAACCCAAGAAAAACAATAGAATCGTGCGTAAAAATGAACATTCTACTTGAAGACGACAAACCAATTTATCAGCGGCCACGTAGGTTATCTCCGAAGGAAAAGGAATTTGTTACCGAGCAAACATCAAAATGGTTAGAAGAAGGCATTATTGTTCCAAGCAATTCGGATTTTGCTAGCCCAATTGTCCTTGCCAGAAAAAAAGATGGAACTTACCGTTTATGTATAGACTATCGCAAGCTAAATTCCAAAACTATCAAAAAAAGATTTCCGTTACCGCTCATGGAAGATGTGCTAGACGAATTATACAATGCTCGAGTCTTTACCACTTTAGATCTTAAGGACGGATTTTTTCATGTCGATATAGATCCACAAAGTCAAAAATATACATCATTTGTAACGCCTGATGCACAGTACGAATTCCGTAAAGTGCCTTTTGGACTTTGTAACGCCCCATCCACATTTCAAGAATTTATTAACAAAGTTTTTAAAAATTTAATATTAAAAAAACTCGTACGTATCTATGTTGACGATTTCATTATAGCATCGCAAAATGAATCAGAAAATTTGGCCACGTTGCAAGAGGTTTTAAAAGAAGCTGAGAAACACGGCCTAAGAATAAAATGGGAAAAATGCAAATTAATGGCACGCTCTATCGAATTTCTAGGCCACATAGTCGAAAATGGTTCCATCAGACCTTCGATAGAGAAAACTAAAGTAGTTAGAAATTTTCCTCCGCCTAAGAACATAAAACAACTGCAGAGTTTTCTTGGTCTAACCGGGTTTTTCCGTAAATTTATACCAAATTACTCTACAATAGCAAAGCCTCTCACAGATCTGACAAGAAATTCCACTTCTCCCTTTCACTTTGGGTACGAACAAAGGTGTGCGTTTCAAAATCTAAAAGAATTATTATGTCGCGAACCAGTTTTGAAAATTTTCAATCCAAATTTAAGTACGGAGCTGCATACAGATGCAAGCAAAAAAGGCCTCGGAGCTGTACTCCTGCAACGACACGAAGATGCGCTACATCCAACATATTATTTGAGCTTTAAAACAAAACCGACGGAAGAAAATTATAGTAGCTATGAATTAGAAGTACTGGCCATTGTAAAATCATTGAAAAAGCTTCGCGTTTACCTAATGGGACTAAAGTTCAAAATTTACACTGATTGTCAAGCGTTTCATCTAACTATGAAAAAGAAAGAGTTGTGTTCCAGAGTTGCCAGATGGGCACTACAACTCGAGGAATTTGACTGCCAAGTATTACATAGACCGGGTAAAGCTATGAAGCACGTTGATAGTTTAAGTCGAGTCCTCACGGTAACAAGAATTGAGACAGGGATTTTACAACAAGTGAGAAATGCACAAAAAAGAGACGAGTTATGCAAGCTTATACTTAACGTCCTGGAACGGGACAACTATGAAGATTACGTAAACAGAAGCGGTGTTTTATACAAATTCGTTAAAGGAACGTATTTACTAGTCATTCCAAAAAATTTACAGAAAGAAATAATTCGAAGTATTCACGAAATTGGACACATCAATGGACATAAAGTAGAATCTATCCTGAACCAGGATTACTTCATACCTAACGCACGAAAAAAAATAGCTGACGTTTTGTCAAACTGTGTTGCATGTATCCTCGCAGTAAAAAAAAGCGGAAAGCAAGAGGGTTACTTAAACCCTATCGACAAAATGGACATTCCCCTGCACACATACCATATGGACCATCTTGGGCCGATGCCCTCAACGGCTAAGAAGTACAAACATCTCTTTGTGGTTATGGATGCGTTCACCAAATTCGTTTGGATATTCCCGGTCAAATCTACAACGACTGAAGAGGTTATCAAGAAGCTTACCTTAGTAGAAGATATTTTTGGAAATCCACACCGAATCATCACCGACAAAGGAGCCGCATTTACGTCAACAGGTTTCCAAGAATACACTGAAAAGAAAAACATACGGCATCTACAAATAACCACGGGTGTACCAAGAGGAAACGGACAAGTTGAAAGAATGAACCGAATAATTATCCAGATGTTAACTAGAATGTCAATCGAAAACCCATTAAAATGGTATCAACATGTTCCTAGACTTCAGAGAACAATTAATTCTACAGTATCCAGAGCAACCATGAAAACCCCATTCGAGCTTTTAATTGGCGTTCCTATGAGAACTGAGGAAGACATCAAACTCTCCGAGATGTTAGAAGACGAGCTGAGAAACGAGTTCGAGACAAGTAGAGCTGAATTACGCAAAAATGCTAAAAATCAAATCGAAAAAACCCAACTGGAAAACAAGAAGCTATATAACAAAAGACGTAAGCCGGCAAAAAAATACGGCGTTCACGATTTGGTTGCTATTCAACGAACACAATTTGGTCCTGGTCTTAAAGTGCCACCAAAGTTCCTAGGCCCATACGAGGTAACCAAAATTAACAAAAACGACCGTTACGAACTAAAGAAAGTTGGAAACCATGAAGGACCTAATAAGACATCCTCGGCCGCAGACTTTATGAAGCCATGGGTGAATAACGATGATGATGACAACGACGATGACGACGAAAACGACCAATCATCCGTGTCGGATTCAGCACAGGATGGCCGGATGTAGGCCACTGCTACCAAACGACCCCCAAATCCGTACACCAAGCAGCGGACCAGCGGAACAGCGGAAACGGCGAGAATAAGAAACGAGAAGAGTACGGACGAGAAGAACAGGGGTACGGTCACGGTCACGGTCACGACAGGACGGCGTTTTTCCACGTTCTCTCCTTTTTCCCATTTTTTCCTATTTCCCTTGGATTTTAAAACATGTACTTAATAAACCTGAATTGATTAAAATACAAGCGTGTTTTGTGACAAGTTTAGCAGTGTCCCCCACATATGTATGTATAGGCTGGCCATAGCCGCCGACCCACTATATATGTGGCCGGCTGGCTATATCCGCCGATTCACTATATATGTGTCGGCTGGCTGCAGCCGCCGATTCACTATATATGTACCCGGCTGGCTATGGCCGCCGAACCACTGTATATGTGGCCGGCTGGCTATAGCCGCCGACCCACTATATATGTGGCCGGCTGGCTATAGCCGCTGAACCACTGTATATGTGGCCGACTGGCTATAGCCGCCGATTCACTATATATGTGTCAGCTGGCTATGGCCTCCGATTCGCTATGTACATATGTGGCGGCTGGCTATGGCCGCCGAACCACTGTATATGTGGCCGGCTGGCTATAGCCGCCGACCCACTATATATGTGGCCGGCTGGTTATAGCCACCGAACCACTGTATATGTGGCCGGCTGGCTATGGCCGCCTAACCACTGTATATGTGGCCGGCTGGCTATAGCCGCCGATTCACTATATATGTACCCGCCGGCTATGGCCGCCGAACCACTGTATATGTGGCCGGCTGGCTATGGCCGCCTAACCACTGTATATGTGGCCGGCTGGCTATAGCCGCCGATTCACTATATATGTATGTATAGGCTGGCCATAGCCGCCGACCCACTATATATGTGGCCGGCTGGCTATAGCCGCCGATTCACTATATATGTTTCGGCTGGCTATAGCCTCCGATTCGCTATGTACATATGTGGCCGGCTGGCTATGGCCGCCGAACCACTGTATATGTGGCCGGCTGGCTATAGCCGGCGACCCACTATATATGTGGCCGGCTGGTTATAGCCGCCGAACCACTGTATATGTAGCCGGCTGGCTATAGCCGCCGATTCACTATATATGTACCCGGCTGGCTATGGCCGCCGAACCACTGTATATGTTGCCGGCTGGCTATAGCCGCCGACCCACTATATATGTGGCCGACTGGCTATAGCCGCCGATTCACTATATATGTAAGTATCGGCTGGCCATAGCCGCCGACCCACTATATATGTGGCCGGCTGGCTGAAGCCGCCGATTCACCATATATGTACCCGGCTGGCCATAGCCCCTATTCACTATATATGTGCCCGGCTGGCTATAGCCGCCGATTCACTATATATGTGTCGGCTGGCTACAGCCGCCGATTCACTATATATGTGTCGGCTGTCTATAGCCGCCGATTCACTATATATGTATCGGCTGGCTATAGCCGCCGATTCACTATATATGTGTCGGCTGGCTATAGCCGCCGATTCACTATATATGTGTCGGCTGGCTATAGCCGCCGACACACTCTATATGTGGCCGGCTGGCTATAGCCGCCGACACACTATATATGTGTCGGCTGGCTATAGCCGCCGATTCACTATATATGTGTCGGCTGGCTATAGCCGCCGATTCACTATATATTTGTCGGCTGGCTATAGCCGCCGATTCACTATATATTTGTCGGCTGGCTATAGCCGCCGATTCACTATATATGTGTCGGCTGGCTATAGCTTCCGATTCACTATATATGTGTCGGCTGGCTATAGCCGCCGATTCACTATATATGTGTCGGCTGGCTATAGCCGCCGATTCACTATATATGTGTCGGCTGGCTATAGCCGCCGATTCACTATATATGTGTCGGCTGGCTATAGCCGCCGATTCACTATATATGTGTCGGCTGGCTATAGCCGCCGATTC
>CATOVK010000027.1:0-25999 GCA_951905685.1 Eumerus sabulonum
CATAACAGAAGCTTGGTATTCTATCCCGAAGGAAAGGTGTCAGGGACTTGTCGAAAGTATGGGTCGTGGATGTTTGGCAGTAATCGAAAATTCGGGCTATAGTACAAAGTACTGAAGAGGTAAAAATGAAACAGAAACATTTGAAAAAATATTTTGAATTTTACTTATTTTTTTTTCAGATATCCAGTTTTGTGCTATTTCTGTGTCCAGACGAATTTCACTGTTATTATTTTCTTTCTGTTCGATTCTTTTTTTTATGTATAGTAACACAAAATTTTCCTGTTAGTTATATTCACTATTAACAACATTTTCAAATAAAATTAAGTTTATTATTATCTTTGAAATATTATTTGATTGAATGACTTTTTCATTATGATAAGTAGGCTTGTGCTATTTATGTGTCCATGGCTGTATATAGTGAATCGGCGGCTATAGCCAGCCGACACATATATAGTGAATCGGCGGCTATAGCCAGCCGACACATATATAGTGAATCGGCGGCTATAGCCAGCCGACACATATGTATATAGTGAATCGGCGGCTATAGCCAGCCGACACATATATAGTGAATCGGCGGCTATAGCCAGCCGACACATATATAGTGAATCGGCGGCTATAACCAGCCGACACATATATAGTGAATCGGCGGCTATAGCCAGCCGACAAATATATAGTGAATCGGCGGCTATAGCCAGCCGGCCACATATATAGTGGGTCGGCGGCTATAGCCAGCCGGCCACATATATAGTGGGTCAGCGGCTATAGCCAGCCGGCCACATATATAGTGGGTCAGCGGCTATAGCCAGCCGGCCACATATATAGTGGGTCGGCGGCTATAGCCAGCCGGCCACATATATAGTGGGTCGGCGGCTATAGCCAGCCGGCCACATATATAGTGGGTCGGCGGCTATAGCCAGCCGGCCACATATATAGTGGGTCGGCGGCTATAGCCAGCCGGCCACATATATAGTGGGTCGGCGGCTATAGCCAGCCGGCCACATATATAGTGGGTCGGCAGCTATAGCCAGCCGGCCACATATATAGTGGGTCGGCGGCTATAGCCAGCCGGCCACATATATAGTGGGTCGGCGGCTATAGCCAGCCGGCCACATATATAGTGGGTCGGCGGCTATAGCCAGCCGGCCACATATATAGTGGGTCGGCGGCTATAGCCAGCCGGCCACATATATAGTGGGTCGGCGGCTATAGCCAGCCGGCCACATATATAGTGGGTCGGCGGCTATAGCCAGCCGGCCACATATATAGTGGGTCAGCGGCTATAGCCAGCCGGCCACATATATAGTGGGTCAGCGGCTATAGCCAGCCGGCCACATATATAGTGGGTCGGCGGCTATAGCCAGCCGGCCACATATATAGTGGGTCGGCGGCTATAGCCAGCCGGCCACATATATAGTGGGTCGGCGGCTATAGCCAGCCGGCCACATATATAGTGGGTCGGCGGCTATAGCCAGCCGGCCACATATATAGTGGGTCGGCGGCTATAGCCAGCCGGCCACATATATAGTGGGTCGGCGGCTATAGCCAGCCGGCCACATATATAGTGGGTCGGCGGCTATAGCCAGCCGGCCACATATATAGTGGGTCGGCGGCTATAGCCAGCCGGCCACATATATAGTGGGTCGGCGGCTATAGCCAGCCGGCCACATATATAGTGGGTCGGCGGCTATAGCCAGCCGGCCACATATATAGTGGGTCGGCGGCTATAGCCAGCCGGCCACATATATAGTGGGTCGGCGGCTATAGCCAGCCGGCCACATATATAGTGGGTCGGCGGCTATAGCCAGCCGGCCACATATATAGTGGGTCGGCGGCTATAGCCAGCCGGCCACATATATAGTGGGTCGGCGGCTATAGCCAGCCGGTCACATATATAGTGGGTCGGCGGCTATAGCCAGCCGGTCACATATATAGTGGGTCGGCGGCTATAGCCAGCCGGCCACATATATAGTGGGTCGGCGGCTATAGCCAGCCGGCCACATATATAGTGGGTCGGCGGCTATAGCCAGCCGGCCCCACATATATAGTGGGTCGGCGGCTATAGCCAGCCGGCCACATATATAGTGGGTCGGCGGCTATAGCCAGCCGGCCACATATATAGTGGGTCGGCGGCTATAGCCAGCCGGCCACATATATATAGTGGGTCGGCGGCTATAGCCAGCCGGCCACATATATAGTGGGTCGGCGGCTATAGCCAGCCGGCCACATATATAGTGGGTCGGCGGCTATAGCCAGCCGGCCACATATATAGTGGGTCGGCGGCTATAGCCAGCCGGTCACATATATAGTGGGTCGGCGGCTATAGCCAGCCGGTCACATATATAGTGGGTCGGCGGCTATAGCCAGCCGGCCACATATATAGTGGGTCGGCGGCTATAGCCAGCCGGCCACATATATAGTGGGTCGGCGGCTATAGCCAGCCGGCCACCCACATATATAGTGGGTCGGCGGCTATAGCCAGCCGGCCACATATATAGTGGGTCGGCGGCTATAGCCAGCCGGCCACATATATAGTGGGTCGGCGGCTATAGCCAGCCGGCCACATATATAGTGGGTCGGCGGCTATAGCCAGCCGGCCACATATATAGTGGGTCGGCGGCTATAGCCAGCCGGTCACATATATAGTGGGTCGGCGGCTATAGCCAGCCGGTCACATATATAGTGGGTCGGCGGCTATAGCCAGCCGGCCACATATATAGTGGGTCGGCGGCTATAGCCAGCCGGCCACATATATAGTGGGTCGGCGGCTATAGCCAGCCGGCCACCCACATATATAGTGGGTCGGCGGCTATAGCCAGCCGGCCACATATATAGTGGGTCGGCGGCTATAGCCAGCCGGCCACATATATAGTGGGTCGGCGGCTATAGCCAGCCGGCCACATATATAGTGGGTCGGCGGCTATAGCCAGCCGGCCACATATATAGTGGGTCGGCGGCTATAGCCAGCCGGCCACATATATAGTGGGTCGGCGGCTATAGCCAGCCGGCCACATATATAGTGGGTCGGCGGCTATAGCCAGCCGGCCACATATATAGTGGGTCGGCGGCTATAGCCAGCCGGCCACATATATAGTGGGTCGGCGGCTATAGCCAGCCGGCCACATATATAGTGGGTCGGCGGCTATAGCCAGCCGGCCACATATATAGTGGGTCGGCGGCTATAGCCAGCCGGTCACATATATAGTGGGTCGGCGGCTATAGCCAGCCGGTCACATATATAGTGGGTCGGCGGCTATAGCCAGCCGGCCACATATATAGTGGGTCGGCGGCTATAGCCAGCCGGCCACATATATAGTGGGTCGGCGGCTATAGCCAGCCGGCCACCCAATATATAGTGGGTCGGCGGCTATAGCCAGCCGGCCACATATATAGTGGGTCGGCGGCTATAGCCAGCCGGCCACATATATAGTGGGTCGGCGGCTATAGCCAGCCGGCCACATATATAGTGGGGTCGGCGGCTATAGCCAGCCGGCCACATATATAGTGGGTCGGCGGCTATAGCCAGCCGGCCACATATATAGTGGGTCGGCGGCTATAGCCAGCCGGCCACATATATAGTGGGTCGGCGGCTATAGCCAGCCGGCCACATATATAGTGGGTCGGCGGCTATAGCCAGCCGGCCACATATATAGTGGGTCGGCGGCTATAGCCAGCCGGCCACATATATAGTGGGTCGGCGGCTATAGCCAGCCGGCCACATATATAGTGGGTCGGCGGCTATAGCCAGCCGGCCACATATATAGTGGGTCGGCGGCTATAGCCAGCCGGCCACATATATAGGGTCGGAGCGCCCCATTGGTCGGCGGCTATAGCCAGC
Source organism: Eumerus sabulonum (assembly GCA_951905685.1). Classification (NCBI taxonomy): domain Eukaryota; kingdom Metazoa; phylum Arthropoda; class Insecta; order Diptera; family Syrphidae; genus Eumerus; species Eumerus sabulonum. The sequence continues at coordinate 3,836 of CATOVK010000027.1, forward strand.
CGGCCACATATATAGTGGGTCGGCGGCTATAGCCAGCCGGCCACATATATAGTGGGTCGGCGGCTATAGCCAGCCGGCCACATATATAGTGGGTCGGCGGCTATAGCCAGCCGGCCACATATATAGTGGGTCGGCGGCTATAGCCAGCCGGCCACATATATAGTGGGTCGGCGGCTATAGCCAGCCGGCCACATATATAGTGGGTCGGCGGCTATAGCCAGCCGGCCACATATATAGTGGGTCGGCGGCTATAGCCAGCCGGCCACATATATAGTGGGTCGGCGGCTATAGCCAGCCGGCCACATATATAGTGGGTCGGCGGCTATAGCCAGCCGACACATATATAGCGAATCGGCGGCTATAGCCAGCCGACACATATATAGTGAATCGGCGGCTATAGCCAGCCGACACATATATAGTGAATCGGCGGCTATAGCCAGCCGGACACATATATAGTGAATCGGCGGCTATAGCCAGCCGACACATATATAGTGAATCGGCGGCTATAGCCAGCCGACACATATATAGTGAATCGGCGGCTATAGCCAGCCGACACATATATAGTGGAATCGGCGGCTATAGCCAGCCGGCCACATATATAGTGAAGGTCGGCGGCTATAGCCAGCCGGCCACATATATAGTGGGTCGGCGGCTATAGCCAGCCGGCCACATATATAGTGGGTCGGCGGCTATAGCCAGCCGGCCACATATATAGTGGGTCGCGGCTATAGCCAGCCGGCCACATATATAGTGGGTCGGCGGCTATAGCCAGCCGGCCACATATATAGTGGGTCGGCGGCTATAGCCAGCCGGCCACATATATAGTGGGTCGGCGGCTATAGCCAGCCGGCCACATATATAGTGGGTCGGCGGCTATAGCCAGCCGGCCACATATATAGTGGGTCGGCGGCTATAGCCAGCCGGCCACATATATAGTGGGTCGGCAGGCTATAGCCAGCCGGCCACATATATAGTGGGTCGGCGGCTATAGCCAGCCGGCCACATATATAGTGGGTCGGCGGCTATAGCCAGCCGGCCACATATATAGTGGGTCGGCGGCTATAGCCAGCCGGCCACATATATAGTGGGTCGGCGGCTATAGCCAGCCGGCCACATATATAGTGGGTCGGCGGCTATAGCCAGCCGGCCACATATATAGTGGGTCGGCGGCTATAGCCAGCCGGCCACATATATAGTGGGTCGGCGGCTATAGCCAGCCGGCCACATATATAGTGGGTCAGGCGGCTATAGCCAGCCGGCCACATATATAGTGGGTCAGGCGGCTATAGCCAGCCGGCCACATATATAGTGGGTCGGCGGCTATAGCCAGCCGGCCACATATATAGTGGGTCGGCGGCTATAGCCAGCCGGCCACATATATAGTGGGTCGGCGGCTATAGCCAGCCGGCCACATATATAGTGGGTCGGCGGCTATAGCCAGCCGGCCACATATATAGTGGGTCGGCGGCTATAGCCAGCCGGCCACATATATAGTGGGTCGGCGGCTATAGCCAGCCGGCCACATATATAGTGGGTCGGCGGCTATAGCCAGCCGGCCACATATATAGTGGGTCGGCGGCTATAGCCAGCCGGCCACATATATAGTGGGTCGGCGGCTATAGCCAGCCGGCCACATATATAGTGGGTCGGCGGCTATAGCCAGCCGGCCACATATATAGTGGGTCGGCGGCTATAGCCAGCCGGCCACATATATAGTGGGTCGGCGGCTATAGCCAGCCGGCCACATATATAGTGGGTCGGCGGCTATAGCCAGCCGGCCACATATATAGTGGGTCGGCGGCTATAGCCAGCCGGTCACATATATAGTGGGTCGGCGGCTATAGCCAGCCGGTCACATATATAGTGGGTCGGCGGCTATAGCCAGCCGGCCACATATATAGTGGGTCGGCGGCTATAGCCAGCCGGCCACATATATAGTGGGTCGGCGGCTATAGCCAGCCGGCCACCCACATATATAGTGGGTCGGCGGCTATAGCCAGCCGGCCACATATATAGTGGGTCGGCGGCTATAGCCAGCCGGCCACATATATAGTGGGTCGGCGGCTATAGCCAGCCGGCCACATATATAGTGGGTCGGCGGCTATAGCCAGCCGGCCACATATATAGTGGGTCGGCGGCTATAGCCAGCCGGCCACATATATAGTGGGTCGGCGGCTATAGCCAGCCGGCCACATATATAGTGGGTCGGCGGCTATAGCCAGCCGGCCACATATATAGTGGGTCGGCGGCTATAGCCAGCCGGCCACATATATAGTGGGTCGGCGGCTATAGCCAGCCGGCCACATATATAGTGGGTCGGCGGCTATAGCCAGCCGGCCACATATATAGTGGGTCGGCGGCTATAGCCAGCCGGCCACATATATAGTGGGTCGGCGGCTATAGCCAGCCGGCCACATATATAGTGGGTCGGCGGCTATAGCCAGCCGGCCACATATATAGTGGGTCGGCGGCTATAGCCAGCCGGCCACATATATAGTGGGTCGGCGGCTATAGCCAGCCGGCCACATATATAGTGGGTCGGCGGCTATAGCCAGCCGGCCACATATATAGTGGGTCGGCGGCTATAGCCAGCCGGCCACATATATAGTGGGTCGGCGGCTATAGCCAGCCGGCCACATATATAGTGGGTCGGCGGCTATAGCCAGCCGGCCACATATATAGTGGGTCGGCGGCTATAGCCAGCCGGCCACATATATAGTGGGTCGGCGGCTATAGCCAGCCGGCCACATATATAGTGGGTCGGCGGCTATAGCCAGCCGGCCACATATATAGTGGGTCGGCGGCTATAGCCAGCCGACACATATATAGCGAATCGGCGGCTATAGCCAGCCGACACATATATAGTGAATCGGCGGCTATAGCCAGCCGACACATATATAGTGAATCGGCGGCTATAGCCAGCCGACACATATATAGTGAATCGGCGGCTATAGCCAGCCGACACATATATAGTGAATCGGCGGCTATAGCCAGCCGACACATATATAGTGAATCGGCGGCTATAACCAGCCGACACATATATAGTGAATCGGCGGCTATAGCCAGCCGACAAATATATAGTGAATCGGCGGCTATAGCCAGCCGACACATATATAGTAAATCGGCGGCTATAACCAGCCGACACATATATTGTGAATCGGCGGCTATAGCCAGCCGACACATATATTGTGAATCGGCGGCTATAGCCAGCCGGGTACATATATAGTGAATCGGCGGCTATAGCCAGCCGACACATATATAGTGAATCGGCGGCTATAGCCAGCCGACACATATATAGTGAATCGGCGGCTATAGCCAGCCGACACATATATAGTGAATCGGCGGCTATAGCCAGCCGACACATATATAGTGAATCGGCGGCTATAGCCAGCCGACACATATATAGTGAATCGGCGGCTATAGCCAGCCGACACATATATAGTGAATCGGCGGCTATAGCAAGCCGACACATATGTATATAGTGAATCGGCGGCTATAGCCAGCCGACACATATATAGTGAATCGGCGGCTATAGCCAGCCGACACATATATAGTGAATCGGCGGCTATAGCCAGCCGACACATATATAGTGAATCGGCGGCTATAGCCAGCCGACACATATATAGTGAATCGGCGGCTATAGCCAGCCGACACATATATAGTGAATCGGCGGCTATAGCCAGCCGACACATATATAGTGAATCGGCGGCTATAGCCAGCCGACACATATATAGTGAATCGGCGGCTATAGCCAGCCGACACATATATAGTAAATCGGCGGCTATAACCAGCCGACACATATATAGTGAATCGGCGGCTATAGCCAGCCGACACATGTGTATATAGTGAATCGGCGGCTATAGCCAGCCGACACATATATAGTGAATCGGCGGCTATAGCCAGCCGACACATATGTATATAGTGAATCGGCGGCTATAGCCAGCCGACACATATATAGTGAATCGGCGGCTATAGCCAGCCGACACATATGTATATAGTGAATCGGCGGCTATAGCCAGCCGACACATATATAGTGAATCGGCGGCTATAGCCAGCCGACACATATGTATATAGTGAATCGGCGGCTATAGCCAGCCGGCCACATATATAGTGGGTCGGCGGCTATAGCCAGCCGGCCACATATATAGTGGGTCGGCGGCTATAGCCAGCCGGCCACATATATAGTGGGTCGGCGGCTATAGCCAGCCGGCCACATATATAGTGGGTCGGCGGCTATAGCCAGCCGGCCACATATATAGTGGGTCGGCGGCTATAGCCAGCCGGCCACATATATAGTGGGTCGGCGGCTATAGCCAGCCGGCCACATATATAGTGAGTCGGCGGCTATAGCCAGCCGGCCACATATATAGTGGGTCGGCGGCTATAGCCAGCCGGCCACATATATAGTGGGTCGGCGGCTATAGCCAGCCGGCCACATATATAGTGGGTCGGCGGCTATAGCCAGCCGGCCACATATATAGTGGGTCGGCGGCTATAGCCAGCCGGCCACATATATAGTGGGTCGGCGGCTATAGCCAGCCGGCCACATATATAGTGGGTCGGCGGCTATAGCCAGCCGGCCACATATATAGTGGGTCGGCGGCTATAGCCAGCCGGCCACATATATAGTGGGTCGGCGGCTATAGCCAGCCGGCCACATATATAGTGGGTCGGCGGCTATAGCCAGCCGGCCACATATATAGTGGGTCGGCGGCTATAGCCAGCCGGCCACATATATAGTGGGTCGGCGGCTATAGCCAGCCGGCCACATATATAGTGGGTCGGCGGCTATAGCCAGCCGGCCACATATATAGTGGGTCGGCGGCTATAGCCAGCCGGCCACATATAAAGTGGGTCGGCGGCTATAGCCAGCCGGCCACATATATAGTGGGTCGGCGGCTATAGCCAGCCGGCCACATATATAGTGGGTCGGCGGCTATAGCCAGCCGGCCACATATATAGTGGGTCGGCGGCTATAGCCAGCCGGCCACATATATAGTGGGTCGGCGGCTATAGCCAGCCGGCCACATATATAGTGGGTCGGCGGCTATAGCCAGCCGGCCACATATATAGTGGGTCGGCGGCTATAGCCAGCCGGCCACATATATAGTGGGTCGGCGGCTATAGCCAGCCGGCCACATATGTATATAGTGGGTCGGCGGCTATAGCCAGCCGGCCACATATATAGTGAATCGGCGGCTATAGCCAGCCGACACATATATAGCGAATCGACGGCTATAGCCAGCCGACACATATATAGTGAATCGGCGGCTATAGCCAGCCGACACATATATAGTGAATCGGCGGCTATAGCCAGCCGACACATATATAGTGAATCGGCGGCTATAGCCAGCCGACACATATATAGTGAATCGGCGGCTATAGCCAGCCGACACATATATAGTGAATCGGCGGCTATAGCCAGCCGACACATATATAGTGAATCGGCGGCTACAACCAGCCGACACATATATAGTGAATCGGCGGCTATAGCCAGCCGACAAATATATAGTGAATCGGCGGCTATAGCCAGCCGACACATATATTGTGAATCGGCGGCTATAGCCAGCCGACACATATATTGTGAATCGGCGGCTATAGCCAGCCGACACATATATTGTGAATCGGCGGCTATAGCCAGCCGACACATATATTGTGAATCGGCGGCTATAGCCAGCCGGGTACATATATAGTGAATCGGCGGCTATAGCCAGCCGACACATATATAGTGAATCGGCGGCTATAGCCAGCCGACACATATATAGTGAATCGGCGGCTATAGCCAGCCGACACATATATAGTGAATCGGCGGCTATAGCAAGCCGACACATATGTATATAGTGAATCGGCGGCTATAGCCAGCCGACACATATATAGTGAATCGGCGGCTATAGCCAGCCGACACATATATAGTGAATCGGCGGCTATAGCCAGCCGACACATATATAGTGAATCGGCGGCTATAGCCAGCCGACACATATATAGTGAATCGGCGGCTATAGCCAGCCGACACATATATAGTGAATCGGCGGCTATAGCCAGCCGACACATATATAGTGAATCGGCGGCTATAGCCAGCCGACACATATATAGTGAATCGGCGGCTATAGCCAGCCGACACATATATAGTGAATCGGCGGCTATAGCCAGCCGACACATATATAGTGAATCGGCGGCTATAGCCAGCCGACACATATATAGTGAATCGGCGGCTATAGCCAGCCGACACATATATAGTGAATCGGCGGCTATAGCCAGCCGGCCACATATATAGTGGGTCGGCGGCTATAGCCAGCCGGCCACATATATAGTGGGTCGGCGGCTATAGCCAGCCGGCCACATATATAGTGAATCGGCGGCTATAGCCAGCCGGCCACATATATAGTGGGTCGGCGGCTATAGCCAGCCGGCCACATATATAGTGGGTCGGCGGCTATAGCCAGCCGGCCACATATATAGTGGGTCGGCGGCTATAGCCAGCCGGCCACATATATAGTGGGTCGGCGGCTATAGCCAGCCGGCCACATATATAGTGGGTCGGCGGCTATAGCCAGCCGGCCACATATATAGTGGGTCGGCGGCTATAGCCAGCCGGCCACATATATAGTGGGTCGGCGGCTATAGCCAGCCGGCCACATATATAGTGGGTCGGCGGCTATAGCCAGCCGGCCACATATATAGTGGGTCGGCGGCTATAGCCAGCCGGCCACATATATAGTGGGTCGGCGGCTATAGCCAGCCGGCCACATATATAGTGGGTCGGCGGCTATAGCCAGCCGGCCACATATATAGTGGGTCGGCGGCTATAGCCAGCCGGCCACATATATAGTGGGTCGGCGGCTATAGCCAGCCGGCCACATATATAGTGGGTCGGCGGCTATAGCCAGCCGGCCACATATATAGTGGGTCGGCGGCTATAGCCAGCCGGCCACATATATAGTGGGTCGGCGGCTATAGCCAGCCGGCCACATATATAGTGGGTCGGCGGCTATAGCCAGCCGGCCACATATAAAGTGGGTCGGCGGCTATAGCCAGCCGGTCACATATATAGTGGGTCGGCGGCTATAGCCAGCCGGCCACATATATAGTGGGTCGGCGGCTATAGCCAGCCGGCCACATATATAGTGGGTCGGCGGCTATAGCCAGCCGGCCACATATATAGTGGGTCGGCGGCTATAGCCAGCCGGCCACATATATAGTGGGTCGGCGGCTATAGCCAGCCGGCCACATATATAGTGAATCGGCGGCTATAGCCAGCCGACACATATATAGCGAATCGACGGCTATAGCCAGCCGACACATATATAGTGAATCGGCGGCTATAGCCAGCCGACACATATATAGTGAATCGGCGGCTATAGCCAGCCGACACATATATAGTGAATCGGCGGCTATAGCCAGCCGACACATATATAGTGAATCGGCGGCTATAGCCAGCCGACACATTTATAGTGAATCGGCGGCTATAACCAGCCGACACATATATAGTGAATCGGCGGCTATAGCCAGCCGACAAATATATAGTGAATCGGCGGCTATAGCCAGCCGACACATATATTGTGAATCGGCGGCTATAGCCAGCCGACACATATATTGTGAATCGGCGGCTATAGCCAGCCGACACATATATTGTGAATCGGCGGCTATAGCCAGCCGGGTACATATATAGTGAATCGGCGGCTATAGCCAGCCGACACATATATAGTGAATCGGCGGCTATAGCCAGCCGACACATATATAGTGAATCGGCGGCTATAGCCAGCCGACACATATATAGTGAATCGGCGGCTATAGCCAGCCGACACATATATAGTGAATCGGCGGCTATAGCCAGCCGACACATATATAGTGAATCGGCGGCTATAGCCAGCCGACACATATATAGTGAATCGGCGGCTATAGCAAGCCGACACATATGTATATAGTGAATCGGCGGCTATAGCCAGCCGACACATATATAGTGAATCGGCGGCTATAGCCAGCCGACACATATATAGTGGGTCGGCGGCTATAGCCAGCCGACACATATATAGTGAATCGGCGGCTATAGCCAGCCGACACATATGTATATAGTGAATCGGCGGCTATAGCCAGCCGACACATATATAGTGAATCGGCGGCTATAGCCAGCCGACACATATGTATATAGTGAATCGGCGGCTATAGCCAGCCGACACATATATAGTGAATCGGCGGCTATAGCCAGCCGACACATATGTATATAGTGAATCGGCGGCTATAGCCAGCCGACACATATATAGTGAATCGGCGGCTATAGCCAGCCGACACATATGTATATAGTGAATCGGCGGCTATAGCCAGCCGACACATATATAGTGAATCGGCGGCTATAGCCAGCCGACACATATGTATATAGTGAATCGGCGGCTATAGCCAGCCGACACATGTATAGTGAATCGGCGGCTATAGCCAGCCGACACATATGTATATAGTGAATCGGCGGCTATAGCCAGCCGACACATATATAGTGAATCGGCGGCTATAGCCAGCCGACACATATGTATATAGTGAATCGGCGGCTATAGCCAGCCGACACATATATAGTGAATCGGCGGCTATAGCCAGCCGACACATATGTATATAGTGAATCGGCGGCTATAGCCAGCCGACACATATGTATATAGTGAATCGGCGGCTATAGCCAGCCGACACATATATAGTGAATCGGCGGCTATAGCCAGCCGACACATATGTATATAGTGAATCGGCGGCTATAGCCAGCCGACACATATATAGTGAATCGGCGGCTATAGCCAGCCGACACATATGTATATAGTGAATCGGCGGCTATAGCCAGCCGACACATATATAGTGAATCGGCGGCTATAGCCAGCCGACACATATGTATATAGTGAATCGGCGGCTATAGCCAGCCGACACATATATAGTGAATCGGCGGCTATAGCCAGCCGACACATATGTATATAGTGAATCGGCGGCTATAGCCAGCCGACACATATGTATATAGTGAATCGGCGGCTATAGCCAGCCGACACATATATAGTGAATCGGCGGCTATAGCCAGCCGACACATATATAGTGAATCGGCGGCTATAGCCAGCCGACACATATATAGTGAATCGGCGGCTATAGCCAGCCGACACATATGTATATAGTGAATCGGCGGCTATAGCCAGCCGACACATATATAGTGAATCGGCGGCTATAGCCAGCCGACACATATGTATATAGTGAATCGACGGCTTTAGCCAGCCGACACATATATAGTGAATCGGCGGCTATAGCCAGCCGACACATATGTATATAGTGAATCGGCGGCTATAGCCAGCCGACACATATATAGTGAATCGGCGGCTATAGCCAGCCGACACATATGTATATAGTGAATCGGCGGCTATAGCCAGCCGACACATATATAGTGAATCGGCGGCTATAGCCAGCCGACACATATGTATATAGTGAATCGGCGGCTATAGCCAGCCGACACATATGTATATAGTGAATCGGCGGCTATAGCCAGCCGACACATATATAGTGAATCGGCGGCTATAGCCAGCCGACACATATATAGTGAATCGGCGGCTATAGCCAGCCGACACATATATAGTGAATCGGCGGCTATAGCCAGCCGACACATATATAGTGAATCGGCGGCTATAGCCAGCCGACACATATATAGTGAATCGGCGGCTATAGCCAGCCGACACATATATAGTGAATCGGCGGCTATAGCCAGCCGACACATATATAGTGAATCGGCGGCTATAGCCAGCCGACACATATATAGTGAATCGGCGGCTATAGCCAGCCGACACATATATAGTGAATCGGCGGCTATAGCCAGCCGACACATATATAGTGAATCGGCGGCTATAGCCAGCCGACACATATATAGTGAATCGGCGGCTATAGCCAGCCGACACATATATAGTGAATCGGCGGCTATAGCCAGCCGACACATATATAGTGAATCGGCGGCTATAGCCAGCCGACACATATATAGTGAATCGGCGGCTATAGCCAGCCGACACATATATAGTGAATCGGCGGCTATAGCCAGCCGACACATATATAGTGAATCGGCGGCTATAGCCAGCCGACACATATATAGTGAATCGGCGGCTATAGCCAGCCGACACATATATAGTGAATCGGCGGCTATAGCCAGCCGACACATATATAGTGAATCGGCGGCTATAGCCAGCCGACACATATATAGTGAATCGGCGGCTATAGCCAGCCGACACATATATAGTGAATCGGCGGCTATAGCCAGCCGACACATATATAGTGAATCGGCGGCTATAGCCAGCCGACACATATATAGTGAATCGGCGGCTATAGCCAGCCGACACATATATAGTGAATCGGCGGCTATAGCCAGCCGACACATATATAGTGAATCGGCGGCTATAGCCAGCCGACACATATATAGTGAATCGGCGGCTATAGCCAGCCGACACATATATAGTGAATCGGCGGCTATAGCCAGCCGACACATATATAGTGAATCGGCGGCTATAGCCAGCCGACACATATATAGTGAATCGGCGGCTATAGCCAGCCGACACATATATAGTGAATCGGCGGCTATAGCCAGCCGACACATATGGCGGCTATAGCCAGCCGACACATATATAGTGAATCGGCGGCTATAGCCAGCCGACACATATATAGTGAATCGGCGGCTATAGCCAGCCGACACATATATAGTGAATCGGCGGCTATAGCCAGCCGACACATATATAGTGAATCGGCGGCTATAGCCAGCCGACACATATATAGTGAATCGGCGGCTATAGCCAGCCGACACATATATAGCGAATCGACGGCTATAGCCAGCCGACACATATATAGTGAATCGGCGGCTATAGCCAGCCGACACATATGTATATAGTGAATCGGCGGCTATAGCCAGCCGACACATATATAGTGGATCGGCGGCTATAGCCAGCCGACACATATATAGTGAATCGGCGGCTATAGCCAGCCGACACATATATAGTTGGTCGGCGGCTATAGCCAGCCGGCCACATATATAGTTGGTCGGCGGCTATAGCCAGCCGGCCACATATATAGTGGGTCGGCGGCTATAGCCAGCCGGCCACATATATAGTGGGTCGGCGGCTATAGCCAGCCGGCCACATATATAGTGGGTCGGCGGCTATAGCCAGCCGGCCACATATATAGTGGGTCGGCGGCTATAGCCAGCCGGCCACATATATAGTGGGTCGGCGGCTATAGCCAGCCGGCCACATATATAGTGGGTCGGCGGCTATAGCCAGCCGGCCACATATATAGTGGGTCGGCGGCTATAGCCAGCCGGCCACATATATAGTGGGTCGGCGGCTATAGCCAGCCGGCCACATATATAGTGGGTCGGCGGCTATAGCCAGCCGGCCACATATATAGTGGGTCGGCGGCTATAGCCAGCCGGCCACATATATAGTGGGTCGGCGGCTATAGCCAGCCGGCCACATATATAGTGGGTCGGCGGCTATAGCCAGCCGGCCACATATATAGTGGGTCGGCGGCTATAGCCAGCCGGCCACATATATAGTGGGTCGGCGGCTATAGCCAGCCGGCCACATATATAGTGGGTCGGCGGCTATAGCCAGCCGGCCACATATATAGTGGGTCGGCGGCTATAGCCAGCCGGCCACATATATAGTGGGTCGGCGGCTATAGCCAGCCGGCCACATATATAGTGGGTCGGCGGCTATAGCCAGCCGGCCACATATATAGTGGGTCGGCGGCTATAGCCAGCCGGCCACATATATAGTGGGTCGGCGGCTATAGCCAGCCGGCCACATATATAGTGGGTCGGCGGCTATAGCCAGCCGGCCACATATATAGTGGGTCGGCGGCTATAGCCAGCCGGCCACATATATAGTGGGTCGGCGGCTATAGCCAGCCGGCCACATATATAGTGGGTCGGCGGCTATAGCCAGCCGGCCACATATATAGTGGGTCGGCGGCTATAGCCAGCCGGCCACATATATAGTGGGTCGGCGGCTATAGCCAGCCGGCCACATATATAGTGGGTCGGCGGCTATAGCCAGCCGGCCACATATATAGTGGGTCGGCGGCTATAGCCAGCCGGCCACATATATAGTGGGTCGGCGGCTATAGCCAGCCGGCCACATATATAGTGGGTCGGCGGCTATAGCCAGCCGGCCACATATATAGTGGGTCGGCGGCTATAGCCAGCCGGCCACATATATAGTGGGTCGGCGGCTATAGCCAGCCGGCCACATATATAGTGGGTCGGCGGCTATAGCCAGCCGGCCACATATATAGTGGGTCGGCGGCTATAGCCAGCCGGCCACATATATAGTGGGTCGGCGGCTATAGCCAGCCGGCCACATATATAGTGGGTCGGCGGCTATAGCCAGCCGGCCACATATATAGTGGGTCGGCGGCTATAGCCAGCCGGCCACATATATAGTGGGTCGGCGGCTATAGCCAGCCGGCCACATATATAGTGGGTCGGCGGCTATAGCCAGCCAGCCACATATATAGTGGGTCGGCGGCTATAGCCAGCCGGCCACATATATAGTGGGTCGGCGGCTATAGCCAGCCGGCCACATATATAGTGGGTCGGCGGCTATAGCCAGCCGGCCACATATATAGTGGGTCGGCGGCTATAGCCAGCCGGCCACATATATAGTGGGTCGGCGGCTATAGCCAGCCGGCCACATATATAGTGGGTCGGCGGCTATAGCCAGCCGGCCACATATATAGTGGGTCGGCGGCTATAGCCAGCCGGCCACATATATAGTGAATCGGCGGCTATAGCCAGCCGACACATATATAGTGAATCGGCGGCTATAGCCAGCCGACACATATATAGTGAATCGGCGGCTATAGCCAGCCGACACATATATAGTGAATCGGCGGCTATAGCCAGCCGACACATATATAGTGAATCGGCGGCTATAGCCAGCCGACACATATATAGTGAATCGGCGGCTATAGCCAGCCGACACATATAAAGTGAATCGGCGGCTATAGCCAGCCGGCCACATATATAGTGGGTCGGCGGCTATAGCCAGCCGGCCACATATATAGTGGGTCGGCGGCTATAGCCAGCCGGCCACATATATAGTGGGTCGGCGGCTATAGCCAGCCGGCCACATATATAGTGGGTCGGCGGCTATAGCCAGCCGGCCACATATATAGTGGGTCGGCGGCTATAGCCAGCCGGCCACATATATAGTGGGTCGGCGGCTATAGCCAGCCGGCCACATATATAGTGGGTCGGCGGCTATAGCCAGCCGGCCACATATATAGTGGGTCGGCGGCTATAGCCAGCCGGCCACATATATAGTGGGTCGGCGGCTATAGCCAGCCGGCCACATTTATAGTGGGTCGGCGGCTATAGCCAGCCGGCCACATATATAGTGGGTCGGCGGCTATAGCCAGCCGGCCACATTTATAGTGGGTCGGCGGCTATAGCCAGCCGGCCACATATATAGTGGGTCGGCGGCTATAGCCAGCCGGCCACATATATAGTGGGTCGGCGGCTATAGCCAGCCGGCCACATATATAGTGGGTCGGCGGCTATAGCCAGCCGGCCACATATATAGTGGGTCGGCGGCTATAGCCAGCCGGCCACATATATAGTGGGTCGGCGGCTATAGCCAGCCGGCCACATATATAGTGGGTCGGCGGCTATAGCCAGCCGGTCACGTATATAGTGAATCGGCGGCTATAGCCAGCCGACACATATATAGCGAATCGACGGCTATAGCCAGCCGACACATATATAGTGAATCGACGGCTATAGCCAGCCGACACATATATAGTGAATCGGCGGCTATAGCCAGCCGACACATATATAGTGAATCGGCGGCTATAGCCAGCCGACACATATATAGTGAATCGGCGGCTATAGCCAGCCGACACATATATAGTGAATCGGCGGCTATAGCCAGCCGGCCACATATATAGTGGGTCGGCGGCTATAGCCAGCCGGCCACATATATAGTGGGTCGGCGGCTATAGCCAGCCGGCCACATATATAGTGGGTCGGCGGCTATAGCCAGCCGGCCACATATATAGTGGGTCGGCGGCTATAGCCAGCCGGCCACATATATAGTGGGTCGGCGGCTATAGCCAGCCGGCCACATATATAGTGGGTCAGCGGCTATAGCCAGCCGGCCACATATATAGTGGGTCGGCGGCTATAGCCAGCCGGCCACATATATAGTGGGTCAGCGGCTATAGCCAGCCGGCCACATATATAGTGGGTCGGCGGCTATAGCCAGCCGGCCACATATATAGTGGGTCGGCGGCTATAGCCAGCCGGCCACATATATAGTGGGTCGGCGGCTATAGCCAGCCGGCCACATATATAGTGGGTCGGCGGCTATAGCCAGCCGGCCACATATATAGTGGGTCGGCGGCTATAGCCAGCCGGCCACATATATAGTGGGTCGGCGGCTATAGCCAGCCGGCCACATATATAGTGGGTCGGCGGCTATAGCCAGCCGGCCACATATATAGTGGGTCGGCGGCTATAGCCAGCCGGCCACATATATAGTGGGTCGGCGGCTATAGCCAGCCGGCCACATATATAGTGGGTCGGCGGCTATAGCCAGCCGGCCACATATATAGTGGGTCGGCGGCTATAGCCAGCCGGCCACATATATAGTGGGTCGGCGGCTATAGCCAGCCGGCCACATATATAGTGGGTCGGCGGCTATAGCCAGCCGGCCACATATATAGTGGGTCGGCGGCTATAGCCAGCCGGCCACATATATAGTGGGTCGGCGGCTATAGCCAGCCGGCCACATATATAGTGGGTCGGCGGCTATAGCCAGCCGACACATATATAGTGAATCGGCGGCTATAGCCAGCCGACACATATATAGTGAATCGGCGGCTATAGCCAGCCGACACATATATAGTGAATCGGCGGCTATAGCCAGCCGACACATATATAGTGAATCGGCGGCTATAGCCAGCCGACACATATATAGTGAATCGGCGGCTATAGCCAGCCGACACATATATAGTGGGTCGGCGGCTATAGCCAGCCGACACATATATAGTGAATCGGCGGCTATAGCCAGCCGACACATATAAAGTGAATCGGCGGCTATAGCCAGCCGGCCACATATATAGTGGGTCGGCGGCTATAGCCAGCCGGCCACATATATAGTGGGTCGGCGGCTATAGCCAGCCGGCCACATATATAGTGGGTCGGCGGCTATAGCCAGCCGGCCACATATATAGTGGGTCGGCGGCTATAGCCAGCCGGCCACATATATAGTGGGTCGGCGGCTATAGCCAGCCGGCCACATATATAGTGGGTCGGCGGCTATAGCCAGCCGGCCACATTTATAGTGGGTCGGCGGCTATAGCCAGCCGGCCACATATATAGTGGGTCGGCGGCTATAGCCAGCCGGCCACATATATAGTGGGTCGGCGGCTATAGCCAGCCGGCCACATATATAGTGGGTCGGCGGCTATAGCCAGCCGGCCACATATATAGTGGGTCGGCGGCTATAGCCAGCCGGCCACATATATAGTGGGTCGGCGGCTATAGCCAGCCGGCCACATATATAGTGGGTCGGCGGCTATAGCCAGCCGGCCACATATATAGTGGGTCGGCGGCTATAGCCAGCCGGTCACATATATAGTGAATCGGCGGCTATAGCCAGCCGACACATATATAGCGAATCGACGGCTATAGCCAGCCGACACATATATAGTGAATCGGCGGCTATAGCCAGCCGACACATATATAGTGAATCGGCGGCTATAGCCAGCCGACACATATATAGTGAATCGGCGGCTATAGCCAGCCGACACATATATAGTGAATCGGCGGCTATAGCCAGCCGACACATATATAGTGAATCGGCGGCTATAACCAGCCGACACATATATAGTGAATCGGCGGCTATAGCCAGCCGACACATATATTGTGAATCGGCGGCTATAGCCAGCCGACACATATATTGTGAATCGGCGGCTATAGCCAGCCGACACATATATTGTGAATCGGCGGCTATAGCCAGCCGGGTACATATATAGTGAATCGGCGGCTATAGCCAGCCGACACATATATAGTGAATCGGCGGCTATAGCCAGCCGACACATATATAGTGAATCGGCGGCTATAGCCAGCCGACACATATATAGTGAATCGGCGGCTATAGCCAGCCGACACATATATAGTGAATCGGCGGCTATAGCCAGCCGACACATATATAGTGAATCGGCGGCTATAGCCAGCCGACACATATATAGTGAATCGGCGGCTATAGCCAGCCGACACATATATAGTGAATCGGCGGCTATAGCCAGCCGACACATATATAGTGAATCGGCGGCTATAGCCAGCCGACACATATATAGTGAATCGGCGGCTATAGCCAGCCGACACATATATAGTGAATCGGCGGCTATAGCCAGCCGACACATATATAGTGAATCGGCGGCTATAGCCAGCCGACACATATATAGTGAATCGGCGGCTATAGCCAGCCGACACATATATAGTGAATCGGCGGCTATAGCCAGCCGACACATATATAGTGAATCGGCGGCTATAGCCAGCCGACACATATATAGTGAATCGGCGGCTATAGCCAGCCGACACATATATAGTGAATCGGCGGCTATAGCCAGCCGACACATATATAGTGAATCGGCGGCTATAGCAAGCCGACACATATGTATATAGTGAATCGGCGGCTATAGCCAGCCGACACATATATAGTGAATCGGCGGCTATAGCCAGCCGACACATATATAGTGAATCGGCGGCTATAGCCAGCCGACACATATGTATATAGTGAATCGGCGGCTATAGCCAGCCGACACATATATAGTGAATCGGCGGCTATAGCCAGCCGACACATATATAGTGAATCGGCGGCTATAGCCAGCCGACACATATATAGTGAATCGGCGGCTATAGCCAGCCGACACATATATAGTGAATCGGCGGCTATAGCCAGCCGACACATATATAGTAAATCGGCGGCTATAACCAGCCGACACATATATAGTGAATCGGCGTCTATAGCCAGCCGACACATATGTATATAGTGAATCGGCGGCTATAGCCAGCCGACACATATATAGTGAATCGGCGGCTATAGCCAGCCGACACATATGTATATAGTGAATCGGCGGCTATAGCCAGCCGACACATATATAGTGAATCGGCGGCTATAGCCAGCCGACACATATGTATATAGTGAATCGGCGGCTATAGCCAGCCGACCCATATATAGTGAATCGGCGGCTATAGCCAGCCGACACATATGTATATAGTGAATCGGCGGCTATAGCCAGCCGACACATATATAGTGAATCGGCGGCTATAGCCAGCCGACACATATGTATATAGTGAATCGGCGGCTATAGCCATCCGACACATATCATAGTGAATCGGCGGCTATAGCCAGCGACACATATGTATATAGTGAATCGGCGGCTATAGCCAGCCGACACATATATAGTGAATCGGCGGCTATAGCCAGCCGACACATATGTATATAGTGAATCGGCGGCTATAGCCAGCCGACACATATATAGTGAATCGGCGGCTATAGCCAGCCGACACATATGTATATAGTGAATCGGCGGCTATAGCCAGCCGACACATATATAGTGAATCGGCGGCTATAGCCAGCCGACACATATATAGTGAATCGGCGGCTATAGCCAGCCGACACATATGTATATAGTGAATCGGCGGCTATAGCCAGCCGACACATATATAGTGAATCGGCGGCTATAGCCAGCCGACACATATGTATATAGTGAATCGGCGGCTATAGCCAGCCGACACATATATAGTGAATCGGCGGCTATAGCCAGCCGACACATATGTATATAGTGAATCGGCGGCTATAGCCAGCCGACACATATATAGTGAATCGGCGGCTATAGCCAGCCGACACATATGTATATAGTGAATCGGCGGCTATAGCCAGCCGACACATATATAGTGAATCGGCGGCTATAGCCAGCCGACACATATGTATATAGTGAATCGGCGGCTATAGCCAGCCGACACATATATAGTGAATCGGCGGCTATAGCCAGCCGACACATATGTATATAGTGAATCGGCGGCTATAGCCAGCCGACACATATATAGTGAATCGGCGGCTATAGCCAGCCGACACATATGTATATAGTGAATCGGCGGCTATAGCCAGCCGGCACATATATAGTGAATCGGCGGCTATAGCCAGCCGACACATATGTATATAGTGAATCGGCGGCTATAGCCAGCCGACACATATATAGTGAATCGGCGGCTATAGCCAGCCGACACATATGTATATAGTGAATCGGCGGCTATAGCCAGCCGACACATATATAGTGAATCGGCGGCTATAGCCAGCCGACACATATGTATATAGTGAATCGGCGGCTATAGCCAGCCGACACATATATAGTGAATCGGCGGCTATAGCCAGCCGACACATATGTATATAGTGCATCGGCGGCTATAGCCAGCCGACACATATATAGTGAATCGGCGGCTATAGCCAGCCGACACATATGTATATAGTGAATCGGCGGCTATAGCCAGCCGACACATATGTATATAGTGAATCGGCGGCTATAGCCAGCCGACACATATATAGTGAATCGGCGGCTATAGCCAGCCGACACATATGTATATAGTGAATCGGCGGCTATAGCCAGCCGACACATATATAGTGAATCGGCGGCTATAGCCAGCCGACACATATGTATATAGTGAATCGGCGGCTATAGCCAGCCGACACATATATAGTGAATCGGCGGCTATAGCCAGCCGACACATATGTATATAGTGAATCGGCGGCTATAGCCAGCCGACACATATATAGTGAATCGGCGGCTATAGCCAGCCGACACATATGTATATAGTGAATCGGCGGCTATAGCCAGCCGACACATATATAGTGAATCGGCGGCTATAGCCAGCCGACACATATGTATATAGTGAATCGGCGGCTATAGCCAGCCGACACATATATAGTGGCTATAGCCGGCCGACACATATATAGTGAATCGGCGGCTATAGCCAGCCGACACATATATAGTGAATCGGCGGCTATAGCCAGCCGACACATATATAGTGAATCGGCGGCTATAGCCAGCCGACACATATATAGTGAATCGGCGGCTATAGCCAGCCGACACATATGTATATAGTGAATCGGCGGCTATAGCCAGCCGACACATATATAGTGAATCGGCGGCTATAGCCAGCCGACACATATGTATATAGTGAATCGGCGGCTATAGCCAGCCGACACATATATAGTGAATCGGCGGCTATAGCCAGCCGACACATATGTATATAGTGAATCGGCGGCTATAGCCAGCCGACACATATATAGTGGCTATAGCCGGCCGACACATATATAGTGAATCGGCGGCTATAGCCAGCCGACACATATATAGTGAATCGGCGGCTATAGCCAGCCGACACATATATAGTGAATCGGCGGCTATAGCCAGCCGACACATATATAGTGAATCGGCGGCTATAGCCAGCCGACACATATATAGTGAATCGGCGGCTATAGCCAGCCGACACATATATAGTGAATCGGCGGCTATAGCCAGCCGACACATATATAGTGAATCGGCGGCTATAGCCAGCCGACACATATATAGTGAATCGGCGGCTATAGCCAGCCGACACATATATAGTGAATCGGCGGCTATAGCCAGCCGACACATATATAGTGAATCGGCGGCTATAGCCAGCCGACACATATATAGTGAATCGGCGGCTATAGCCAGCCGACACATATATAGTGAATCGGCGGCTATAGCCAGCCGACACATATATAGTGAATCGGCGGCTATAGCCAGCCGACACATATATAGTGAATCGGCGGCTATAGCCAGCCGACACATATATAGTGAATCGGCGGCTATAGCCAGCCGACACATATATAGTGAATCGGCGGCTATAGCCAGCCGACACATATATAGTGAATCGGCGGCTATAGCCAGCCGACACATATATAGTGAATCGGCGGCTATAGCCAGCCGACACATATAAAGTGAATCGGCGGCTATAGCCAGCCGGCCACATATATAGTGGGTCGGCGGCTATAGCCAGCCGGCCACATATATAGTGGGTCGGCGGCTATAGCCAGCCGGCCACATATATAGTGGGTCGGCGGCTATAGCCAGCCGGCCACATATATAGTGGGTCGGCGGCTATAGCCAGCCGGCCACATTTATAGTGGGTCGGCGGCTATAGCCAGCCGGCCACATATGTATATAGTGGGTCGGCGGCTATAGCCAGCCGGCCACATATATAGTGGGTCGGCGGCTATAGCCAGCCGGCCACATATATAGTGGGTCGGCGGCTATAGCCAGCCGGCCACATATATAGTGGGTCGGCGGCTATAGCCAGCCGGCCACATATATAGTGGGTCGGCGGCTATAGCCAGCCGGCCACATATATAGTGGGTCGGCGGCTATAGCCAGCCGGCCACATATATAGTGGGTCGGCGGCTATAGCCAGCCGGCCACATATATAGTGGGTCGGCGGCTATAGCCAGCCGGCCACATATATAGTGGGTCGGCGGCTATAGCCAGCCGGCCACATATATAGTGGGTCGGCGGCTATAGCCAGCCGGTCACATATATAGTGAATCGGCGGCTATAGCCAGCCGACACATATATAGCGAATCGACGGCTATAGCCAGCCGACACATATATAGTGAATCGGCGGCTATAGCCAGCCGACACATATATAGTGAATCGGCGGCTATAGCCAGCCGACACATATATAGTGAATCGGCGGCTATAGCCAGCCGACACATATATAGTGAATCGGCGGCTATAGCCAGCCGACACATATATAGTGAATCGGCGGCTATAACCAGCCGACACATATATAGTGAATCGGCGGCTATAGCCAGCCGACAAATATATAGTGAATCGGCGGCTATAGCCAGCCGACACATATATTGTGAATCGGCGGCTATAGCCAGCCGACACATATATTGTGAATCGGCGGCTATAGCCAGCCGACACATATATTGTGAATCGGCGGCTATAGCCAGCCGGGTACATATATAGTGAATCGGCGGCTATAGCCAGCCGACACATATATAGTGAATCGGCGGCTATAGCCAGCCGACACATATATAGTGAATCGGCGGCTATAGCCAGCCGACACATATATAGTGAATCGGCGGCTATAGCCAGCCGACACATATATAGTGAATCGGCGGCTATAGCCAGCCGACACATATATAGTGAATCGGCGGCTATAGCCAGCCGACACATATATAGTGAATCGGCGGCTATAGCCAGCCGACACATATATAGTGAATCGGCGGCTATAGCCAGCCGACACATATATAGTGAATCGGCGGCTATAGCCAGCCGACACATATATAGTGAATCGGCGGCTATAGCCAGCCGACACATATATAGTGAATCGGCGGCTATAGCCAGCCGACACATATATAGTGAATCGGCGGCTATAGCCAGCCGACACATATATAGTGAATCGGCGGCTATAGCCAGCCGACACATATATAGTGAATCGGCGGCTATAGCCAGCCGACACATATATAGTGAATCGGCGGCTATAGCCAGCCGACACATATATAGTGAATCGGCGGCTATAGCCAGCCGACACATATATAGTGAATCGGCGGCTATAGCCAGCCGACACATATATAGTGAATCGGCGGCTATAGCCAGCCGACACATATATAGTGAATCGGCGGCTATAGCCAGCCGACACATATATAGTGAATCGGCGGCTATAGCCAGCCGACACATATATAGTGAATCGGCGGCTATAGCCAGCCGACACATATATAGTGAATCGGCGGCTATAGCAGCCGACACATATTATAGTGAATCGGCGGCTATAGCCAGCCGACACATATATAGTGAATCGGCGGCTATAGCCAGCCGACACATATATAGTGAATCGGCGGCTATAGCCAGCCGACACATATATAGTGAATCGGCGGCTATAGCCAGCCGACACATATATAGTGAATCGGCGGCTATAGCCAGCCGACACATATTATAGTGAATCGGCGGCTATAGCCAGCCGACACATATATAGTGAATCGGCGGCTATAGCCAGCCGACACATATATAGTGAATCGGCGGCTATAGCCAGCCGACACATATATAGTGAATCGGCGGCTATAGCCAGCCGACACATAT
>CATOVK010000028.1:0-39142 GCA_951905685.1 Eumerus sabulonum
GGTGAGCTGTCGCGATACCGGTCACCTATAGTGGCCTGGTGAGCTGTCGCGATACCGGTCACCTATAGTGGCCTGGTGAGCTGTCGCGATACCGGTCACCTATAGTGGCCTGGTGAGCTGTCGCGATACCGGTCACCTATAGTGGCCTGGTGAGCTGTCGCGATACCGGTCACCTATAGTGGCCTGGTGAGCTGTCGCGATACCGGTCACCTATAGTGGCCTGGTGAGCTGTCGCGATACCGGTCACCTATAGTGGCCTGGTGAGCTGTCGCGATACCGGTCACCTATAGTGGCCTGGTGAGCTGTCGCGATACCGGTCACCTATAGTGGCCTGGTGAGCTGTCGCGATACCGGTCACCTATAGTGGCCTGGTGAGCTGTCGCGATACCGGTCACCTATAGTGGCCTGGTGAGCTGTCGCGATACCGGTCACATATAGTGGCCTGGTGAGCTGTCGCGATACCGGTCACCTATAGTGGGCCTGGTGAGCTGTCGCGATACCGGTCACATATAGTGGCCTGGTGAGCTGTCGCGATACCGGTCACATATAGTGGCCTGGTGAGCTGTCGCGATACCGGTCACATATAGTGGCCTGGTGAGCTGTCGCGATACCGGTCACATATAGTGGCCTGGTGAGCTGTCGCGATACCGGTCACATATAGTGGCCTGGTGAGCTGTCGCGATACCGGTCACATATAGTGGCCTGGTGAGCTGTCGCGATACCGGTCACATATAGTGGCCTGGTGAGCTGTCGCGATACCGGTCACATATAGTGGCCTGGTGAGCTGTCGCGATACCGGTCACATATAGTGGCCTGGTGAGCTGTCGCGATACCGGTCACATATAGTGGCCTGGTGAGCTGTCGCGATACCGGTCACATATAGTGGCCTGGTGAGCTGTCGCGATACCGGTCACATATAGTGGCCTGGTGAGCTGTCGCGATACCGGTCACATATAGTGGCCTGGTGAGCTGTCGCGATACCGGTCACATATAGTGGCCTGGTGAGCTGTCGCGATACCGGTCACATATAGTGGCCTGGTGAGCCTGTCGCTCGATACCGGTCACATATAGTGGCCTGGTGAGCTGTCGCGATACCGGTCACATATAGTGGCCTGGTGAGCTGTCGCGATACCGGTCACATATAGTGGCCTGGTGAGCTGTCGCGATACCGGTCACATATAGTGGCCTGGTGAGCTGTCGCGATACCGGTCACATATAGTGGCCTGGTGAGCTGTCGCGATACCGGTCACCTATAGTGGCCTGGTGAGCTGTCGCGATACCGGTCACCTATAGTGGCCTGGTGAGCTGTCGCGATACCGGTCACCTATAGTGGCCTGGTGAGCTGTCGCGATACCGGTCACATATAGTGGCCTGGTGAGCTGTCGCGATACCGGTCACCTATAGTGGCCTGGTGAGCTGTCGCGATACCGGTCACCTATAGTGGCCTGGTGAGCTGTCGCGATACCGGTCACCTATAGTGGCCTGGTGAGCTGTCGCGATGCCGGCACCTATAGTGGCCTGGTGAGCTGTCGAGCTGCCGGCCACCTATAGTGGCCTGGTGAGCTGTCGAGCTGCCGGGCCACCTATAGTGGCCTGGTGAGCTGTCGAGCTGCCGGCCTGGTGAGCTGTCGCGATACCGGTCACCTATAGTGGCCTGGTGAGCTGTCGCGATACCGGTCACCTATAGTGGCCTGGTGAGCTGTCGCGATACCGGTCACCTATAGTGGCCTGGTGAGCTGTCGCGATACCGGTCACCTATAGTGGCCTGGTGAGCTGTCGCGATACCGGTCACCTATAGTGGCCTGGTGAGCTGTCGCGATACCGGTCACCTATAGTGGCCTGGTGAGCTATCGAGCTGCCGGCCACCTATAGTGGCCTGGTGAGCTGTCGAGCTGCCGGCCACATATTGTGGCCTGATGAGCTGTCGAGCTGCCGGTCACATATAGTGGCCTGGTGAGCTGTCGCGATACCGGTCACCTATAGTGGCCTGGTGAGCTATCGAGCTGCCGGCCACCTATAGTGGCCCGGTGAGCTGTCGAGCTGCCGGCCACTTATAGTGGCCTGGTGAGCTGTCGAGCTGCCGGCCACCTATAGTGGCCTGGTGAGCCGTCGAGCTGCCGGCTACCTATAGTGGCCTGGTGAGCTGTCGAGCTGCCGGCCACCTATAGTGGCCTGGTGAGCTGTCGCGATACCGGTCACCTATAGTGGCCTGGTGAGCTGTCGCGATACCGGTCCACCTATAGTGGCCTGGTGAGCTGTCGCGATACCGGTCACCTATAGTGGCCTGGTGAGCTGTCGCGATACCGGTCACCTATAGTGGCCTGGTGAGCTGTCGCGATACCGGTCACCTATAGTGGCCTGGTGAGCTGTCGCGATACCGGTCACCTATAGTGGCCTGGTGAGCTGTCGCGATACCGGTCACCTATAGTGGCCTGGTGAGCTGTCGCGATACCGGTCACCTATAGTGGCCTGGTGAGCTGTCGCGATACCGGTCACCTATAGTGGCCTGGTGAGCTGTCGCGATACCGGTCAACCTATAGTGGCCTGGTGAGCTGTCGCGATACCGGTCACCTATAGTGGCCTGGTGAGCTGTCGCGATACCGGTCACCTATAGTGGCCTGGTGAGCTGTCGCGATACCGGTCACCCATAGTGGCCTGGTGAGCTGTCGCGATACCGGTCACCTATAGTGGCCTGGTGAGCTGTCGCGATACCGGTCACCCATAGTGGCCTGGTGAGCTGTCGCGATACCGGTCACCTATAGTGGCCTGGTGAGCTGTCGCGATACCGGTCACCTATAGTGGCCTGGTGAGCTGTCGCGATACCGGTCACCTATAGTGGCCTGGTGAGCTGTCGCGATACCGGTCACCTATAGTGGCCTGGTGAGCTGTCGCGATACCGGTCACCTATAGTGGCCTGGTGAGCTGTCGCGATACCGGTCACCTATAGTGGCCTGGTGAGCTGTCGCGATACCGGTCACCTATAGTGGCCTGGTGAGCTGTCGCGATACCGGTCACCTATAGTGGCCTGGTGAGCTGTCGCGATACCGGTCACCTATAGTGGCCTGGTGAGCTGTCGCGATACCGGTCACCTATAGTGGCCTGGTGAGCTGTCGCGATACCGGTCACCTATAGTGGCCTGGTGAGCTGTCGCGATACCGGTCACCTATAGTGGCCTGGTGAGCTGTCGCGATACCGGTCACCTATAGTGGCCTGGTGAGCTGTCGCGATACCGGTCACCTATAGTGGCCTGGTGAGCTGTCGCGATACCGGTCACCTATAGTGGCCTGGTGAGCTGTCGCGATACCGGTCACCTATAGTGGCCTGGTGAGCTGTCGCGATACCGGTCACCTATAGTGGCCTGGTGAGCTGTCGCGATACCGGTCACCTATAGTGGCCTGGTGAGCTGTCGCGATACCGGTCACCTATAGTGGCCTGGTGAGCTGTCGCGATACCGGTCACCTATAGTGGCCTGGTGAGCTGTCGCGATACCGGTCACCTATAGTGGCCTGGTGAGCTGTCGCGATACCGGTCACCTATAGTGGCCTGGTGAGCTGTCGCGATACCGGTCACCTATAGTGGCCTGGTGAGCTGTCGCGATACCGGTCACCTATAGTGGCCTGGTGAGCTGTCGCGATACCGGTCACCTATAGTGGCCTGGTGAGCTGTCGCGATACCGGTCACCTATAGTGGCCTGGTGAGCTGTCGCGATACCGGTCACCTATAGTGGCCTGGTGAGCTGTCGCGATACCGGTCACCTATAGTGGCCTGGTGAGCTGTCGCGATACCGGTCACCTATAGTGGCCTGGTGAGCTGTCGCGATACCGGTCACCTATAGTGGCCTGGTGAGCTGTCGCGATACCGGTCACCTATAGTGGCCTGGTGAGCTGTCGCGATACCGGTCACCTATAGTGGCCTGGTGAGCTGTCGCGATACCGGTCACCTATAGTGGCCTGGTGAGCTGTCGCGATACCGGTCACCTATAGTGGCCTGGTGAGCTGTCGCGATACCGGTCACCTATAGTGGCCTGGTGAGCTGTCGCGATACCGGTCACCTATAGTGGCCTGGTGAGCTGTCGCGATACCGGTCACCTATAGTGGCCTGGTGAGCTGTCGCGATACCGGTCACCTATAGTGGCCTGGTGAGCTGTCGCGATACCGGTCACCTATAGTGGCCTGGTGAGCTGTCGCGATACCGGTCACCTATAGTGGCCTGGTGAGCTGTCGCGATACCGGTCACCTATAGTGGCCTGGTGAGCTGTCGCGATACCGGTCACCTATAGTGGCCTGGTGAGCTGTCGCGATACCGGTCACCTATAGTGGCCTGGTGAGCTGTCGCGATACCGGTCACCTATAGTGGCCTGGTGAGCTGTCGCGATACCGGTCACCTATAGTGGCCTGGTGAGCTGTCGCGATACCGGTCACCTATAGTGGCCTGGTGAGCTGTCGCGATACCGGTCACCTATAGTGGCCTGGTGAGCTGTCGCGATACCGGTCACCTATAGTGGCCTGGTGAGCTATCGCGATACCGGTCACCTATAGTGGCCTGGTGAGCTATCGAGCTGCCGGCCACCTATAGTGGCCCGGTGAGCTGTCGAGCTGCCGGCCACTTATAGTGGCCTGGTGAGCTGTCGAGCTGCCGGCCACCTATAGTGGCCTGGTGAGCTGTCGAGCTGCCGGCCACTTATAGTGTCCTGGTGAGCGGTCGAGCTGCCGGCCACCTATAGTGGCCTGGTGAGCTGTCGCGATACCGGTCACCTATAGTGGCCTGGTGAGCTGTCGCGATACCGGTCACCTATAGTGGCCTGGTGAGCTGTCGCGATATCGGTCACCTATAGTGGCCTGGTGAGCTGTCGCGATATCGGTCACCTATAGTGGCCTGGTGAGCTGTCGCGATATCGGTCACCTATGGTGGCCTGGTGAGCTGTCGCGATATCGGTCACCTATGGTGGCCTGGTGAGCTGTCGCGATATCGGTCACCTATGGTGGCCTGGTGAGCTGTCGCGATACCGGTCACCTATGGTGGCCTGGTGAGCTGTCGCGATACCGGTCACCTATGGTGGCCTGGTGAGCTGTCGCGATACCGGTCACCTATGGTGGCCTGGTGAGCTGTCGCGATACCGGTCACCTATGGTGGCCTGGTGAGCTGTCGCGATACCGGTCACCTATGGTGGCCTGGTGAGCTGTCGCGATACCGGTCACCTATGGTGGCCTGGTGAGCTGTCGCGATACCGGTCACCTATGGTGGCCTGGTGAGCTGTCGCGATACCGGTCACCTATAGTGGCCTGGTGAGCTGTCGCGATACTGGTCACCTATGGTGGCCTGGTGAGCTGTCGCGATACCGGTCACCTATAGTGGCCTGGTGAGCTGTCGCGATACCGGTCACCTATAGTGGCCTGGTGAGCTGTCGCGATACCGGTCACCTATAGTGGCCTGGTGAGCTGTCGCGATACCGGTCACCTATAGTGGCCTGGTGAGCTGTCGCGATACCGGTCACCTATAGTGGCCTGGTGAGCTGTCGCGATACCGGCCACCTATAGTCGCCTGGTGAGCTGTCGAGCTGCCGGCCACCTATAGTGGCCCGGTGAGCTGTCGAGCTGCCGGCCACCTATAGTGGCCCGGTGAGCTGTCGAGCTGCCGGCCACCTATAGTGGCCTGGTGAGCTGTCGAGCTGCCGGCCACTTATAGTGTCCTGGTGAGCGGTCGAGCTGCCGGCCACCTATAGTGGCCTGGTGAGCGGTCGAGCTGCCGGCCACCTATAGTGGCCTGGTGAGCGGTCGAGCTGCCGGTCACCTATAGTGGCCTGGTGAGCTGTCGCGATACCGGTCACATATAGTGGCCTGGTGAGCTGTCGCGATACCGGTCACATATAGTGGCCTGGTGAGCTGTCGCGATACCGGTCACATATAGTGGCCTGGTGAGCTGTCGCGATACCGGTCACATATAGTGGCCTGGTGAGCTGTCGCGATACCGGTCACATATAGTGGCCTGGTGAGCTGTCGCGATACCGGTCACATATAGTGGCCTGGTGAGCTGTCGCGATACCGGTCACATATAGTGGCCTGGTGAGCTGTCGCGATACCGGTCACATATAGTGGCCTGGTGAGCTGTCGCGATACCGGTCACATATAGTGGCCTGGTGAGCTGTCGCGATACCGGTCACATATAGTGGCCTGGTGAGCTGTCGCGATACCGGTCACATATAGTGGCCTGGTGAGCTGTCGCGATACCGGTCACATATAGTGGCCTGGTGAGCTGTCGCGATACCGGTCACATATAGTGGCCTGGTGAGCTGTCGCGATACCGGTCACATATAGTGGCCTGGTGAGCTGTCGCGATACCGGTCACATATAGTGGCCTGGTGAGCTGTCGCGATACCGGTCACATATAGTGGCCTGGTGAGCTGTCGCGATACCGGTCACATATAGTGGCCTGGTGAGCTGTCGCGATACCGGTCACATATAGTGGCCTGGTGAGCTGTCGCGATACCGGTCACATATAGTGGCCTGGTGAGCTGTCGCGATACCGGTCACATATAGTGGCCTGGTGAGCTGTCGCGATACCGGTCACATATAGTGGCCTGGTGAGCTGTCGCGATACCGGTCACATATAGTGGCCTGGTGAGCTGTCGCGATACCGGTCACATATAGTGGCCTGGTGAGCTGTCGCGATACCGGTCACATATAGTGGCCTGGTGAGCTGTCGCGATACCGGTCACATATAGTGGCCTGGTGAGCTGTCGCGATACCGGTCACATATAGTGGCCTGGTGAGCTGTCGCGATACCGGTCACATATAGTGGCCTGGTGAGCTGTCGCGATACCGGTCACATATAGTGGCCTGGTGAGCTGTCGCGATACCGGTCACATATAGTGGCCTGGTGAGCTGTCGCGATACCGGTCACATATAGTGGCCTGGTGAGCTGTCGCGATACCGGTCACATATAGTGGCCTGGTGAGCTGTCGCGATACCGGTCACATATAGTGGCCTGGTGAGCTGTCGCGATACCGGTCACATATAGTGGCCTGGTGAGCTGTCGCGATACCGGTCACATATAGTGGCCTGGTGAGCTGTCGCGATACCGGTCACATATAGTGGCCTGGTGAGCTGTCGCGATACCGGTCACATATAGTGGCCTGGTGAGCTGTCGCGATACCGGTCACATATAGTGGCCTGGTGAGCTGTCGCGATACCGGTCACTTATAGTGGCCTGGTGAGCTGTCGCGATACCGGTCACTTATAGTGGCCTGGTGAGCTGTCGCGATACCGGTCACTTATAGTGGCCTGGTGAGCTGTCGCGATACCGGTCACTTATAGTGGCCTGGTGAGCTGTCGCGATACCGGTCACCTATAGTGGCCTGGTGAGCTGTCGCGATACCGGTCACTTATAGTGGCCTGGTGAGCTGTCGCGATACCGGTCACCTATAGTGGCCTGGTGAGCTGTCGCGATACCGGTCACCTATAGTGGCCTGGTGAGCTGTCGCGATACCGGTCACCTATAGTGGCCTGGTGAGCTGTCGCGATACCGGTCACCTATAGTGGCCTGGTGAGCTGTCGCGATACCGGTCACCTATAGTGGCCTGGTGAGCTGTCGCGATACCGGTCACCTATAGTGGCCTGGTGAGCTGTCGCGATACCGGTCACCTATAGTGGCCTGGTGAGCTGTCGCGATACCGGTCACCTATAGTGGCCTGGTGAGCTGTCGCGATACCGGTCACCTATAGTGGCCTGGTGAGCTGTCGCGATACCGGTCACCTATAGTGGCCTGGTGAGCTGTCGCGATACCGGTCACCTATAGTGGCCTGGTGAGCTGTCGCGATACCGGTCACCTATAGTGGCCTGGTGAGCTGTCGCGATACCGGTCACCTATAGTGGCCTGGTGAGCTGTCGCGATACCGGTCACCTATAGTGGCCTGGTGAGCTGTCGCGATACCGGTCACCTATAGTGGCCTGGTGAGCTGTCGCGATACCGGTCACCTATAGTGGCCTGGTGAGCTGTCGCGATACCGGTCACCTATAGTGGCCTGGTGAGCTGTCGCGATACCGGTCACATATAGTGGCCTGGTGAGCTGTCGCGATACCGGTCACATATAGTGGCCTGGTGAGCTGTCGCGATACCGGTCACCTATAGTGGCCTGGTGAGCTGTCGAGCTGCCGGCCACCTATAGTGGCCTGGTGAGCTGTCGCGATACCGGCCACCTATAGTGGCCTGGTGAGCTGTCGCGATACCGGTCACCTATAGTGGCCCTGTGAGCTGTCGCGATACCGGTCACCTATAGTGGCCTGGTGAGCTGTCGAGCTGCCGGCCACCTATAGTGGCCTGGTGAGCTGTCGAGCTGCCGGCCACATATTGTGGCCTGGTGAGCTGTCGAGCTGCCGGTCACATATAGTGGCCTGGTGAGCTGTCGAGCTGCCGGTCACATGTAGTGGCCTGGTGAGCTGTCGAGCTGCCGGTCACATATAGTGGCCTGGTGAGCTGTCGCGATACCGGCCACCTATAGTGGCCTGGTGAGCTGTCGAGCTGCCGGCCACCTATAGTGGCCTGGTGAGCTGTCGCGATACCGGTCACCTATAGTGGCCCTGTGAGCTGTCGCGATACCGGTCACCTATAGTGGCCTGGTGAGCTGTCGAGCTGCCGGTCACATATAGTGGCCTGGTGAGCTGTCGAGCTGCCGGTCACATGTAGTGGCCTGGTGAGCTGTCGAGCTGCCGGTCACATATAGTGGCCTGGTGAGCTGTCGCGATACCGGTCACCTATAGTGGCCTGGTGAGCTATCGAGCTGCCGGCCACCTATAGTGGCCCGGTGAGCTGTCGAGCTGCCGGCCACTTATAGTGGCCTGGTGAGCTGTCGAGCTGCCGGCCACCTATAGTGGCCTGGTGAGCCGTCGAGCTGCCGGCTACCTATAGTGGCCTGGTGAGCTGTCGAGCTGCCGGCCACCTATAGTGGCCTGGTGAGCTGTCGAGCTGCCGGCCACCTATAGTGGCCTGGTGAGCTGTCGAGCTGCCGGGCCACCTATAGTGGCCTGGTGAGCTGTCGAGCTGCCGGCCTGGTGAGCTGTCGCGATACCGGTCACCTATAGTGGCCTGGTGAGCTGTCGCGATACCGGTCACCTATAGTGGCCTGGTGAGCTGTCGCGATACCGGTCACCTATAGTGGCCTGGTGAGCTGTCGCGATACCGGTCACCTATAGTGGCCTGGTGAGCTGTCGCGATACCGGTCACCTATAGTGGCCTGGTGAGCTGTCGCGATACCGGTCACCTATAGTGGCCTGGTGAGCTGTCGCGATACCGGTCACCTATAGTGGCCTGGTGAGCTGTCGCGATACCGGTCACCTATAGTGGCCTGGTGAGCTGTCGCGATACCGGTCACCTATAGTGGCCTGGTGAGCTGTCGCGATACCGGTCACCTATAGTGGCCTGGTGAGCTGTCGCGATACCGGTCACCTATAGTGGCCTGGTGAGCTGTCGCGATACCGGTCACCTATAGTGGCCTGGTGAGCTGTCGCGATACCGGTCACCTATAGTGGCCTGGTGAGCTGTCGCGATACCGGTCACCTATAGTGGCCTGGTGAGCTGTCGCGATACCGGTCACCTATAGTGGCCTGGTGAGCTGTCGCGATACCGGTCACCTATAGTGGCCTGGTGAGCTGTCGCGATACCGGTCACCTATAGTGGCCTGGTGAGCTGTCGCGATACCGGTCACCTATAGTGGCCTGGTGAGCTGTCGCGATACCGGTCACCTATAGTGGCCTGGTGAGCTGTCGCGATACCGGTCACCTATAGTGGCCTGGTGAGCTGTCGCGATACCGGTCACCTATAGTGGCCTGGTGAGCTGTCGCGATACCGGTCACCTATAGTGGCCTGGTGAGCTGTCGCGATACCGGTCACCTATAGTGGCCTGGTGAGCTGTCGCGATACCGGTCACCTATAGTGGCCTGGTGAGCTGTCGCGATACCGGTCACCTATAGTGGCCTGGTGAGCTGTCGCGATACCGGTCACCTATAGTGGCCTGGTGAGCTGTCGCGATACCGGTCACCTATAGTGGCCTGGTGAGCTGTCGCGATACCGGTCACCTATAGTGGCCTGGTGAGCTGTCGCGATACCGGTCACCTATAGTGGCCTGGTGAGCTGTCGCGATACCGGTCACCTATAGTGGCCTGGTGAGCTGTCGCGATACCGGTCACCTATAGTGGCCTGGTGAGCTGTCGCGATACCGGTCACCTATAGTGGCCTGGTGAGCTGTCGCGATACCGGTCACCTATAGTGGCCTGGTGAGCTGTCGCGATACCGGTCACCTATAGTGGCCTGGTGAGCTGTCGCGATACCGGTCACCTAGAGTGGCCTGGTGAGCTGTCGCGATACCGGTCACCTATAGTGGCCTGGTGAGCTGTCGCGATACCGGTCACCTAGAGTGGCCTGGTGAGCTGTCGCGATACCGGTCACCTATAGTGGCCTGGTGAGCTGTCGCGATACCGGTCACCTATAGTGGCCTGGTGAGCTATCGAGCTGCCGGCCACCTATAGTGGCCCGGTGAGCTGTCGAGCTGCCGGCCACTTATAGTGGCCTGGTGAGCTGTCGAGCTGCCGGCCACCTATAGTGGCCTGGTGAGCTGTCGAGCTGCCGGCCACCTATAGTGGCCTGGTGAGCTGTCGAGCTGCCGGCCACATATTGTGGCCTGGTGAGCTGTCGAGCTGCCGGTCACATATAGTGGCCTGGTGAGCTGTCGAGCTGCCGGTCACATGTAGTGGCCTGGTGAGCTGTCGAGCTGCCGGTCACATATAGTGGCCTGGTGAGCTGTCGCGATACCGGCCACCTATAGTGGCCTGGTGAGCTGTCGAGCTGCCGGCCACCTATAGTGGCCTGGTGAGCTGTCGCGATACCGGTCACCTATAGTGGCCCTGTGAGCTGTCGCGATACCGGTCACCTATAGTGGCCTGGTGAGCTGTCGAGCTGCCGGCCACCTATAGTGGCCTGGTGAGCTGTCGAGCTGCCGGCCACCTATAGTGGCCTGGTGAGCTGTCGAGCTGCCGGCCACATATTGTGGCCTGGTGAGCTGTCGAGCTGCCGGTCACATATAGTGGCCTGGTGAGCTGTCGAGCTGCCGGTCACATGTAGTGGCCTGGTGAGCTGTCGAGCTGCCGGTCACATATAGTGGCCTGGTGAGCTGTCGCGATACCGGTCACCTATAGTGGCCTGGTGAGCTATCGAGCTGCCGGCCACCTATAGTGGCCCGGTGAGCTGTCGAGCTGCCGGCCACTTATAGTGGCCTGGTGAGCTGTCGAGCTGCCGGCCACCTATAGTGGCCTGGTGAGCCGTCGAGCTGCCGGCTACCTATAGTGGCCTGGTGAGCTGTCGAGCTGCCGGCCACCTATAGTGGCCTGGTGAGCTGTCGAGCTGCCGGCCACCTATAGTGGCCTGGTGAGCTGTCGAGCTGCCGGGCCACCTATAGTGGCCTGGTGAGCTGTCGAGCTGCCGGCCTGGTGAGCTGTCGCGATACCGGTCACCTATAGTGGCCTGGTGAGCTGTCGCGATACCGGTCACCTATAGTGGCCTGGTGAGCTGTCGCGATACCGGTCACCTATAGTGGCCTGGTGAGCTGTCGCGATACCGGTCACCTATAGTGGCCTGGTGAGCTGTCGCGATACCGGTCACCTATAGTGGCCTGGTGAGCTGTCGCGATACCGGTCACCTATAGTGGCCTGGTGAGCTGTCGCGATACCGGTCACCTATAGTGGCCTGGTGAGCTGTCGCGATACCGGTCACCTATAGTGGCCTGGTGAGCTGTCGCGATACCGGTCACCTATAGTGGCCTGGTGAGCTGTCGCGATACCGGTCACCTATAGTGGCCTGGTGAGCTGTCGCGATACCGGTCACCTATAGTGGCCTGGTGAGCTGTCGCGATACCGGTCACCTATAGTGGCCTGGTGAGCTGTCGCGATACCGGTCACCTATAGTGGCCTGGTGAGCTGTCGCGATACCGGTCACCTATAGTGGCCTGGTGAGCTGTCGCGATACCGGTCACCTATAGTGGCCTGGTGAGCTGTCGCGATACCGGTCACCTATAGTGGCCTGGTGAGCTGTCGCGATACCGGTCACCTATAGTGGCCTGGTGAGCTGTCGCGATACCGGTCACCTATAGTGGCCTGGTGAGCTGTCGCGATACCGGTCACCTATAGTGGCCTGGTGAGCTGTCGCGATACCGGTCACCTATAGTGGCCTGGTGAGCTGTCGCGATACCGGTCACCTATAGTGGCCTGGTGAGCTGTCGCGATACCGGT
Organism: Eumerus sabulonum; assembly: GCA_951905685.1. NCBI lineage: Eukaryota > Metazoa > Arthropoda > Insecta > Diptera > Syrphidae > Eumerus > Eumerus sabulonum. Next base: position 12,276 of record CATOVK010000028.1, read on the forward strand.
CACCTATAGTGGCCTGGTGAGCTGTCGCGATACCGGTCACCTATAGTGGCCTGGTGAGCTGTCGCGATACCGGTCACCTATAGTGGCCTGGTGAGCTGTCGCGATACCGGTCACCTATAGTGGCCTGGTGAGCTGTCGCGATACCGGTCACCTATAGTGGCCTGGTGAGCTGTCGCGATACCGGTCACCTATAGTGGCCTGGTGAGCTGTCGCGATACCGGTCACCTATAGTGGCCTGGTGAGCTGTCGCGATACCGGTCACCTATAGTGGCCTGGTGAGCTGTCGCGATACCGGTCACCTATAGTGGCCTGGTGAGCTGTCGCGATACCGGTCACCTATAGTGGCCTGGTGAGCTATCGAGCTGCCGGCCACCTATAGTGGCCCGGTGAGCTGTCGAGCTGCCGGCCACTTATAGTGGCCTGGTGAGCTGTCGAGCTGCCGGCCACCTATAGTGGCCTGGTGAGCTGTCGAGCTGCCGGCCACCTATAGTGGCCTGGTGAGCTGTCGCGATACCGGTCACCTATAGTGGCCTGGTGAGCTGTCGCGATACCGGTCACCTATAGTGGCCTGGTGAGCTGTCGCGATACCGGTCACCTATAGTGGCCTGGTGAGCTGTCGCGATATCGGTCACCTATAGTGGCCTGGTGAGCTGTCGCGATATCGGTCACCTATGGTGGCCTGGTGAGCTGTCGCGATATCGGTCACCTATGGTGGCCTGGTGAGCTGTCGCGATATCGGTCACCTATGGTGGCCTGGTGAGCTGTCGCGATACCGGTCACCTACGGTGGCCTGGTGAGCTGTCGCGATACCGGTCACCTATGGTGGCCTGGTGAGCTGTCGCGATACCGGTCACCTATGGTGGCCTGGTGAGCTGTCGCGATACCGGTCACCTATGGTGGCCTGGTGAGCTGTCGCGATACCGGTCACCTATGGTGGCCTGGTGAGCTGTCGCGATACCGGTCACCTATGGTGGCCTGGTGAGCTGTCGCGATACCGGTCACCTATGGTGGCCTGGTGAGCTGTCGCGATACCGGTCACCTATGGTGGCCTGGTGAGCTGTCGCGATACCGGTCACCTATAGTGGCCTGGTGAGCTGTCGCGATACTGGTCACCTATGGTGGCCTGGTGAGCTGTCGCGATACCGGTCACCTATAGTGGCCTGGTGAGCTGTCGCGATACCGGTCACCTATAGTGGCCTGGTGAGCTGTCGCGATACCGGTCACCTATAGTGGCCTGGTGAGCTGTCGCGATACCGGTCACCTATAGTGGCCTGGTGAGCTGTCGCGATACCGGCCACCTATAGTCGCCTGGTGAGCTGTCGAGCTGCCGGCCACCTATAGTGGCCCGGTGAGCTGTCGAGCTGCCGGCCACCTATAGTGGCCCGGTGAGCTGTCGAGCTGCCGGCCACCTATAGTGTCCTGGTGAGCTGTCGAGCTGCCGGCCACTTATAGTGTCCTGGTGAGCGGTCGAGCTGCCGGCCACCTATAGTGGCCTGGTGAGCGGTCGAGCTGCCGGCCACCTATAGTGGCCTGGTGAGCGGTCGAGCTGCCGGTCACCTATAGTGGCCTGGTGAGCTGTCGCGATACCGGTCACATATAGTGGCCTGGTGAGCTGTCGCGATACCGGTCACATATAGTGGCCTGGTGAGCTGTCGCGATACCGGTCACATATAGTGGCCTGGTGAGCTGTCGCGATACCGGTCACATATAGTGGCCTGGTGAGCTGTCGCGATACCGGTCACATATAGTGGCCTGGTGAGCTGTCGCGATACCGGTCACATATAGTGGCCTGGTGAGCTGTCGCGATACCGGTCACATATAGTGGCCTGGTGAGCTGTCGCGATACCGGTCACATATAGTGGCCTGGTGAGCTGTCGCGATACCGGTCACATATAGTGGCCTGGTGAGCTGTCGCGATACCGGTCACATATAGTGGCCTGGTGAGCTGTCGCGATACCGGTCACATATAGTGGCCTGGTGAGCTGTCGCGATACCGGTCACATATAGTGGCCTGGTGAGCTGTCGCGATACCGGTCACATATAGTGGCCTGGTGAGCTGTCGCGATACCGGTCACATATAGTGGCCTGGTGAGCTGTCGCGATACCGGTCACATATAGTGGCCTGGTGAGCTGTCGCGATACCGGTCACATATAGTGGCCTGGTGAGCTGTCGCGATACCGGTCACATATAGTGGCCTGGTGAGCTGTCGCGATACCGGTCACATATAGTGGCCTGGTGAGCTGTCGCGATACCGGTCACATATAGTGGCCTGGTGAGCTGTCGCGATACCGGTCACATATAGTGGCCTGGTGAGCTGTCGCGATACCGGTCACATATAGTGGCCTGGTGAGCTGTCGCGATACCGGTCACATATAGTGGCCTGGTGAGCTGTCGCGATACCGGTCACATATAGTGGCCTGGTGAGCTGTCGCGATACCGGTCACATATAGTGGCCTGGTGAGCTGTCGCGATACCGGTCACATATAGTGGCCTGGTGAGCTGTCGCGATACCGGTCACATATAGTGGCCTGGTGAGCTGTCGCGATACCGGTCACTTATAGTGGCCTGGTGAGCTGTCGCGATACCGGTCACTTATAGTGGCCTGGTGAGCTGTCGCGATACCGGTCACTTATAGTGGCCTGGTGAGCTGTCGCGATACCGGTCACTTATAGTGGCCTGGTGAGCTGTCGCGATACCGGTCACTTATAGTGGCCTGGTGAGCTGTCGCGATACCGGTCACCTATAGTGGCCTGGTGAGCTGTCGCGACACCGGTCACCTATAGTGGCCTGGTGAGCTGTCGCGATACCGGTCACCTATAGTGGCCTGGTGAGCTGTCGCGATACCGGTCACCTATAGTGGCCTGGTGAGCTGTCGCGATACCGGTCACCTATAGTGGCCTGGTGAGCTGTCGCGATACCGGTCACCTATAGTGGCCTGGTGAGCTGTCGCGATACCGGTCACCTATAGTGGCCTGGTGAGCTGTCGCGATACCGGTCACCTATAGTGGCCTGGTGAGCTGTCGCGATACCGGTCACCTATAGTGGCCTGGTGAGCTGTCGCGATACCGGTCACCTATAGTGGCCTGGTGAGCTGTCGCGATACCGGTCACCTATAGTGGCCTGGTGAGCTGTCGCGATACCGGTCACCTATAGTGGCCTGGTGAGCTGTCGCGATACCGGTCACCTATAGTGGCCTGGTGAGCTGTCGCGATACCGGTCACCTATAGTGGCCTGGTGAGCTGTCGCGATACCGGTCACATATAGTGGCCTGGTGAGCTGTCGCGATACCGGTCACCTATAGTGGCCTGGTGAGCTGTCGAGCTGCCGGCCACCTATAGTGGCCTGGTGAGCTGTCGCGATACCGGTCACCTATAGTGGCCCTGTGAGCTGTCGCGATACCGGTCACCTATAGTGGCCTGGTGAGCTGTCGAGCTGCCGGCCACCTATAGTGGCCTGGTGAGCTGTCGAGCTGCCGGCCACATATTGTGGCCTGGTGAGCTGTCGAGCTGCCGGTCACATATAGTGGCCTGGTGAGCTGTCGAGCTGCCGGTCACATGTAGTGGCCTGGTGAGCTGTCGAGCTGCCGGTCACATATAGTGGCCTGGTGAGCTGTCGCGATACCGGCCACCTATAGTGGCCTGGTGAGCTGTCGAGCTGCCGGCCACCTATAGTGGCCTGGTGAGCTGTCGCGATACCGGTCACCTATAGTGGCCCTGTGAGCTGTCGCGATACCGGTCACCTATAGTGGCCTGGTGAGCTGTCGAGCTGCCGGCCACCTATAGTGGCCTGGTGAGCTGTCGAGCTGCCGGCCACCTATAGTGGCCTGGTGAGCTGTCGAGCTGCCGGCCACCTATAGTGGCCTGGTGAGCTGTCGAGCTGCCGGCCACATATTGTGGCCTGGTGAGCTGTCGAGCTGCCGGTCACATATAGTGGCCTGGTGAGCTGTCGAGCTGCCGGTCACATGTAGTGGCCTGGTGAGCTGTCGAGCTGCCGGTCACATATAGTGGCCTGGTGAGCTGTCGCGATACCGGTCACCTATAGTGGCCTGGTGAGCTATCGAGCTGCCGGCCACCTATAGTGGCCCGGTGAGCTGTCGAGCTGCCGGCCACTTATAGTGGCCTGGTGAGCTGTCGAGCTGCCGGCCACCTATAGTGGCCTGGTGAGCCGTCGAGCTGCCGGCTACCTATAGTGGCCTGGTGAGCTGTCGAGCTGCCGGCCACCTATAGTGGCCTGGTGAGCTGTCGAGCTGCCGGCCACCTATAGTGGCCTGGTGAGCTGTCGAGCTGCCGGGCCACCTATAGTGGCCTGGTGAGCTGTCGAGCTGCCGGCCTGGTGAGCTGTCGCGATACCGGTCACCTATAGTGGCCTGGTGAGCTGTCGCGATACCGGTCACCTATAGTGGCCTGGTGAGCTGTCGCGATACCGGTCACCTATAGTGGCCTGGTGAGCTGTCGCGATACCGGTCACCTATAGTGGCCTGGTGAGCTGTCGCGATACCGGTCACCTATAGTGGCCTGGTGAGCTGTCGCGATACCGGTCACCTATAGTGGCCTGGTGAGCTGTCGCGATACCGGTCACCTATAGTGGCCTGGTGAGCTGTCGCGATACCGGTCACCTATAGTGGCCTGGTGAGCTGTCGCGATACCGGTCACCTATAGTGGCCTGGTGAGCTGTCGCGATACCGGTCACCTATAGTGGCCTGGTGAGCTGTCGCGATACCGGTCACCTATAGTGGCCTGGTGAGCTGTCGCGATACCGGTCACCTATAGTGGCCTGCTGAGCTGTCGCGATACCGGTCACCTATAGTGGCCTGGTGAGCTGTCGCGATACCGGTCACCTATAGTGGCCTGGTGAGCTGTCGCGATACCGGTCACCTATAGTGGCCTGGTGAGCTGTCGCGATACCGGTCACCTATAGTGGCCTGGTGAGCTGTCGCGATACCGGTCACCTATAGTGGCCTGGTGAGCTATCGAGCTGCCGGCCACCTATAGTGGCCCGGTGAGCTGTCGAGCTGCCGGCCACTTATAGTGGCCTGGTGAGCTGTCGAGCTGCCGGCCACCTATAGTGGCCTGGTGAGCTGTCGAGCTGCCGGCCACCTATAGTGGCCTGGTGAGCTGTCGAGCTGCCGGCCACATATTGTGGCCTGGTGAGCTGTCGAGCTGCCGGTCACATATAGTGGCCTGGTGAGCTGTCGAGCTGCCGGTCACATGTAGTGGCCTGGTGAGCTGTCGAGCTGCCGGTCACATATAGTGGCCTGGTGAGCTGTCGCGATACCGGCCACCTATAGTGGCCTGGTGAGCTGTCGAGCTGCCGGCCACCTATAGTGGCCTGGTGAGCTGTCGCGATACCGGTCACCTATAGTGGCCCTGTGAGCTGTCGCGATACCGGTCACCTATAGTGGCCTGGTGAGCTGTCGAGCTGCCGGCCACCTATAGTGGCCTGGTGAGCTGTCGAGCTGCCGGCCACATATTGTGGCCTGGTGAGCTGTCGAGCTGCCGGTCACATATAGTGGCCTGGTGAGCTGTCGAGCTGCCGGTCACATGTAGTGGCCTGGTGAGCTGTCGAGCTGCCGGTCACATATAGTGGCCTGGTGAGCTGTCGCGATACCGGTCACCTATAGTGGCCTGGTGAGCTATCGAGCTGCCGGCCACCTATAGTGGCCCGGTGAGCTGTCGAGCTGCCGGCCACTTATAGTGGCCTGGTGAGCTGTCGAGCTGCCGGCCACCTATAGTGGCCTGGTGAGCCGTCGAGCTGCCGGCTACCTATAGTGGCCTGGTGAGCTGTCGAGCTGCCGGCCACCTATAGTGGCCTGGTGAGCTGTCGAGCTGCCGGCCACCTATAGTGGCCTGGTGAGCTGTCGAGCTGCCGGGCCACCTATAGTGGCCTGGTGAGCTGTCGAGCTGCCGGCCTGGTGAGCTGTCGCGATACCGGTCACCTATAGTGGCCTGGTGAGCTGTCGCGATACCGGTCACCTATAGTGGCCTGGTGAGCTGTCGCGATACCGGTCACCTATAGTGGCCTGGTGAGCTGTCGCGATACCGGTCACCTATAGTGGCCTGGTGAGCTGTCGCGATACCGGTCACCTATAGTGGCCTGGTGAGCTGTCGCGATACCGGTCACCTATAGTGGCCTGGTGAGCTGTCGCGATACCGGTCACCTATAGTGGCCTGGTGAGCTGTCGCGATACCGGTCACCTATAGTGGCCTGGTGAGCTGTCGCGATACCGGTCACCTATAGTGGCCTGGTGAGCTGTCGCGATACCGGTCACCTATAGTGGCCTGGTGAGCTGTCGCGATACCGGTCACCTATAGTGGCCTGGTGAGCTGTCGCGATACCGGTCACCTATAGTGGCCTGGTGAGCTGTCGCGATACCGGTCACCTATAGTGGCCTGGTGAGCTGTCGCGATACCGGTCACCTATAGTGGCCTGGTGAGCTGTCGCGATACCGGTCACCTATAGTGGCCTGGTGAGCTGTCGCGATACCGGTCACCTATAGTGGCCTGGTGAGCTGTCGCGATACCGGTCACCTATAGTGGCCTGCTGAGCTGTCGCGATACCGGTCACCTATAGTGGCCTGGTGAGCTGTCGCGATACCGGTCACCTATAGTGGCCTGGTGAGCTGTCGCGATACCGGTCACCTATAGTGGCCTGGTGAGCTGTCGCGATACCGGTCACCTATAGTGGCCTGGTGAGCTGTCGCGATACCGGTCACCTATAGTGGCCTGGTGAGCTATCGAGCTGCCGGCCACCTGTAGTGGCCCGGTGAGCTGTCGAGCTGCCGGCCACTTATAGTGGCCTGGTGAGCTGTCGAGCTGCCGGCCACCTATAGTGGCCTGGTGAGCTGTCGAGCTGCCGGCCACCTATAGTGGCCTGGTGAGCTGTCGAGCTGCCGGCCACATATTGTGGCCTGGTGAGCTGTCGAGCTGCCGGTCACATATAGTGGCCTGGTGAGCTGTCGAGCTGCCGGTCACATGTAGTGGCCTGGTGAGCTGTCGAGCTGCCGGTCACATATAGTGGCCTGGTGAGCTGTCGCGATACCGGCCACCTATAGTGGCCTGGTGAGCTGTCGAGCTGCCGGCCACCTATAGTGGCCTGGTGAGCTGTCGCGATACCGGTCACCTATAGTGGCCCTGTGAGCTGTCGCGATACCGGTCACCTATAGTGGCCTGGTGAGCTGTCGAGCTGCCGGCCACCTATAGTGGCCTGGTGAGCTGTCGAGCTGCCGGCCACCTATAGTGGCCTGGTGAGCTGTCGAGCTGCCGGCCACATATTGTGGCCTGGTGAGCTGTCGAGCTGCCGGTCACATATAGTGGCCTGGTGAGCTGTCGAGCTGCCGGTCACATGTAGTGGCCTGGTGAGCTGTCGAGCTGCCGGTCACATATAGTGGCCTGGTGAGCTGTCGCGATACCGGTCACCTATAGTGGCCTGGTGAGCTATCGAGCTGCCGGCCACCTATAGTGGCCCGGTGAGCTGTCGAGCTGCCGGCCACTTATAGTGGCCTGGTGAGCTGTCGAGCTGCCGGCCACCTATAGTGGCCTGGTGAGCCGTCGAGCTGCCGGCTACCTATAGTGGCCTGGTGAGCTGTCGAGCTGCCGGCCACCTATAGTGGCCTGGTGAGCTGTCGAGCTGCCGGCCACCTATAGTGGCCTGGTGAGCTGTCGAGCTGCCGGGCCACCTATAGTGGCCTGGTGAGCTGTCGAGCTGCCGGCCTGGTGAGCTGTCGCGATACCGGTCACCTATAGTGGCCTGGTGAGCTGTCGCGATACCGGTCACCTATAGTGGCCTGGTGAGCTGTCGCGATATCGGTCACCTATAGTGGCCTGGTGAGCTGTCGCGATATCGGTCACCTATGGTGGCCTGGTGAGCTGTCGCGATATCGGTCACCTATGGTGGCCTGGTGAGCTGTCGCGATATCGGTCACCTATAGTGGCCTGGTGAGCTGTCGAGCTGCCGGCCACCTATAGTGGCCTGGTGAGCTGTCGAGCTGCCGGCCACCTATAGTGGCCTGGTGAGCTGTCGCGATACCGGTCACCTATAGTGGCCTGGTGAGCTGTCGCGATATCGGTCACCTATAGTGGCCTGGTGAGCTGTCGCGATATCGGTCACCTATGGTGGCCTGGTGAGCTGTCGCGATATCGGTCACCTATGGTGGCCTGGTGAGCTGTCGCGATATCGGTCACCTATGGTGGCCTGGTGAGCTGTCGCGATACTGGTCACCTATAGTGGCCTGGTGAGCTGTCGCGATACCGGTCACCTATGGTGGCCTGGTGAGCTGTCGCGATACCGGTCACCTATGGTGGCCTGGTGAGCTGTCGCGATACCGGTCACCTATGGTGGCCTGGTGAGCTGTCGCGATACCGGTCACCTATGGTGGCCTGGTGAGCTGTCGCGATACCGGTCACCTATGGTGGCCTGGTGAGCTGTCGCGATACCGGTCACCTATGGTGGCCTGGTGAGCTGTCGCGATACCGGTCACCTATGGTGGCCTGGTGAGCTGTCGCGATACCGGTCACCTATGGTGGCCTGGTGAGCTGTCGCGATACCGGTCACCTATGGTGGCCTGGTGAGCTGTCGCGATACCGGTCACCTATGGTGGCCTGGTGAGCTGTCGCGATACCGGTCACCTATGGTGGCCTGGTGAGCTGTCGCGATACCGGTCACCTATAGTGGCCTGGTGAGCTGTCGCGATACTGGTCACCTATGGTGGCCTGGTGAGCTGTCGCGATACCGGTCACCTATAGTGGCCTGGTGAGCTGTCGCGATACCGGTCACCTATAGTGGCCTGGTGAGCTGTCGCGATACCGGTCACCTATAGTGGCCTGGTGAGCTGTCGCGATACCGGTCACCTATAGTGGCCTGGTGAGCTGTCGCGATACCGGCCACCTATAGTCGCCTGGTGAGCTGTCGAGCTGCCGGCCACCTATAGTGGCCTGGTGAGCTGTCGCGATACCGGTCACCTATAGTGGCCTGGTGAGCTGTCGCGATACCGGTCACCTATAGTGGCCTGGTGAGCTGTCGCGATACCGGTCACCTATAGTGGCCTGCTGAGCTGTCGCGATACCGGTCACCTATAGTGGCCTGGTGAGCTGTCGCGATACCGGTCACCTATAGTGGCCTGGTGAGCTGTCGCGATACCGGTCACCTATAGTGGCCTGGTGAGCTGTCGAGCTGCCGGCCTGGTGAGCTGTCGCGATACCGGTCACCTATAGTGGCCTGGTGAGCTGTCGCGATACCGGTCACCTATAGTGGCCTGGTGAGCTGTCGCGATACCGGTCACCTATAGTGGCCTGGTGAGCTGTCGCGATACCGGTCACCTATAGTGGCCTGGTGAGCTGTCGCGATACCGGTCACCTATAGTGGCCTGGTGAGCTGTCGCGATACCGGTCACCTATAGTGGCCTGGTGAGCTGTCGCGATACCGGTCACCTATAGTGGCCTGGTGAGCTGTCGCGATACCGGTCACCTATAGTGGCCTGGTGAGCTGTCGCGATACCGGTCACCTATAGTGGCCTGGTGAGCTGTCGCGATACCGGTCACCTATAGTGGCCTGGTGAGCTGTCGCGATACCGGTCACCTATAGTGGCCTGCTGAGCTGTCGCGATACCGGTCACCTATAGTGGCCTGGTGAGCTGTCGCGATACCGGTCACCTATAGTGGCCTGGTGAGCTGTCGCGATACCGGTCACCTATAGTGGCCTGGTGAGCTGTCGCGATACCGGTCACCTATAGTGGCCTGGTGAGCTGTCGCGATACCGGTCACCTATAGTGGCCTGGTGAGCTATCGAGCTGCCGGCCACCTGTAGTGGCCCGGTGAGCTGTCGAGCTGCCGGCCACTTATAGTGGCCTGGTGAGCTGTCGAGCTGCCGGCCACCTATAGTGGCCTGGTGAGCTGTCGAGCTGCCGGCCACCTATAGTGGCCTGGTGAGCTGTCGAGCTGCCGGCCACATATTGTGGCCTGGTGAGCTGTCGAGCTGCCGGTCACATATAGTGGCCTGGTGAGCTGTCGAGCTGCCGGTCACATGTAGTGGCCTGGTGAGCTGTCGAGCTGCCGGTCACATATAGTGGCCTGGTGAGCTGTCGCGATACCGGCCACCTATAGTGGCCTGGTGAGCTGTCGAGCTGCCGGCCACCTATAGTGGCCTGGTGAGCTGTCGCGATACCGGTCACCTATAGTGGCCCTGTGAGCTGTCGCGATACCGGTCACCTATAGTGGCCTGGTGAGCTGTCGAGCTGCCGGCCACCTATAGTGGCCTGGTGAGCTGTCGAGCTGCCGGCCACCTATAGTGGCCTGGTGAGCTGTCGAGCTGCCGGCCACATATTGTGGCCTGGTGAGCTGTCGAGCTGCCGGTCACATATAGTGGCCTGGTGAGCTGTCGAGCTGCCGGTCACATGTAGTGGCCTGGTGAGCTGTCGAGCTGCCGGTCACATATAGTGGCCTGGTGAGCTGTCGCGATACCGGTCACCTATAGTGGCCTGGTGAGCTATCGAGCTGCCGGCCACCTATAGTGGCCCGGTGAGCTGTCGAGCTGCCGGCCACTTATAGTGGCCTGGTGAGCTGTCGAGCTGCCGGCCACCTATAGTGGCCTGGTGAGCCGTCGAGCTGCCGGCTACCTATAGTGGCCTGGTGAGCTGTCGAGCTGCCGGCCACCTATAGTGGCCTGGTGAGCTGTCGAGCTGCCGGCCACCTATAGTGGCCTGGTGAGCTGTCGAGCTGCCGGGCCACCTATAGTGGCCTGGTGAGCTGTCGAGCTGCCGGCCTGGTGAGCTGTCGCGATACCGGTCACCTATAGTGGCCTGGTGAGCTGTCGCGATACCGGTCACCTATAGTGGCCTGGTGAGCTGTCGCGATATCGGTCACCTATAGTGGCCTGGTGAGCTGTCGCGATATCGGTCACCTATGGTGGCCTGGTGAGCTGTCGCGATATCGGTCACCTATGGTGGCCTGGTGAGCTGTCGCGATATCGGTCACCTATAGTGGCCTGGTGAGCTGTCGAGCTGCCGGCCACCTATAGTGGCCTGGTGAGCTGTCGAGCTGCCGGCCACCTATAGTGGCCTGGTGAGCTGTCGCGATACCGGTCACCTATAGTGGCCTGGTGAGCTGTCGCGATATCGGTCACCTATAGTGGCCTGGTGAGCTGTCGCGATATCGGTCACCTATGGTGGCCTGGTGAGCTGTCGCGATATCGGTCACCTATGGTGGCCTGGTGAGCTGTCGCGATATCGGTCACCTATGGTGGCCTGGTGAGCTGTCGCGATACTGGTCACCTATAGTGGCCTGGTGAGCTGTCGCGATACCGGTCACCTATGGTGGCCTGGTGAGCTGTCGCGATACCGGTCACCTATGGTGGCCTGGTGAGCTGTCGCGATACCGGTCACCTATGGTGGCCTGGTGAGCTGTCGCGATACCGGTCACCTATGGTGGCCTGGTGAGCTGTCGCGATACCGGTCACCTATGGTGGCCTGGTGAGCTGTCGCGATACCGGTCACCTATGGTGGCCTGGTGAGCTGTCGCGATACCGGTCACCTATGGTGGCCTGGTGAGCTGTCGCGATACCGGTCACCTATGGTGGCCTGGTGAGCTGTCGCGATACCGGTCACCTATGGTGGCCTGGTGAGCTGTCGCGATACCGGTCACCTATGGTGGCCTGGTGAGCTGTCGCGATACCGGTCACCTATGGTGGCCTGGTGAGCTGTCGCGATACCGGTCACCTATAGTGGCCTGGTGAGCTGTCGCGATACTGGTCACCTATGGTGGCCTGGTGAGCTGTCGCGATACCGGTCACCTATAGTGGCCTGGTGAGCTGTCGCGATACCGGTCACCTATAGTGGCCTGGTGAGCTGTCGCGATACCGGTCACCTATAGTGGCCTGGTGAGCTGTCGCGATACCGGTCACCTATAGTGGCCTGGTGAGCTGTCGCGATACCGGCCACCTATAGTCGCCTGGTGAGCTGTCGAGCTGCCGGCCACCTATAGTGGCCCGGTGAGCTGTCGAGCTGCCGGCCACCTATAGTGGCCCGGTGAGCTGTCGAGCTGCCGGCCACCTATAGTGGCCTGGTGAGCTGTCGAGCTGCCGGCCACTTATAGTGTCCTGGTGAGCGGTCGAGCTGCCGGCCACCTATAGTGGCCTGGTGAGCGGTCGAGCTGCCGGCCACCTATAGTGGCCTGGTGAGCTGTCGCGATACCGGTCACATATAGTGGCCTGGTGAGCTGTCGCGATACCGGTCACATATAGTGGCCTGGTGAGCTGTCGCGATACCGGTCACATATAGTGGCCTGGTGAGCTGTCGCGATACCGGTCACATATAGTGGCCTGGTGAGCTGTCGCGATACCGGTCACATATAGTGGCCTGGTGAGCTGTCGCGATACCGGTCACATATAGTGGCCTGGTGAGCTGTCGCGATACCGGTCACATATAGTGGCCTGGTGAGCTGTCGCGATACCGGTCACATATAGTGGCCTGGTGAGCTGTCGCGATACCGGTCACATATAGTGGCCTGGTGAGCTGTCGCGATACCGGTCACATATAGTGGCCTGGTGAGCTGTCGCGATACCGGTCACATATAGTGGCCTGGTGAGCTGTCGCGATACCGGTCACATATAGTGGCCTGGTGAGCTGTCGCGATACCGGTCACATATAGTGGCCTGGTGAGCTGTCGCGATACCGGTCACATATAGTGGCCTGGTGAGCTGTCGCGATACCGGTCACATATAGTGGCCTGGTGAGCTGTCGCGATACCGGTCACATATAGTGGCCTGGTGAGCTGTCGCGATACCGGTCACATATAGTGGCCTGGTGAGCTGTCGCGATACCGGTCACATATAGTGGCCTGGTGAGCTGTCGCGATACCGGTCACATATAGTGGCCTGGTGAGCTGTCGCGATACCGGTCACATATAGTGGCCTGGTGAGCTGTCGCGATACCGGTCACATATAGTGGCCTGGTGAGCTGTCGCGATACCGGTCACATATAGTGGCCTGGTGAGCTGTCGCGATACCGGTCACATATAGTGGCCTGGTGAGCTGTCGCGATACCGGTCACATATAGTGGCCTGGTGAGCTGTCGCGATACCGGTCACATATAGTGGCCTGGTGAGCTGTCGCGATACCGGTCACATATAGTGGCCTGGTGAGCTGTCGCGATACCGGTCACATATAGTGGCCTGGTGAGCTGTCGCGATACCGGTCACATATAGTGGCCTGGTGAGCTGTCGCGATACCGGTCACATATAGTGGCCTGGTGAGCTGTCGCGATACCGGTCACATATAGTGGCCTGGTGAGCTGTCGCGATACCGGTCACATATAGTGGCCTGGTGAGCTGTCGCGATACCGGTCACATATAGTGGCCTGGTGAGCTGTCGCGATACCGGTCACATATAGTGGCCTGGTGAGCTGTCGCGATACCGGTCACATATAGTGGCCTGGTGAGCTGTCGCGATACCGGTCACATATAGTGGCCTGGTGAGCTGTCGCGATACCGGTCACATATAGTGGCCTGGTGAGCTGTCGCGATACCGGTCACATATAGTGGCCTGGTGAGCTGTCGCGATACCGGTCACATATAGTGGCCTGGTGAGCTGTCGCGATACCGGTCACATATAGTGGCCTGGTGAGCTGTCGCGATACCGGTCACATATAGTGGCCTGGTGAGCTGTCGCGATACCGGTCACATATAGTGGCCTGGTGAGCTGTCGCGATACCGGTCACATATAGTGGCCTGGTGAGCTGTCGCGATACCGGTCACATATAGTGGCCTGGTGAGCTGTCGCGATACCGGTCACATATAGTGGCCTGGTGAGCTGTCGCGATACCGGTCACATATAGTGGCCTGGTGAGCTGTCGCGATACCGGTCACATATAGTGGCCTGGTGAGCTGTCGCGATACCGGTCACATATAGTGGCCTGGTGAGCTGTCGCGATACCGGTCACATATAGTGGCCTGGTGAGCTGTCGCGATACCGGTCACATATAGTGGCCTGGTGAGCTGTCGCGATACCGGTCACATATAGTGGCCTGGTGAGCTGTCGCGATACCGGTCACATATAGTGGCCTGGTGAGCTGTCGCGATACCGGTCACATATAGTGGCCTGGTGAGCTGTCGCGATACCGGTCACATATAGTGGCCTGGTGAGCTGTCGCGATACCGGTCACATATAGTGGCCTGGTGAGCTGTCGCGATACCGGTCACATATAGTGGCCTGGTGAGCTGTCGCGATACCGGTCACATATAGTGGCCTGGTGAGCTGTCGCGATACCGGTCACATATAGTGGCCTGGTGAGCTGTCGCGATACCGGTCACATATAGTGGCCTGGTGAGCTGTCGCGATACCGGTCACATATAGTGGCCTGGTGAGCTGTCGCGATACCGGTCACATATAGTGGCCTGGTGAGCTGTCGCGATACCGGTCACATATAGTGGCCTGGTGAGCTGTCGCGATACCGGTCACATATAGTGGCCTGGTGAGCTGTCGCGATACCGGTCACATATAGTGGCCTGGTGAGCTGTCGCGATACCGGTCACATATAGTGGCCTGGTGAGCTGTCGCGATACCGGTCACATATAGTGGCCTGGTGAGCTGTCGCGATACCGGTCACATATAGTGGCCTGGTGAGCTGTCGCGATACCGGTCACATATAGTGGCCTGGTGAGCTGTCGCGATACCGGTCACTTATAGTGGCCTGGTGAGCTGTCGCGATACCGGTCACTTATAGTGGCCTGGTGAGCTGTCGCGATACCGGTCACTTATAGTGGCCTGGTGAGCTGTCGCGATACCGGTCACTTATAGTGGCCTGGTGAGCTGTCGCGATACCGGTCACTTATAGTGGCCTGGTGAGCTGTCGCGATACCGGTCACCTATAGTGGCCTGGTGAGCTGTCGCGATACCGGTCACCTATAGTGGCCTGGTGAGCTGTCGCGATACCGGTCACCTATAGTGGCCTGGTGAGCTGTCGAGCTGCCGGCCACCTATAGTGGCCTGGTGAGCTGTCGAGCTGCCGGCCACATATTGTGGCCTGGTGAGCTGTCGAGCTGCCGGTCACATATAGTGGCCTGGTGAGCTGTCGCGATACCGGCCACCTATAGTGGCCTGGTGAGTTGTCGAGCTGCCGGCCACCTATAGTGGCCTGGTGAGCTGTCGCGATACCGGTCACCTATAGTGGCCCTGTGAGCTGTCGCGATACCGGTCACCTATAGTGGCCTGGTGAGCTGTCGAGCTGCCGGCCACCTATAGTGGCCTGGTGAGCTGTCGAGCTGCCGGCCACCTATAGTGGCCTGGTGAGCTGTCGAGCTGCCGGCCACATATTGTGGCCTGGTGAGCTGTCGAGCTGCCGGTCACATATAGTGGCCTGGTGAGCTGTCGAGCTGCCGGTCACATGTAGTGGCCTGGTGAGCTGTCGAGCTGCCGGTCACATATAGTGGCCTGGTGAGCTGTCGCGATACCGGTCACCTATAGTGGCCTGGTGAGCTATCGAGCTGCCGGCCACCTATAGTGGCCCGGTGAGCTGTCGAGCTGCCGGCCACTTATAGTGGCCTGGTGAGCTGTCGAGCTGCCGGCCACCTATAGTGGCCTGGTGAGCCGTCGAGCTGCCGGCTACCTATAGTGGCCTGGTGAGCTGTCGAGCTGCCGGCCACCTATAGTGGCCTGGTGAGCTGTCGAGCTGCCGGCCACCTATAGTGGCCTGGTGAGCTGTCGAGCTGCCGGGCCACCTATAGTGGCCTGGTGAGCTGTCGAGCTGCCGGCCTGGTGAGCTGTCGCGATACCGGTCACCTATAGTGGCCTGGTGAGCTGTCGCGATACCGGTCACCTATAGTGGCCTGGTGAGCTGTCGCGATACCGGTCACCTATAGTGGCCTGGTGAGCTGTCGCGATACCGGTCACCTATAGTGGCCTGGTGAGCTGTCGCGATACCGGTCACCTATAGTGGCCTGGTGAGCTGTCGCGATACCGGTCACCTATAGTGGCCTGGTGAGCTGTCGCGATACCGGTCACCTATAGTGGCCTGGTGAGCTGTCGCGATACCGGTCACCTATAGTGGCCTGGTGAGCTGTCGCGATACCGGTCACCTATAGTGGCCTGGTGAGCTGTCGCGATACCGGTCACCTATAGTGGCCTGGTGAGCTGTCGCGATACCGGTCACCTATAGTGGCCTGGTGAGCTGTCGCGATACCGGTCACCTATAGTGGCCTGGTGAGCTGTCGCGATACCGGTCACCTATAGTGGCCTGGTGAGCTGTCGCGATACCGGTCACCTATAGTGGCCTGGTGAGCTGTCGCGATACCGGTCACCTATAGTGGCCTGGTGAGCTGTCGCGATACCGGTCACCTATAGTGGCCTGGTGAGCTGTCGCGATACCGGTCACCTATAGTGGCCTGGTGAGCTGTCGCGATACCGGTCACCTATAGTGGCCTGGTGAGCTGTCGCGATACCGGTCACCTATAGTGGCCTGGTGAGCTGTCGCGATACCGGTCACCTATAGTGGCCTGGTGAGCTGTCGCGATACCGGTCACCTATAGTGGCCTGGTGAGCTGTCGCGATACCGGTCACCTATAGTGGCCTGGTGAGCTATCGAGCTGCCGGCCACCTGTAGTGGCCCGGTGAGCTGTCGAGCTGCCGGCCACTTATAGTGGCCTGGTGAGCTGTCGAGCTGCCGGCCACCTATAGTGGCCTGGTGAGCTGTCGAGCTGCCGGCCACCTATAGTGGCCTGGTGAGCTGTCGAGCTGCCGGCCACATATTGTGGCCTGGTGAGCTGTCGAGCTGCCGGTCACATATAGTGGCCTGGTGAGCTGTCGAGCTGCCGGTCACATGTAGTGGCCTGGTGAGCTGTCGAGCTGCCGGTCACATATAGTGGCCTGGTGAGCTGTCGCGATACCGGCCACCTATAGTGGCCTGGTGAGCTGTCGAGCTGCCGGCCACCTATAGTGGCCTGGTGAGCTGTCGCGATACCGGTCACCTATAGTGGCCCTGTGAGCTGTCGCGATACCGGTCACCTATAGTGGCCTGGTGAGCTGTCGAGCTGCCGGCCACCTATAGTGGCCTGGTGAGCTGTCGAGCTGCCGGCCACCTATAGTGGCCTGGTGAGCTGTCGAGCTGCCGGCCACATATTGTGGCCTGGTGAGCTGTCGAGCTGCCGGTCACATATAGTGGCCTGGTGAGCTGTCGAGCTGCCGGTCACATGTAGTGGCCTGGTGAGCTGTCGAGCTGCCGGTCACATATAGTGGCCTGGTGAGCTGTCGCGATACCGGTCACCTATAGTGGCCTGGTGAGCTATCGAGCTGCCGGCCACCTATAGTGGCCCGGTGAGCTGTCGAGCTGCCGGCCACTTATAGTGGCCTGGTGAGCTGTCGAGCTGCCGGCCACCTATAGTGGCCTGGTGAGCCGTCGAGCTGCCGGCTACCTATAGTGGCCTGGTGAGCTGTCGAGCTGCCGGCCACCTATAGTGGCCTGGTGAGCTGTCGAGCTGCCGGCCACCTATAGTGGCCTGGTGAGCTGTCGAGCTGCCGGGCCACCTATAGTGGCCTGGTGAGCTGTCGAGCTGCCGGCCTGGTGAGCTGTCGCGATACCGGTCACCTATAGTGGCCTGGTGAGCTGTCGCGATACCGGTCACCTATAGTGGCCTGGTGAGCTGTCGCGATACCGGTCACCTATAGTGGCCTGGTGAGCTGTCGCGATACCGGTCACCTATAGTGGCCTGGTGAGCTGTCGCGATACCGGTCACCTATAGTGGCCTGGTGAGCTGTCGCGATACCGGTCACCTATAGTGGCCTGGTGAGCTGTCGCGATACCGGTCACCTATAGTGGCCTGGTGAGCTGTCGCGATACCGGTCACCTATAGTGGCCTGGTGAGCTGTCGCGATACCGGTCACCTATAGTGGCCTGGTGAGCTGTCGCGATACCGGTCACCTATAGTGGCCTGGTGAGCTGTCGCGATACCGGTCACCTATAGTGGCCTGGTGAGCTGTCGCGATACCGGTCACCTATAGTGGCCTGGTGAGCTGTCGCGATACCGGTCACCTATAGTGGCCTGGTGAGCTGTCGCGATACCGGTCACCTATAGTGGCCTGGTGAGCTGTCGCGATACCGGTCACCTATAGTGGCCTGGTGAGCTGTCGCGATACCGGTCACCTATAGTGGCCTGGTGAGCTGTCGCGATACCGGTCACCTATAGTGGCCTGGTGAGCTGTCGCGATACCGGTCACCTATAGTGGCCTGGTGAGCTGTCGCGATACCGGTCACCTATAGTGGCCTGGTGAGCTGTCGCGATACCGGTCACCTATAGTGGCCTGGTGAGCTGTCGCGATACCGGTCACCTATAGTGGCCTGGTGAGCTGTCGCGATACCGGTCACCTACAGTGGCCTGGTGAGCTGTCGCGATACCGGTCACCTATAGTGGCCTGGTGAGCTGTCGCGATACCGGTCACCTATAGTGGCCTGGTGAGCTGTCGCGATACCGGTCACCTATAGTGGCCTGGTGAGCTATCGAGCTGCCGGCCACCTATAGTGGCCCGGTGAGCTGTCGAGCTGCCGGCCACTTATAGTGGCCTGGTGAGCTGTCGAGCTGCCGGCCACCTATAGTGGCCTGGTGAGCTGTCGAGCTGCCGGCCACCTATAGTGGCCTGGTGAGCTGTCGCGATACCGGTCACCTATAGTGGCCTGGTGAGCTGTCGCGATATCGGTCACCTATAGTGGCCTGGTGAGCTGTCGCGATATCGGTCACCTATGGTGGCCTGGTGAGCTGTCGCGATATCGGTCACCTATGGTGGCCTGGTGAGCTGTCGCGATATCGGTCACCTATGGTGGCCTGGTGAGCTGTCGCGATACTGGTCACCTATAGTGGCCTGGTGAGCTGTCGCGATACCGGTCACCTATGGTGGCCTGGTGAGCTGTCGCGATACCGGTCACCTATGGTGGCCTGGTGAGCTGTCGCGATACCGGTCACCTATGGTGGCCTGGTGAGCTGTCGCGATACCGGTCACCTATGGTGGCCTGGTGAGCTGTCGCGATACCGGTCACCTATGGTGGCCTGGTGAGCTGTCGCGATACCGGTCACCTATGGTGGCCTGGTGAGCTGTCGCGATACCGGTCACCTATGGTGGCCTGGTGAGCTGTCGCGATACCGGTCACCTATAGTGGCCTGGTGAGCTGTCGCGATACTGGTCACCTATGGTGGCCTGGTGAGCTGTCGCGATACCGGTCACCTATAGTGGCCTGGTGAGCTGTCGCGATACCGGTCACCTATAGTGGCCTGGTGAGCTGTCGCGATACCGGTCACCTATAGTGGCCTGGTGAGCTGTCGCGATACCGGTCACCTATAGTGGCCTGGTGAGCTGTCGCGATACCGGCCACCTATAGTCGCCTGGTGAGCTGTCGAGCTGCCGGCCACCTATAGTGGCCCGGTGAGCTGTCGAGCTGCCGGCCACCTATAGTGGCCCGGTGAGCTGTCGAGCTGCCGGCCACCTATAGTGGCCTGGTGAGCTGTCGAGCTGCCGGCCACTTATAGTGTCCTGGTGAGCGGTCGAGCTGCCGGCCACCTATAGTGGCCTGGTGAGCGGTCGAGCTGCCGGCCACCTATAGTGGCCTGGTGAGCGGTCGAGCTGCCGGTCACCTATAGTGGCCTGGTGAGCTGTCGCGATACCGGTCACATATAGTGGCCTGGTGAGCTGTCGCGATACCGGTCACATATAGTGGCCTGGTGAGCTGTCGCGATACCGGTCACATATAGTGGCCTGGTGAGCTGTCGCGATACCGGTCACATATAGTGGCCTGGTGAGCTGTCGCGATACCGGTCACATATAGTGGCCTGGTGAGCTGTCGCGATACCGGTCACATATAGTGGCCTGGTGAGCTGTCGCGATACCGGTCACATATAGTGGCCTGGTGAGCTGTCGCGATACCGGTCACATATAGTGGCCTGGTGAGCTGTCGCGATACCGGTCACATATAGTGGCCTGGTGAGCTGTCGCGATACCGGTCACATATAGTGGCCTGGTGAGCTGTCGCGATACCGGTCACATATAGTGGCCTGGTGAGCTGTCGCGATACCGGTCACATATAGTGGCCTGGTGAGCTGTCGCGATACCGGTCACATATAGTGGCCTGGTGAGCTGTCGCGATACCGGTCACATATAGTGGCCTGGTGAGCTGTCGCGATACCGGTCACATATAGTGGCCTGGTGAGCTGTCGCGATACCGGTCACATATAGTGGCCTGGTGAGCTGTCGCGATACCGGTCACATATAGTGGCCTGGTGAGCTGTCGCGATACCGGTCACATATAGTGGCCTGGTGAGCTGTCGCGATACCGGTCACATATAGTGGCCTGGTGAGCTGTCGCGATACCGGTCACATATAGTGGCCTGGTGAGCTGTCGCGATACCGGTCACATATAGTGGCCTGGTGAGCTGTCGCGATACCGGTCACATATAGTGGCCTGGTGAGCTGTCGCGATACCGGTCACATATAGTGGCCTGGTGAGCTGTCGCGATACCGGTCACATATAGTGGCCTGGTGAGCTGTCGCGATACCGGTCACATATAGTGGCCTGGTGAGCTGTCGCGATACCGGTCACATATAGTGGCCTGGTGAGCTGTCGCGATACCGGTCACATATAGTGGCCTGGTGAGCTGTCGCGATACCGGTCACATATAGTGGCCTGGTGAGCTGTCGCGATACCGGTCACATATAGTGGCCTGGTGAGCTGTCGCGATACCGGTCACATATAGTGGCCTGGTGAGCTGTCGCGATACCGGTCACATATAGTGGCCTGGTGAGCTGTCGCGATACCGGTCACATATAGTGGCCTGGTGAGCTGTCGCGATACCGGTCACATATAGTGGCCTGGTGAGCTGTCGCGATACCGGTCACATATAGTGGCCTGGTGAGCTGTCGCGATACCGGTCACATATAGTGGCCTGGTGAGCTGTCGCGATACCGGTCACATATAGTGGCCTGGTGAGCTGTCGCGATACCGGTCACATATAGTGGCCTGGTGAGCTGTCGCGATACCGGTCACATATAGTGGCCTGGTGAGCTGTCGCGATACCGGTCACATATAGTGGCCTGGTGAGCTGTCGCGATACCGGTCACATATAGTGGCCTGGTGAGCTGTCGCGATACCGGTCACATATAGTGGCCTGGTGAGCTGTCGCGATACCGGTCACATATAGTGGCCTGGTGAGCTGTCGCGATACCGGTCACATATAGTGGCCTGGTGAGCTGTCGCGATACCGGTCACATATAGTGGCCTGGTGAGCTGTCGCGATACCGGTCACATATAGTGGCCTGGTGAGCTGTCGCGATACCGGTCACATATAGTGGCCTGGTGAGCTGTCGCGATACCGGTCACATATAGTGGCCTGGTGAGCTGTCGCGATACCGGTCACATATAGTGGCCTGGTGAGCTGTCGCGATACCGGTCACATATAGTGGCCTGGTGAGCTGTCGCGATACCGGTCACATATAGTGGCCTGGTGAGCTGTCGCGATACCGGTCACTTATAGTGGCCTGGTGAGCTGTCGCGATACCGGTCACTTATAGTGGCCTGGTGAGCTGTCGCGATACCGGTCACTTATAGTGGCCTGGTGAGCTGTCGCGATACCGGTCACTTATAGTGGCCTGGTGAGCTGTCGCGATACCGGTCACTTATAGTGGCCTGGTGAGCTGTCGCGATACCGGTCACCTATAGTGGCCTGGTGAGCTGTCGCGATACCGGTCACCTATAGTGGCCTGGTGAGCTGTCGCGATACCGGTCACCTATAGTGGCCTGGTGAGCTGTCGCGATACCGGTCACCTATAGTGGCCTGGTGAGCTGTCGCGATACCGGTCACCTATAGTGGCCTGGTGAGCTGTCGCGATACCGGTCACCTATAGTGGCCTGGTGAGCTGTCGCGATACCGGTCACCTATAGTGGCCTGGTGAGCTGTCGCGATACCGGTCACCTATAGTGGCCTGGTGAGCTGTCGCGATACCGGTCACCTATAGTGGCCTGGTGAGCTGTCGCGATACCGGTCACCTATAGTGGCCTGGTGAGCTGTCGCGATACCGGTCACCTATAGTGGCCTGGTGAGCTGTCGCGATACCGGTCACCTATAGTGGCCTGGTGAGCTGTCGCGATACCGGTCACCTATAGTGGCCTGGTGAGCTGTCGCGATACCGGTCACCTATAGTGGCCTGGTGAGCTGTCGCGATACCGGTCACCTATAGTGGCCTGGTGAGCTGTCGCGATACCGGTCACCTATAGTGGCCTGGTGAGCTGTCGCGATACCGGTCACCTATAGTGGCCTGGTGAGCTGTCGCGATACCGGTCACCTATAGTGGCCTGGTGAGCTGTCGCGATACCGGTCACCTATAGTGGCCTGGTGAGCTGTCGCGATACCGGTCACCTATAGTGGCCTGGTGAGCTGTCGCGATACCGGTCACCTATAGTGGCCTGGTGAGCTGTCGCGATACCGGTCACCTATAGTGGCCTGGTGAGCTGTCGCGATACCGGTCACCTATAGTGGCCTGGTGAGCTGTCGCGATACCGGTCACCTATAGTGGCCTGGTGAGCTGTCGCGATACCGGTCACCTATAGTGGCCTGGTGAGCTGTCGCGATACCGGTCACCTATAGTGGCCTGGTGAGCTGTCGCGATACCGGTCACCTATAGTGGCCTGGTGAGCTGTCGCGATACCGGTCACATATAGTGGCCTGGTGAGCTGTCGCGATACCGGTCACATATAGTGGCCTGGTGAGCTGTCGCGATACCGGTCACATATAGTGGCCTGGTGAGCTGTCGCGATACCGGTCACATATAGTGGCCTGGTGAGCTGTCGCGATACCGGTCACATATAGTGGCCTGGTGAGCTGTCGCGATACCGGTCACATATAGTGGCCTGGTGAGCTGTCGCGATACCGGTCACATATAGTGGCCTGGTGAGCTGTCGCGATACCGGTCACATATAGTGGCCTGGTGAGCTGTCGCGATACCGGTCACATATAGTGGCCTGGTGAGCTGTCGCGATACCGGTCACATATAGTGGCCTGGTGAGCTGTCGCGATACCGGTCACATATAGTGGCCTGGTGAGCTGTCGCGATACCGGTCACATATAGTGGCCTGGTGAGCTGTCGCGATACCGGTCACATATAGTGGCCTGGTGAGCTGTCGCGATACCGGTCACATATAGTGGCCTGGTGAGCTGTCGCGATACCGGTCACATATAGTGGCCTGGTGAGCTGTCGCGATACCGGTCACATATAGTGGCCTGGTGAGCTGTCGCGATACCGGTCACATATAGTGGCCTGGTGAGCTGTCGCGATACCGGTCACATATAGTGGCCTGGTGAGCTGTCGCGATACCGGTCACATATAGTGGCCTGGTGAGCTGTCGCGATACCGGTCACCATATAGTGGCCTGGTGAGCTGTCGCGATACCGGTCACATATAGTGGCCTGGTGAGCTGTCGCGATACCGGTCACATATAGTGGCCTGGTGAGCTGTCGCGATACCGGTCACATATAGTGGCCTGGTGAGCTGTCGCGATACCGGTCACCTATAGTGGCCTGGTGAGCTGTCGCGATACCGGTCACCTATAGTGGCCTGGTGAGCTGTCGCGATACCGGTCACCTATAGTGGCCTGGTGAGCTGTCGCGATACCGGTCACCTATAGTGGCC
Source organism: Eumerus sabulonum (assembly GCA_951905685.1). Lineage (NCBI taxonomy): Eukaryota > Metazoa > Arthropoda > Insecta > Diptera > Syrphidae > Eumerus > Eumerus sabulonum. Next base: position 35,923 of record CATOVK010000028.1, read on the forward strand.
TGGTGAGCTGTCGCGATACCGGTCACCTATAGTGGCCTGGTGAGCTGTCGCGATACCGGTCACCTATAGTGGCCTGGTGAGCTGTCGCGATACCGGTCACCTATAGTGGCCTGGTGAGCTGTCGCGATACCGGTCACCTATAGTGGCCTGGTGAGCTGTCGCGATACCGGTCACCTATAGTGGCCTGGTGAGCTGTCGCGATACCGGTCACCTATAGTGGCCTGGTGAGCTGTCGCGATACCGGTCACCTATAGTGGCCTGGTGAGCTGTCGCGATACCGGTCACCTATAGTGGCCTGGTGAGCTGTCGCGATACCAGGTCACCTATAGTGGCCTGGTGAGCTGTCGCGATACCGGTCACCTATAGTTGGCCTGGTGAGCTGTCGCGATACCGGTCACCTATAGTGGCCTGGTGAGCTGTCGCGATACCGGTCCACCTATAGTGGCCTGGTGAGCTGTCGCGATACCGGTCACCTATAGTGGCCTGGTGAGCTGTCGCGATACCGGTCACCTATAGTGGCCTGGTGAGCTGTCGCGATACCGGTCACCTATAGTGGCCTGGTGAGCTGTCGCGATACCGGTCACCTATAGTGGCCTGGTGAGCTGTCGCGATACCGGTCACCTATAGTGGCCTGGTGAGCTGTCGCGATACCGGTCACCTATAGTGGCCTGGTGAGCTGTCGCGATACCGGTCACCTATAGTGGCCTGGTGAGCTGTCGCGATACCGGTCACCTATAGTGGCCTGGTGAGCTGTCGCGATACCGGTCACCTATAGTGGCCTGGTGAGCTGTCGCGATACCGGTCACCTATAGTGGCCTGGTGAGCTGTCGCGATACCGGTCACCTATAGTGGCCTGGTGAGCTGTCGCGATACCGGTCACATATAGTGGCCTGGTGAGCTGTCGCGATACCGGTCACATATAGTGGCCTGGTGAGCTGTCGCGATACCGGTCACCTATAGTGGCCTTTTGAGCTGTCGAGCTGCCGGCCACCTATAGTGGCCTGGTGAGCTGTCGCGATACCGGTCACCTATAGTCGGCCCTGTGAGCTGTCGCGATAACCGGTCACCTATAGTGGCCTGGTGAGCTGTCGAGCTGCCGGCCACCTATAGTGGCCTGGTGAGCTGTCGAGCTGCCGGCCACATATTGTGGCCTGGTGAGCTGTCGAGCTGCCGGTCACATATAGTGGCCTGGTGAGCTGTCGAGCTGCCGGTCACATGTAGTGGCCTGGTGAGCTGTCGAGCTGCCGGTCACATATAGTGGCCTGGTGAGCTGTCGCGATACCGGCCACCTATAGTGGCCTGGTGAGCTGTCGAGCTGCCGGCCACCTATAGTGGCCTGGTGAGCTGTCGCGATACCGGTCACCTATAGTGGCCCTGTGAGCTGTCGCGATACCGGTTACCTATAGTGGCCTGGTGAGCTGTCGAGCTGCCGGCCACCTATAGTGGCCTGGTGAGCTGTCGAGCTGCCGGCCACCTATAGTGGCCTGGTGAGCTGTCGAGCTGCCGGCCACATATTGTGGCCTGGGTGAGCTGTCGAGCTGCCGGTCACATATAGTGGCCTGGTGAGCTGTCGAGCTGCCGGTCACATGTAGTGGCCTGGTGAGCTGTCGAGCTGCCGGTCACATATAGTGGCCTGGTGAGCTGTCGCGATACCGGTCACCTATAGTGGCCTGGTGAGCTATCGAGCTGCCGGCCACCTATAGTGGCCCGGTGAGCTGTCGAGCTGCCGGCCACTTATAGTGGCCTGGTGAGCTGTCGAGCTGCCGGCCACCTATAGTGGCCTGGTGAGCCGTCGAGCTGCCGGCTACCTATAGTGGCCTGGTGAGCTGTCGAGCTGCCGGCCACCTATAGTGGCCTGGTGAGCTGTCGAGCTGCCGGCCACCTATAGTGGCCTGGTGAGCTGTCGAGCTGCCGGGCCACCTATAGTGGTCTGGTGAGCTGTCGAGCTGCCGGCCTGGTGAGCTGTCGCGATACCGGTCACCTATAGTGGCCTGGTGAGCTGTCGCGATACCGGTCACCTATAGTGGCCTGGTGAGCTGTCGCGATACCGGTCACCTATAGTGGCCTGGTGAGCTGTCGCGATACCGGTCACCTATAGTGGCCTGGTGAGCTGTCGCGATACCGGTCACCTATAGTGGCCTGGTGAGCTGTCGCGATACCGGTCACCTATAGTGGCCTGGTGAGCTGTCGCGATACCGGTCACCTATAGTGGCCTGGTGAGCTGTCGCGATACCGGTCACCTATAGTGGCCTGGTGAGCTGTCGCGATACCGGTCACCTATAGTGGCCTGGTGAGCTGTCGCGATACCGGTCACCTATAGTGGCCTGGTGAGCTGTCGCGATACCGGTCACCTATAGTGGCCTGGTGAGCTGTCGCGATACCGGTCACCTATAGTGGCCTGGTGAGCTGTCGCGATACCGGTCACCTATAGTGGCCTGGTGAGCTGTCGCGATACCGGTCACCTATAGTGGCCTGGTGAGCTGTCGCGATACCGGTCACCTATAGTGGCCTGGTGAGCTGTCGCGATACCGGTCACCTATAGTGGCCTGGTGAGCTGTCGCGATACCGGTCACCTATAGTGGCCTGGTGAGCTGTCGCGATACCGGTCACCTATAGTGGCCTGGTGAGCTGTCGCGATACCGGTCACCTATAGTGGCCTGGTGAGCTGTCGCGATACCGGTCACCTATAGTGGCCTGGTGAGCTGTCGCGATACCGGTCACCTATAGTGGCCTGGTGAGCTGTCGCGATACCGGTCACCTATAGTGGCCTGGTGAGCTGTCGCGATACCGGTCACCTATAGTGGCCTGGTGAGCTGTCGCGATACCGGTCACCTATAGTGGCCTGGTGAGCTGTCGCGATACCGGTCACCTATAGTGGCCTGGTGAGCTGTCGCGATACCGGTCACCTATAGTGGCCTGGTGAGCTATCGCGATACCGGTCACCTATAGTGGCCTGGTGAGCTATCGAGCTGCCGGCCACCTATAGTGCCCGGTGAGCTGTCGAGCTGCCGGCCACCTATAGTGGCCTGGTGAGCTGTCGAGCTGCCGGCCACTATAGTGGCCTGGTGAGCTGTCGAGCTGCCGGCCACCTATAGTGGCCTGGTGAGCTGTCGAGCTGCCGGCCACCTATAGTGGCCTGGTGAGCTGTCGAGCTGCCGGCCACCTATAGTGGCCTGGTGAGCTGTCGCGATATCGGTCACCTATAGTGGCCTGGTGAGCT
>CATOVK010000030.1:0-16406 GCA_951905685.1 Eumerus sabulonum
TGATTCCATCAAGAATGATATGGGGGTAGACGTCGCTACCGAGTAGGATATCGACCTTTCTAGATTGATTAAATAGTGGGTCTGCAAGTTTGAGATGTTGTATGTGACTCCACTTAGCATGATTTATATTGTGTGATGGCAGCATTGCCGTTAATTTAGGCAAAACCCAAGCTTTGACTTTCAGGCTAAACTCTTCGTTTCCGTTGGACAAAAGCGTAAAGCATACTTCATGTTTCGCCGTGTTTGTGTTCGTTTCTCCTACACCGAAGATCCTCACATTACTCTTTTCTCTTTTCAATCGTAGCGAGTGTGCCGCCGACTCGCTGATGAAGGAGCCTTCAGATCCGGGATCTAATAGTGCTCGAAGTGTAACCGGTTGGCCGTCGTTTGTCAATACTTTGACGAGAGCTGTAGCCAAAAGAACTGTTTTGTTTTCGGCTATTAACGCGTTATGTGCCGAGGCCGTCCCTTTTTTCGATGCTGTGGTTCCTAGATGATCTGGGTGCAGACGATGAAGAGAAGACGGGGTTAAACCTACATCGACATGCGCTTCATTAGTTGTGTGTAGCAATGAGTGATGTTTTTGTTGGCAAGTAGAACATAAAAACTTGCTCGTACAAGCCTGACTATAATGGGTAGTTGACAGACAATTGAAACAAAGCCTTTTTTTCCTAACCAATTCCTGCCTCTTCTTAACATCAAGGGCCTTGAATTTGGGACAAAGACGTACTGAGTGGGCGCCTTGACACATTGGACACGTAGCAGTGGTCGCATTATGTACATGTAGTCCCCCTGATACGTTGTTTCTGCCCTTACCTTGCGTTTTATTTGAAGACGATTGTCCTATGACATCCAGAGTCCTTGCTCTCATAAGGATAAAGTCTTCCAACACCTTAAAAGTAGGGTAATCGGAATGACTGGAGATATGGGCCTCCCAATGGGCCCGGGTGGCCATTGGAAGCCTTTGTACTATATGGTACACGAGTACATCCTCCCAGGCTTCGACGGCCACTCCGAGATTCTTCAGCGAATTTCTGGCTTCATTGGTGGTGTCGAGTACTGTTCTCAGATCAGAAGCCGTTTCGTTTTCGTGTCTTGGCTGATCAAACAACAATTTAAATTGATTGTCCTTCAACAATCGCTTGTTTTGGTATCGCTTGATCAGGATCGCCCAAGCAGACTCAAAATTCGAATCGGTATTTCGCAATAAACGTGCGGCTTCGCCCGATAAATTACCTTTCAGGTAGTGCAGCTTATGTGCATCCGATATGCTGCGGTTTTCAGTGATTAATTCTTCAAAAAGAGCCTTAAACTCCGGCCACATTTGAAGCGACCCATCGAATGTTGGGATTTTTATGGGAGGAAGCTTTAGATCGGCCGACGGAGTCGAAAGTGCCGTGTTACTATCACAGTGCGACCTTGTGGTAGCTAGCTGTTCTTTCAATTCGCTGGAGTACATGAAAAACAATTCCTTTAACTTATGAAACGTGAGAGCATCTAAGTAATTCACCTTTAGCTCCTCACTTGGAGCCTCGATAACCTTTAGATGCATTGCTCTCGCTTCGTCAAAAGTTGTCTTTAAGTTTGACAGCCGCGCCTCCATCATGTGCACCGAGGTCTTTGTGCTCCCTAACCGAGTATATGCCTCATAGTCGGCACTTAGCTCTTGTGCGATTGTTTGAATCGCGTCAATTAAATTCGCTACTTTAGACTTACTCATTGTTAACCGACGAGTTCAAGTCACCACGCAGGCACACAACAAAATTAGAGTTATATATATATATAGATATATGTTGATTATATTGTATTTGTAATATATTATAAAAATGAGTGCCACACACCTGATCTTCAGCGTTGCTCCCACGATGGAAAAGGTGTTGTCGATTGATTGGTCGTAGACCGGTAGATACGTCGCTGTGTTGCTTGAAGGATCAGCCTTGTTTTTCGTTAACAGAACACTGGTGCACCTTGCAAAGTCACACGCGGAATCTACTCGAGTTGACTCTTCACTCCGCACAAGTTATGTATTTTTTAGCCGTTTTTCGGTAATCCGGCTCGAAGGACCACACTGTGCCGCCACGGACACTTGCAAAAAAATATCGAAGACACAACAAAACGTACTGGCTACCGAAAAGGCTCGTGAAGAGAAAAAAAAAAACAAAGACGGTTTAATTTCCAAAAAAAACTGAATTTCTTTTATTGAGTCAACCGATCCGTCGGCGGGTGAATATCGATAACCCAATGATCCAACTGGTATCTTGATTACCGCAGGAAAACTAATGAACAGCTGTTTTGTGTCCGTTGATTTTCTGCGAGGTCGTTGACCCACATAAACTCTCCAGGCTGATCCATATGTTGTGGTGTTTGTCTTTTAGATGGCTGACGTTCACACCCACACAGACATGCAGGTGGGAGGAGCCCGCATCTGCATTGGTTGTTTGTTTTCTAATTTCTGAGCTCCCAGATCACTACTTGGTTAGTGACATTGCCGTCGGTAATTTTGAATTTTGGCCGAAATGCATTTTGCCGACGGCAATTGCTTGGGTTTTTATCTTGTTGCGCTGCAACAGTATTCTTACTCTACTCCGCTGCGTTCGTGATATCCGTAAGCGCATCTTGGCTACTACAAGAAAGTGGTCCGAGTCGATGTTAGCCCCTCGGAAAGTTCGAACATCAAGAATAGTAGAGGAGTGTCTGACGTCGATCGCGATTTGATCAATCTGGTTGGTAGTCGATTGATCAAAAGACCGCCAGGTGACTTTGTCCCAGCTATGACACCAATATTGTTCTAGGAGAATTCAACGCCAAGCTGGACAAGGAGGACATCTTTGCACGAGTCGTAGGAAAGCACAGCCTACACAACACTCCGTCCGAAAACGGATTCAGGCTAATAGACATTGTGACGGGGCGTAATCTCTAGTAACTAGCATACGATAAGGTAATGACCTTCTTGTACCCAATGTAAGTATGCGGATATCGCGAACACTGCGGAGTCAAGTAGGACTAGCAAAATATGACGTCGGGCGCAAAAGACCGCGAGGACCTTCGCCAATCGTGTCTCCCTCAAGCTCTCTCAAGAGCCGATACAAAATGCACAAACCATAGAAAAGCAATAAAGACGTTGCCAAAGCCCCATCAGGCTTGCTGCCTATGATGTATTAGGCTTCCAGCCACCAACCAGGAGAAACCCTAGGTTTGATGATGAGTGCAGAGAGGTACATGCAGAAAAACAGAATTTTGTACATTGCCACGTTGCATCGACGTACGAGAGCTGCTCGTGAGCTCAATGAGCGGAAAAGAAGAGAGGAGCACCCGCTTTCCAGAAGGAAAAAGAAAGATCATGGGAAGCGCGCGATCGAGGAGATGGAGAGATGTATGTTCGAAAGTTTTACCAAAGAGTAAAACGAACATGCCAAGGTTATAAAGCCAGAGCGGGAGCCTGCAGGGATGAACACGGATACCTCTTAGTTGAATCACAGTCGATGCTAAGAACATGGAAAGACTATTTTTGCGGACTGTATAACGACGAAGAACGCACAATTCACACTGGATGAAGATGAGAGAGAATTCCGTCTACCCGACTTAGACGAGGTTAAGATAGCGATATCGAAACCGAAGTCTAATAAAGCTGTTGGCGGAGGCGGCCTGCCTGCTGAACTATTTAAAGAAGCTAGAGATGTGTTGGTTGGGAACATGCACCAGCTCATCTGTACGAAATGGTCGGAAGAAAGCATGCCTGATGAATGGATTCTTGGCATCGTTTGTCCCGTCCATGAAAAAGAAGACCCCTATAACTGCGCCAGCTATAGGAGAATAAGTCTCCCTAACATCACGCATAAGATCTTTTCTGCCGTGTGGTGTGAACGCCTGAAACCATTCGTGGACAATTCGTTCCTATCAATGTGGTTTTAAGCCAGAAAAATACACGATAGACCAAATGTTCATCATGTGGCAGATCTTGGAGGAGACCAATGAACTTCAAGTCGACACACACCACCTTTTCGTCGATTTTAAGGCAGCATATGACAGTTCCAATAGGGACGAGCTGTAAAGAACCAAGTTATGTGTTGACATCCCTACAAAACTCGTCAGGTTATGCTGGATGACAATGGAAAATTCTCGCTTAAGGTCGGTAAGGAGTTAACCGAGACCTTCGATGTCAAAAAAGGATTCAGACAGGGTGACGCACTGTCATGTGATTTTTTCAACATCATTCTTGAAAAGATCGTGCGGGATTCACTGGCCAATACAAGAGGCACGATCTACTTCAAGTCTGCACAATTGCTCGCATAGGCTGATGATATTGACGTGATTGAGAGAACGCAGCTAGACGTCAACGAAACTCATGTGAGCATTAAAGCAGAAGCGGCTATAGTGGGTCTGAAGGTAAACGAGGACAAGACCAAATACATATATGCTATGGTCAAGGAAAGAGGCAAAACAGCGACGTCTTGGCCAGAACGTCACTACTGGCAGCTATAGCTTTGATGTGGTCAACTGTTTCGTCTACCTTGGCTCACTGGTAGCAATCGGCAACGATACCAATGCTGAGATTGGACATAGAATAACTCTTGACAACCGCTGTTTCTTTGGGCTTAAGAGGCAATAGAGTAGTAGAGCCCTCTATCGCAAGACTAAGATGACCCTCTATAAAACCTTAATCATTTCCGTCCTCCTCTATGGTGCAGAGGCTTAAAATAGATGAAGAGGCCCTTAATCATTAATCAACATTTAATCAACATTTTGCGTACAAATTTCGCTCCCGTTAGTGTTGACGGAGAGTGTAGGAGACTAAAGACTATACGGGCTATACACCGAAATCGGCCTAGTACGACCTCTACGGATCCAACGGGATGACGTTGCAGGGAAAGGCCGTATTTAATGTGGCGTACACAGGTGGAAAGCTTGTAGTGGTTGGCATACGCTGCACGTAGGCCGAAGTCGGCCCATTGTGATACCACATGGATTATATTACCTAGATCCGCCACCTAAAAACCGATCAATGCTTCTGAAGAAGCGGTGGATTTGAGCTATTTTTATATCTGCTAGCTCACTTAAGTTATCGTAGATGGGCGCCCCGAGCTAAATCCTCCTGCGATTCGCAAAAGAGGGACATGAGCATAGGAGGTGGTGAATTGATTCCTCTTCCTCCTCATCCATGCAGCCGCGTCAGAAGTCATTGGCAGGCAGCCCCAGTTTGACGGCATGCTTACCAATGGTGCAGTGACCTGTAACTACAGCCATTAAAGTGCTTAAGGTTTCCTTTTTGGTTGCCACAAGGTCCCTGGTCCGTCCTTAGTTTAGCTTAGGCCAAATTTGTAGCTTAGTGATAAAGCCAATGTTACTTTCGTGGTTCGAAGTTTTATCATGCGCTTTACCGAGCTTATTGGTGTTTTTAAATTTCCGAGGGTTGGAAGACTGAGTGTGCTCGACTAACATTGCGAGTTCATCGGCCGCGCAGTTTCCTGGAATATCCATATGCCCGGGAACCCACAGTAGTTTTATATTGAACTGTTCAGCCACTCGTCTAGCGATAGGCGGCAGTTGAGAGATGCCTTTGATTTGTGGGTTACCGCTGCCAGAGATTTTATCGCAGATAGGCTATCCGTGCAAATGATAATATCCTTTACGGATATTAGGTAAATTGATACCAAGCCAATGTCGGCTTGATACGCACTGCAGTGGTTTGGGAGTCCAAAGGATAGGTTGAGGTTAAGATACCTATACCCGTCGCCATCTTGGAGCCATCGGTATCGAAGTTCTTAGTAAACACGTTTTGCGGGATGGTGTAGTCCGTGACCATGGGTACTTCGAAGTGGTTAAGAATGCTAGTATGGCCTTTGTATAATATAGGCCATTTTCCTATGCCCCTAATCCGTAGGGTCAGCAACTTGTTTTCTGAAGAAGTCCAATAGTGGGAGATGTAGTGGATTGTTGCGATTGCGAATGCTGGCCGATCTTTGCACTTTCCCCAGAAGGTTTCGATAGACTGCCTTGTCCAGAGGAGTCCACCAAACTACGATGCTGTTGAGAAGGATATGCCTTATGACTGCTGTATAGAGTCAGTGCATAATGCTTAGTTGGAGGTCCCACTTTTTGCCCACCACTTTCTAGCAGCTTGTGAGGGCAGAGGTTGCTTTCTTGACCCGATCTGGAATGTTGGGTTCCTTATTTAGTTTCCTTTCAAGGATTAGGCCGAGATATGTATTTGGCCTCATCTATGATTGCTAATTGGTTCCTCCCAGTCTCGGTGGGTTGAAGGGCGGAATTTTATATTTATTAGTAAACAGCACTGGATCAGTTTCAACCTAAGTCCGCTCCCTGCATTCGGTCACTTAGAGTGCTGTGAAACTGTCCTGAGACGGCTTTAGCAATATCGTCCTCATAGGCGGTCACAGCGTACCCATCCTGTTCTAGCAAAAGTAGTAGATCATTGACTACCACTCTGTGTGACTGTGGTGTACCTGTGCTGACCATTCTATTTAAAACGGCGCCAGCGAAGTTGGCCTTGACGACTCTTTGTGTTAGCAATTGTCGTACCAGTTATATCACTGGGTTACACCCAAATCAGTCAGTGCTTTGGTGACGGCCCATGGTTCAACATTGTTAAAGGCGCCCTCAATATCGAGAAAGGCCACTAGGGTATATTCCTTGTGTTCCAATGACCTTTCTATGATACAAAATAGTGGGTGGAGTGCTGTTTCCACCGGTCTGCCTTTGTTGTAGGCATATTGATTCTCCGACAGATTTCCTAAGCTGTAGCTGTGTCGAATGTGTGCATCTACAATCTTCTCTAAAGTTTTTAGTAGAAAAGAAATAAGGCTAATAGGCCTAAAGTCATTTGCATACGTGTGGGAACTTTTGCCTGCCTTTGGTTACCTTCTACTTGTTTGGGATATAGGGTAAGAAGAAGCAGCATTTAAAGATGACTTCCTGTGCAACGCAATGTACATGAGTGCGATTCCTCACAACATGAATGCTCTCATAGGAGTACCATACACACAAAAGCTTCTAAGTGGCCGCCAAATTCATTTGCAAGCAGTAAGTGTCAAGGTTTCAATTTAACACATTTATGAGATAAGATAGTAAGTATTTCACTTGCGTGCTGTTCCCAAGTGAAACTACAACGCGTTGCATACATCGACTGTTTAGTCCAAGCAACCACACGTTGAACACATGTTTTGGATCCCTATTTATCGGCTTAAGCCATACGAACCACATGTCATCAGCGTGTAAACCCAACGATAACACTAGAAGAAAAAAAAATCCACAAAATCACCCTTCAAAAGCAATGAAAACAAGACTAGTCCACCTCAAGCACTCAATGTTCCATACCAAGCCCACGTCAGCATGTTTCTCAACAAGCGGGCAAATTTGATATCCACTCAATTCTCTCGTCGATTAGTTTCAGGCAATCATAGGCAAAACGTATGGAAAGTCCCGCGCAAACTATTAAAATTCAAAATTAGTCACCATTCGCTCCAACAAGCACTCAAACAGGCTTACATCACAAGCAACAATCTTATCAACACATTTTCTTCGTCTCCCTTGTGTTAAGTGCTTCTCTTCCGTGAAAGAGTGAAACAACACCAACACTAACACCGTCTCCATTGGTTTCCCGCCCCCCCTAAAGTTCCATGTGCTCATAAATTCGAAAAACAAATCTTTACCCTAACCACTGTGACTCACTGTAAGGGAACAAACTCACGTCCCTTATTGTCATCCCTAATCCGAATTGAAATCACCACCCACCACCGAACTATGTACATGTTCCTGTTCACCCTCAATCAGACTTGTCTAAAAGAGCGCCCTTCACGCTATCCAATTTCCAATTGGATTCGTTTCACCCCCGCCCGTATGAACGAAAACAACGCGACAGACAAACACTGTTCACTCACCCTTGCACGATAGGCAAACACCTCGATTCTATAAATAATATTCTGCAGAATCTGCCTCGTGGGCTAGGTAGCCACGAATCGAGTTAGACGAATTTGTTTAAATAAATTCGAAGCAAACCATTTACAATTTCGCGGCTTATAGACACGCGTCTTGTCGTTCCAATATTTCACAGATATACCGAGCAACGCACGCGAACTATGACGACGGCAATCGACTGACTCATGTACTCGATGAAAAATGGTAAAAGCGATGAAGACGAAGAAGAAGAGAGAAAAGTCGAAAAGAGCAATCAATTCCGAATGGGACACAATAGTGGAGATTCGATGCTACACGACCAGATGAAGAGTATCGTTTATTGCATGTTCCTTCCTTACCGATGGACCGCAATCGATGAGGACTATGTATTGTATGTGCATCTGAAACAAACGCTTAAGCGGAATGCACTAACCACTGATGATGGTGCAGACTAAACACTACGACCAGTGCGGTTGTAGGTTTTTCATTTCCCTGTTGCCTACTGCCCCATAGCGTTGTTCTTTGGCGTTCTCTTTTACGTGTGAACATATGATGTTGTCGGTGAGAGCAAGAGAACCTGTCATAATAGATAATGTGCCGGAACAAATGGTGAATATGTGTCAAGTGCGCCGAATCTGTACTTTCGGAATGGGTCATTCCGAACATGATGAAAGGAATGCTTGGCGAACGCGACGTGGTGATGACTAGAGGCATTGTCCGTTGGAGAATTGAAGCAAAAAACCACAAACATTTTTGGAATACTCATACTGTTTATTGCAACGATATCAATGCCATACATTTGTACCTCTGCTTACCACAATTTATCGTTGAATACGATCTCCCGGAAGATGCAGTCCTGTTTCGCAGCTCTCACCATCGTCTTTTTCGATTTCATCGCATCCTGAACCTTCTCCCTTACCTCACTCGATTTGACATCATTCCGAATGTAGAACAATCTCACGATATGGTCCTCGCTTAACGACGGATAACTACCCATCAGAGTATGCAAATCAAGCACCAAGAGTTCAAGATCACAGACAAGCAAATTGGCTAGCGTCGATATCAAATCAATCGGCGAATCGGACATGGACAAGTTCGGTGCAATCTTCTCGAAAAATAATTTAAATCGCCGTGCCTCCTGATTGATCTTCTTCATGACGGCTTCGCACTCTTGTCGCGATTTCGAGAGTCGTTTCGACAGCATGGCCTTGACGTAGCGCTTTGTCAACAGTTTCTGTGCTTCGTTAATGACCATCTCAAAGTTATTTGGCCGCAAATGATTGTAGTCCTGGAAGTAATCGTCCAGCGTTGCACAGATCGTGTCCACTGAGATGGTACTCTGCAACCATTTGAGAGTAAACAACTCATTGAAATGCTGTGCCATGTCGAGGAAAGCTTCCTCGAGAAGATAGCTAACAGCGTGACTGCGAATACTCTCGAACGTATGGAGCAGCTTCTCAAAGTCCTCATAGTGGTCGGTGCGTGATTTCGGCCAATAGAGCTGTTTCATTTGCTGTGCCAACTCAATCATTTGCTGCGAATTATTGATTATCGTGATGATGTAGTGAGTGAAGAATTTCACCTGATCGCGATTGCGGAAATGGTGTTCCTTCAGTTCGATAACACCATGAAGGTAGTTCTGACCGAAGATTTCAACTTGCTGGATGCTCAGCACGAGAGCTTTGAAGGTCAGCTCGACGTGAATGGTGTTGGTGACCTGTAAGTGTTGGTCGATCATCTGGAAGATGATGACGGGCGCAGAAGTTTGATAGTACTGCTCGTCCTGATCGGGTGGATTTTCGGACATCCATTCTTGTCTCTCCGTCTCGAATGCTTTGCTCATCCACTCCTGGTAGTTCTTTTGCATGTTTTTGAGGTATTCGCTTTCGAGAGATTTCATATGCTCTGGCCGCAATAGATGGCCAACGACTGCTTGTATGTCTACCTGCAGATCAGGATGTTGCATAAGCTCAGCGCCGGGGTAGGTGTTCATCACCCACGACAGAAGAGACACGTATTCGTTGCCCTCTAAGCCGGATTTTGCTATACTTTCCAGCTACAAAGACGGCGAATGAGTGCATAGGAATGAAAAGCTGTAAATGCTAATGGCCCACTTACGTAGTCAGATAGTCCCTGGTGGTACAACTTCACGTACTCGTTGAATATATCGTAATGCGGTGGGAAGCACGGCACACATAGCGACTTAACAACGCGCAAATCTTCAAGAATGATCTGTCGAAGAATCTCCAAGTCTCGCACGAGCCACAGTTTGTTGTCCTCGCGTTCCTCGAGCTTCGAGCCCTCAATTCGTGTCACAACAGCCTCACGCAACACATCCATCGCCATTTTACGCCAAGCTTTAGGCCGCCCAGGCGGTAGAAATCCCGTCACCTTCTGCTGTTGCAACGCAAACTGATCGCTCTTCTCCTCACGTTCAATTATTCGCAGCGCAGTCACTATCACTGTAGGCTCCTTGCGCACCGTATTCAATGTACGATTCATTATCAAACGGATCTTTTTCTCCAGCGCTTGCGAGACAGTTTCGACTTTCTCAAAATGTCTCTTAAGGGTGATCTTATCACTTGCATGCTGTTTGGGTTGCTTGTGTAGTTCGTATAGCAAATCGTCACGGGAATTCTCCAAATCGGCTAGGCACTGATGGGCGTTTAGCAGCTTATCTTCATCGATAAGTTGCATGGTCTTCGTGACGCTCGATTGGACATTGAAAATGTGTTTCAAATTCTCCATAGCCGTCGCGTACTGGGAATGTTTGGTGTTTTCTTCGCGAACCACTTCTAGGGCGTCGTAGATTTCTGGAACGCCTGCCAGTAGTTCGTCAACATCTTTCATAATCTTCATCACATCGGTAACGTTTTCTAAGCTCATCTCCAGATGCTTCAGACCCACCCGTACACCATCTAATTGATTTTGCATAGCCGTCTTCAGGTGAGCTTCGACAGAAATCTTCTTACGACTAGCCCGGTGACGAAACTGATCCACTTTTTCCAGTTGCCCGGGTCGTTGTAGCATGTTTTTCACATCTTTCAACGCCGCGTGACGAGCCTCTTGCTCGAGTTGTTTTAAATCCATTTAGGATGAAAACAAATTCGGAAAAAAACGCTTTGTTTAAGGCAAAATGAAAAATAAAAACCAATTGATCGGATGACGTTTGTTTATATCTGACACTTGTCAGTTGAGAGAAACCAGTGATGCCACTAGTTTTTTTTTTTTTTTTTTGGATTTAAAGAAAAACAATGAATTTAGGGTAAAAATTATAGAACAATAGGTGTTTGATACCCTAATTATGTTAATCTTGTCCTTCAATTCCATTCTGAGCTTCCCAATTGGAGCAAAATGTTGGTAAGTAACATATGACATATTCGCAACTTGTCATCTCGCTGACAGTTTGCAATTGCCAAAACCAGTCAGAACCCACTGACAGCAGGTGTATGCAAATCAGATGCAAACAAAGGTAAACTCCGAAAATCAGTTGGAAAACTTGCTTCTCTCTTCATAAAACATTTGGTAAAAAACCCCTGGATAATGGCAACAGACAGCCCAACGCTTATTGATTTCTTGGCTTCCGAATTTCCCGATTACCCAGAAGAACCATTCGACGATGAATACGAAATGCAATTATGGATTCACAAGCAGAAAAGCGTAAAGTAGTGTATCATCCCATTTCGCCTGTTACTCGGGGAAGCAAGGTAACAACACTTTTCTTTTCAGGGAGAGCATCGTCAACTGGCTGGAGACATTCAAGCCGGATTCGTCACAGAAGTCATTGGTGGATTCGAACAGTCATCGAGAGGCTGGCAATCGACTATTTCGAGCAAATAAGAAACTGAATGCACTCGAAGCTAGTAACTGCTATACCAAAGCGATTTTAAAAGCCCCCGAAGGAAGCGAAGCTCTGTCTTTAGCTTATGGCAATCGATCTGCAGCCAACGCGGAATTCGGTTACTACAAGGTCAGAAGATTTCACTTGCAATTGTTGCTCAGTAAGTAAGTTACCATTTCGTTGTAGGAAGCATACGAAGATTGTCAATGTGCCATTGAGTATGGATATCCAAAGCACAAGCTTCAGAAGATCCTCTGCCGACAGGCATTCTGTGCGGTAAAACTTCAGGACTACCAGAAGCTCAAGGATTGTCTGAAGAAACTTAAGAAAATTACTCTTAGTCCACAGTTTGCAAAGCAACGAATCGAATTCGAGAAAGAATTGCCCAAACTTAAGGGGAAGAATTACTTGCCCGATATGTCCAAGACGAAAAAGGAGCTGATAATACACGACATGTAAGAACGTCCTTAAAACCGAACAAAACATTCACACTTTTCCATTCTCTACTTAGCATCACTCATCCGGAGAAAGGCCGACACATGAGAGCATCGAAGGACATCAATAAAGGCGAGGCAATCTTGCGTGAAAAAGCTTTCGTCTTCGCTCCCGTGAGTGAAGCGAGAATCTGTTCCAACTGCGCTATGCAAAATCTAATCCCATTTCCATGCAACACCTGCACAAAGGTATTCTATTGCTCGTTAAAGTGTAAACAAGTTCACCTCGTAGTACATCGCTTCGAATGCTACGGCTACAAATGTGGTTTCTTGGATACGATCGGCGTCACACATCTGGCTCTAAAGGCCCTGCTCAAGGGTCTTCCATCGCTTGTTTCGAGCCTTATCGAATGTAAGACCGCGAAGGAAGTGTGGGAAATCATCGAATCACTTTGTAGTACTGAACGTGGTGAACACGGCTACACCGAGGTCCTGTCGCTCGTTAGCAATATCAGTCTAATGGAACGCACCGAGGTTTGCATGTACTCCATGACCGCAGCTATAGTCACATATTATCTGTCTGAATTCACGAACTTTCTTACCTTTTACGAGGAGGCTAACGCCTGTAATCCATCCGACTGGACCGTGATAGTTTCTGCGCTACTTCTCAGGCACACAACACAGATGATCTGCAACGCTCACACGTCCTTAAATATAGTTCCACTTGACGACTCTATAGAGTTCTATATGCTCTCCAAGATCTGGTTAAAGCCCAATCATCTCAGGAAACTACAATTGCACAACTTGGGTCGCACTGGAAGCCATTATTCTGCGGTATTCTCTTATCTTAGCATTTGCAACCATTCATGTCAGCCATCGCTGCGGTCGAGGTTCGATGCGAACTGCGTCACGTCGATTGCACGCAATCGAATCAAGCGCGGAGCTGAAATTTTCAACTCGTACACACTCGACTATCGTTCCAGTCCAAAGGCGGAGCGTCAGATGGACCTCCAGATGATCTACAACTTTGAATGCAAATGCGAACATTGCACGGGAGACGATGAGGATTACCATTTCGTGAGTACACTTTGGTCGTGTTCGACGAGCAATTCAGCATTTATGTTCACTTTGCAGATACGATTCCATAGGTATCACTGTCAGGCACCGGAATGTGAAGCTATTTTCACACCAGATCTCGTCGACGTTCGCTGGTGGTACGAGGGTAAGGAAAAGCGACCTTCATTGACGTGTGTAGTGTGCAAAACGGCAATGTCCCTCGACTGGTACTGGCAATTTGCGGAAATGTGCAACGACATCACTCAGCTGTCGAGTGTCGTGGAATTGTGGAACTCTTCAGAACGCTTTATGTACGATCTGCACGAAGTGCGTTATCGTATTGCTTTCTCGACAGTTTGTCTGTTCTTCGACGCGTGGAAGAGTAAGTAGAATCGGTTAATGACAGGAGAGGATTTCGTAAACGGATCTCTTGGGTGTTCCAGGTGGCTGCACGTTCTCTAACAATCAATTCGAAGAGATCGGAAAGTGTGTAGGCTATATGCTGAGTGTTATTGAGGCACAGCAGGATGTTGAGTCATTGGTATATGCTTCTAAGACGGCTTTTGCTTTGGATCTGATGGCGAGTGGAAAGTATTTGGATTTCGATACGGAAAAGATTTACGAATCGCTTAAGATGCTGCCGGCCGAGTTAAAGAATGTGTTTGACAACTACATTGAGGATTACCTTGAGGATGTCTTCTACGACAGTAAAATAGGATAAGGGAAAATACATGTAAAGCGAGACAGAGCTGTTTTCTTGTTTAGTGTTGAATGCGAAGTGCTTTAGGGATCTGTGCTATTCTGGCCGCAGCTACTCCTTCTGTCCGATGTGCAAATATTCCAACCTCGATTCGAAAAACCTGACAAACCATCACGTAAGTGATTGCAGTGGCGCAGTGGGTAGTGTGTTGGCCTCTGAAGCCGATGACACGGGATCGAATCCCGACACAGCCATGTCATCGAACGTGTTTTCACGGTGTTTCTCCTCAGCGGGGTTCTGACAAAACCCTCTGTAGTAAAATTGTCATGAAAAGCTTCTCGAACTTCGCCTTTCGGAACCGGCAATAAACTGTAGGTCCCTTTCACCTATGAGAAAATAAAATCACACACAACATGGGTGATTGAGAGAAGCTCGGCTCAGGTCCTTCATGGACTGTAACGCCAACATACATACATACAAGTGACTGCTTCGTGGGTTTATGTAGTTACTCAAAATATGTGCAACCGACTCCCGCTAATCTGGCGCTACACTTCGGGAACCACCTGAACTCCGCCAATTGGCCTTTTCAGCTGATGGGCTCCTTAGCCAGCTTCTTTCAGTGATCCACACATAGCTGACAGTCCCCAGCCCACATAGATGCTGTCGTCCACTTCCGTATCGTCCACTATTGTGTCGTCCACTGCTATGTGGTCCACAACTGTGTCCTCCACTACTACTGTGCTGTCCACTTCTCTGTCGTTCACCACTCTGTCGTCCACTACTGTGGCGTTCACTACTGCGTTGTCCACTACTGTGTCGTTCACTAATATGTCGTCCACTACTGCGTCGTCCACTACTGTGTCGTCCTCTACTGTGTTGTCCACTTCTGTGTTGTCCACCACTCTATCGTCCACTACTGTGTCGTCTACTACTGTGTGGTCCACTACTGTGTTGTCCACATCTGTGTCGTCCACTACTCTGTCGTCCACTACTATGTTGTCCACTACTGCGTCGTGAACTACTGTCTCGCCCACTACTTTGTCGACCACCACTGTGACCTCCACTACTCTGTCGTCCACTACTGTGTCGTCAACTACTGTGTCGTCCCCTACTGTCTCGTGCACTAACGTGTTGTCCACTACTGTGTCGTCCACTACTGTGTTGTCCTCTGCTGTGTCGCTCTCTACTGTGGCGTTCACTACTCTGTCGTCCACTACCGTGTCGTCAACTACTGTGTCGTGCACTCCTATGTGGTCCACTACTGTCTCCTCCACTACAGCGTCGTCAACTACTGTGCCGTCCACAACTGTGGCATCCACTACTGTGTTGTCCACTACTGTGTTGTCCACTACCGTATCGTCCACTACTGTATCATCCACTACTGTGTCGTCCACTTCTGTGTCGTCAACTTACTCTGTCGTTCACTACTGCGTCGTCTACTACTTTGTCGTCGACTAGAGTGGCGTCCACTACTGTGTTGTCCACTACTGTGTCGTCCACTACTGCGTCGTCCACTAGTGCGTCGTCCACTATTTTGTCTTCCTCTACTGCGTCGTCCACTACTGCGTCGTCCACTACTGTGTCGTCCTCTACTGTGTTTTCTACTTCTGTGTTGTCCACTATGCTGTCGTTCACCACTGTCGCCCACTACTGCGTCGTCCACTACTGTGGCGGCCACTACTGTGTTGTCCACTACTATGTTGTCCACTACTGTGTCGTCCACTATTGTGTGGTCCACTGCTATGTTGTCTACTTCTGTGTCGTCCACTACTATGTTGTCCACTACTGCGTCGTCAACTACTGTGTCGTCCACTACTTTGCCGTCCACTAGTGTGGCGTCCACTTCTGTGTTGTCCACTACTCTGTTGTCCACTACTGTTTCCTCCACCACTGTGTCGTCAACTACTGTGTCGTCCACTCCTATGTGGTCCACTACTGCGTCGTCAACTACTGCGTCGTCTACTATTTTGTCGTCCACTAGTGTGGCGGCCACTACTGTGTTGTCCACTACTATGTTGTCCACTACTGTGTCGTCCACTATTGTGTGGTCCACTACTATGTTGTCCACTTTTGTGTCGTCCACTACTATGTTGTCCACTACTGCGTCGTCAACTACTGTGTCGTCCACTACTTTTTCGTCCACTTCTGTGTTGTCCACTACTCTGTCGTCTACTACTGTGTCCTCCACCACTGTGTCGTCAACTACTGTGTCGTCCACTCCTATGTGGTCCACTACTGCGTCGTCAACTACTGTGTCGTCCACTACTTTGTCGTCCACTACTGTGTTGTCCACTACTGTGTCGCCCACTACTGTGTCGTCCATTACTGTGTCGTCCACTACTCTGTCGTCCACTACTGTGTCGTCCGTCGGGGTTGATATTTCAGAACCTTCGGAACGGAACAGCAACAGTATGTGGATCCTCTTTTTTAAGCACTGGACAAAAGTGGCCAAGTCTGGAGT
>CATOVK010000031.1:0-30117 GCA_951905685.1 Eumerus sabulonum
TGTCGCGATACCGGCCACCTATAGTGGCCTGGTGAGCTGTCGCGATACCGGCCACCTATAGTGGCCTGGTGAGCTGTCGCGATACCGGCCACCTATAGTGGCCTGGTGAGCTGTCGCGATACCGGCCACCTATAGCGGCCTGGTGAGCTGTCTCGATACCGGCCACCTATAGTGGCCTGGTGAGCTGTCGCGATACCGGCCACCTATAGTGGCCTGGTGAGATGTCGCGATACCGGCCACCTATAGTGGCCTGGTGAGCTGTCTCGATACCGGCCACCTATAGTGGCCTGGTGAGATGTCGCGATACCGGCCACCTATAGTGGCCTGGTGAGCTGTCGCGATACCGGCCACCTATAGTGGCCTGGTGAGCTGTCGCGATACCGGCCACCTATAGTGGCCTGGTGAGCTGTCGCGATACCGGCCACCTATAGTGGCCTGGTGAGATGTCGCGATACCGGCCACCTATAGTGGCCTGGTGAGCTGTCGCGATACCGGCCACCTATAGTGGCCTGGTGAGCTATCGCGATACCGGCCACCTATAGCGGCCTGGTGAGCTATCGCGATACCGGCCACCTATAGTGGCCTGGTGAGCTGTCGCGATACCGGCCACCTATAGTGGCCTGGTGAGCTGTCGCGATACCGGCCACCTATAGCGGCCTGGTGAGATGTCGCGATACCGGCCACCTATAGTGGCCTGGTGAGCTGTCGCGATACCGGCCACCTATAGTGGCCTGGTGAGCTGTCGCGATACCGGCCACCTATAGTGGCCTGGTGAGCTGTCGCGATTACCGGCCACCTATAGTGGCCTGGTGAGATGTCGCGATACCGGCCACCTATAGTGGCCTGGTGAGCTGTCGCGATACCGGCCACCTATAGTGCCTGGTGAGCTGTCGCGATACGGCCACCTATAGTGGCCTGGTGAGCTGTCGCGATACCGGCCACCTATAGTGGCCTGGTGAGCTGTCGCGATACCGGCCACCTATAGTGGCCTGGTGAGCTGTCGCGATACCGGCCACCTATAGTGGCCTGGTGAGCTGTCGCGATACCGGCCACCTATAGTGGCCTGGTGAGCTGTCGCGATACCGGCCACCTATAGTGGCCTGGTGAGCTGTCGCGATACCGGCCACTATAGTGGCCTGGTGAGATGTCGCGATACCGGCCACCTATAGTGGCCTGGTGAGATGTCGCGATACCGGCCACCTATAGTGGCCTGGTGAGATGTCGCGATACCGGCCACCTATAGTGGCCTGGTGAGCTGTCGCGATACCGGCCACCTATAGTGGCCTGGTGAGATGTCGCGATACCCGGCCACCTATAGTGGCCTGGTGAGCTGTCGCGATACGGCCACCTATAGTGGCCTGGTGAGCTATCGCGATACCGGCCACCTATAGCGGCCTGGTGAGCTATCGCGATACCGGCCACCTATAGTGGCCTGGTGAGCTATCGCGATACCGGCCACCTATAGCGGCCTGGTGAGCTATCGCGATACCGGCCACCTATAGTGGCCTGGTGAGATGTCGCGATACCGGCCACCTATAGTGGCCTGGTGAGATGTCGCGATACCGGCCACCTATAGTGGCCTGGTGAGATGTCGCGATACGGCCACCTATAGTGGCCTGGTGAGATGTCGCGATACCGGCCACCAATAGTGGCCTGGTGAGCTGTCGCGATACCGGCCACCTATAGTGGCCTGGTGAGCTGTCGCGATACCGGCCACCTATAGTGGCCTGGTGAGATTTCGCGATACCGGCCACCTATAGTGGCCTGGTGAGCTGTCGCGATACCGGCCACCTATAGTGGCCTGGTGAGATTTCGCGATACCGGCCACCTATAGTGGCCTGGTGAGCTGTCTCGCGATACCGGCCACCTATAGCGGCCTGGTGAGCTGTCTCGATACCGGCCACCTATAGTGGCCTGGTGAGCTGTCGCGATACCGGCCACCTATAGTGGCCTGGTGAGATGTCGCGATACCGGCCACCTATAGTGGCCTGGGAGCTATCGCGATACCGGCCACCTATAGTGGCCTGGTGAGATGTCGCGATACCGGCCACCTATAGTGGCCTGGTGAGCTTTCGCGATACCGGCCACCTATAGTGGCCTGGTGAGCTGTCGCGATACCGGCCACCTATAGTGGCCTGGTGAGCTGTCGCGATACCGGCCACCTATAGTGGCCTGGTGAGCTGTCGCGATACCGGCCACCTATAGTGGCCTGGTGAGATGTCGCGATACCGGCCACCTATAGTGGCCTGGTGAGCTGTCGCGATACCGGCCACCTATAGTGGCCTGGTGAGCTATCGCGATACCGGCCACCTATAGCGGCCTGGTGAGCTATCGCGATACCGGCCACCTATAGTGGCCTGGTGAGATTCGCGATACCGGCCACCTATAGTGGCCTGGTGAGCTGTCGCGGATACCGGCCACCTATAGTGCCTGGTGAGCTGTCGCGATACCGGCCACCTATAGCGGGCCTGGTGAGATGTCGCGATACCGGCCACCTATAGCGGCCTGGTGAGATGTCGCGATACCGGCCACCTATAGCGGCCTGGTGAGATGTCGCGATACCGGCCACCTAAAGTGGCCTGGTGAGCGGTCGCGATACCGGCCACCCTATAGCGGCCTGGTGAGCTATCGCGATACCGGCCACCTATAGTGGCCTGGTGAGCTATCGCGATACCGGCCACTTATAGTGGCCTGGTGAGCTATCGCGATACCGGCCACCTATAGCGGCCCTGGTGAGCTGTCGCGATACCGGCCACCTATAGTGGCCTGGTGAGCTGTCGCGATACCGGCCACCTATAGTGGCCTGGTGAGCTGTCGCGATAACCGGCCACCTATAGTGGCCTGGTGAGCTATCGCGATACCGGCCACCTATAGCGCCCTGGTGAGCTGTCGAGATACCGGCCACCTATAGTGGCCTGGTGAGCTATCGCGATACCGGCCACCTATAGCGGCCTGGTGAGCTATCGCGATACCGGCCACCTATAGTGGCCTGGTGAGCTATCGCGATACCGGCCACCTATAGTGGCCTGGTGAGCTATCGCGACACCGGCCACCTATAGTGGCCTGGTGAGCTATCGCGATACCGGCCACCTATAGTGGCCTGGTGAGCTGTCGCGATACCGGCCACCTATAGTGGCCTGGTGAGCTGTCGCGATACCGGCCACCTATAGCGCCCTGGTGAGCTATCGCGATACCGGCCACCTATAGTGGCCTAGTGAGCTATCGCGATACCGGCCACCTATAGCGCCCTGGTGAGCTGTCGCGATACGGCCACCTATAGCGGCCTGGTGAGCTGTCGAGATACCGGCCACCTATAGTGGCCTGGTGAGCTATCGCGATACCGGCCACCTATAGCGGCCTGGTGAGCTATCGCGATACCGGCCACCTATAGTGGCCTGGTGAGCTATCGCGATACCGGCCACCTATAGCGCCCTGGTGAGCTATCGCGATACCGGCCACCTATAGTGGCCTAGTGAGCTATCGCGATACCGGCCACCTATAGCGCCCTGGTGAGCTGTCGCGATACCGGCCACCTATAGCGGCCTGGTGAGCTGTCGAGATACCGGCCACCTATAGTGGCCTGGTGAGCTATCGCGAAACCGGCCACCTATAGCGGCCTGGTGAGCTATCGCGATACCGGCCACCTATAGTTGCCTGGTGAGCTATCGCGATACCGGCCACATATAGTGGCCTGGTGAGCTATCGCGATACCGGCCACCTATAGTGGCCTGGTGAGCTATCGCGATACCGGCCACATATAGTGGCCTGGTGAGCTATCGCGACACCGGCCACCTATAGTGGCCTGGGTGAGCTATCGCGATACGGCCACCTATAGCGCCCTGGTGAGCTGTCGCGATACCGGCCACCTATAGCGGCCTGGTGAGCTGTCGAGATACCGGCCACCTATAGCGCCCTGGTGAGCTGTCGCGATACCGGCCACCTATAGCGGCCTGGTGAGCTGTCGAGATACCGGCCACCTATAGTGGCCTGGTGAGCTGTCGTGATACCGGCCACCTATAGTGGCCTGGTGAGCTGTCGTGATACCGGCCACCTATAGTGGCCTGGTGAGCTGTCGCGATACCGGCCACCTATAGTGGCCTGGTGAGCTGTCGCGATACCGGCCACCTATAGTGGCCTGGTGAGCTGTCGCGATACCGGCCACCTATAGCGCCCTGGTGAGCTGTCGCGATACCGGCCACCTATAGCGCCCTGGTGAGCTGTCGCGATACCGGCCACCTATAGTGGCCTGGTGAGCTGTCGAGATACCGGCCACCTATAGTGGCCTGGTGAGCTGTCGTGATACCGGCCACCTATAGTGGCCTGGTGAGCTGTCGTGATACCGGCCACCTATAGTGGCCTGGTGAGCTGTCGCGATTACGGCCACCTATAGTGGCCTGGTGAGCTGTCGCGATACCGGCCACCTATAGTGGCCTGGTGAGCTGTCGCGATACCGGCCACCTATAGTGGCCTGGTGAGCTGTCGTGATACCGGCCACCTATAGTGGCCTGGTGAGCTGTCGCGATTACGGCCACCTATAGTGGCCTGGTGAGCTGTCGCGATACCGGCCACCTATAGTGGCCTGGTGAGCTGTCGCGATACCGGCCACCTATAGTGGCCTGGTGAGCTGTCGCGATACCGGCCACCTATAGTGGCCTGGTGAGCTGTCGCGATACCGGCCACCTATAGTGGCCTGGTGAGCTGTCGCGATTACGGCCACCTATAGTGGCCTGGTGAGCTGTCGCGATACCGGCCACCTATAGTGGCCTAGTGAGCTGTCGCGATACCGGCCACCTATAGTGGCCTGGTGAGCTGTCGCGATACCGGGCCACCTATAGTGGCCTGGTGAGCTGTCGCGATACCGGCCACCTATAGTGGCCTGGTGAGCTGTCGCGATACCGGCCACCTATAGTGGCCTGGTGAGCTGTCGCGATACCGGCCACCTATAGTGGCCTGGTGAGCTGTCGCGATACCGGCCACCTATAGTGGCCTGGTGAGCTGTCGCGATACCGGCCACCTATAGTGGCCTGGTGAGCTGTCGCGATACCGGCCACCTATAGTGGCCTGGTGAGCTGTCGCGATACCGGCCACCTATAGTGGCCTGGTGAGGTGTCGCGATACCGGCCACCTATAGTGGCCTGGTGAGCTGTCGCGATACCGGCCACCTATAGTGGCCTGGTGAGCTGTCGCGATACCGGCCACCTATAGTGGCCTGGTGAGCTGTCGCGATACCGGCCACCTATAGTGGCTGGTGAGATGTCGCGATACCGGCCCACCTATAGTGGCCTGGTGAGCTGTCGCGATACCGGCCACCTATAGTGGCCTGGTGAGCTGTCGCGATACCGGCCACCTATAGTGGCCTGGTGAGCTGTCGCGATACCGGCCACCTATAGTGGCCTGGTGAGCTGTCGCGATACCGGCCACCTATAGCGCCTTGGTGAGCTATCGCGATACCGGCCACCTATAGTGGCCTAGTGAGCTAATCGCGATACCGGCCACCTATAGCGCCCTGGTGAGCTGTCGCGATACCGGCCACCTATAGCGGCCTGGTGAGCTGTCGAGATACCGGCCACCTATAGTGGCCTGGTGAGCTATCGCGATACCGGCCACCTATAGCGGCCTGGTGAGCTATCGCGATACCGGCCACCTATAGTGGCCTAGTGAGCTATCGCGATACCGGCCACCTATAGCGCCCTGGTGAGCTGTCGCGATACCGGCCACCTATAGCGCCTTGGTGAGCTATCGCGATAACCGGCCACCTATAGTGGCCTAGTGAGCTATCGCGATACCGGCCACCTATAGCGCCCTGGTGAGCTGTCGCGATACCGGCCACCTATAGCGGCCTGGTGAGCTGTCGAGATACCGGCCACCTATAGTGGCCTGGTGAGCTATCGCGATACCGGCCACCTATAGCGGCCTGGTGAGCTGTCGTGATACCGGCCACCTATAGTGGCCTGGTGAGCTGTCGCGATTACGGCCACCTATAGTGGCCTGGTGAGCTGTCGCGATACCGGCCACCTATAGTGGCCTGGTGAGCTGTCGCGATACCGGCCACCTATAGTGGCCTGGTGAGCTGTCGCGATACCGGCCACCTATAGTGGCCTGGTGAGCTGTCGTGATACCGGCCACCTATAGTGGCCTGGTGAGCTGTCGCGATTACGGCCACCTATAGTGGCCTGGTGAGCTGTCGCGATACCGGCCACCTATAGTGGCCTGGTGAGCTGTCGCGATACCGGCCACCTATAGTGGCCTGGTGAGCTGTCGCGATACCGGCCACCTATAGTGGCCTGGTGAGCTGTCGCGATACCGGCCACCTATAGTGGCCTGGTGAGCTGTCGCGATACCGGCCACCTATAGTGGCCTGGTGAGCTGTCGCGATACCGGCCACCTATAGTGGCCTGGTGAGCTGTCGCGATACCGGCCACCTATAGTGGCCTGGTGAGCTGTCGCGATACCGGCCACCTATAGTGGCCTGGTGAGCTGTCGCGATTACGGCCACCTATAGTGGCCTGGTGAGCTGTCGCGATACCGGCCACCTATAGTGGCCTAGTGAGCTGTCGCGATACCGGCCACCTATAGTGGCCTGGTGAGCTGTCGCGATACCGGCCACCTATAGTGGCCTGGTGAGCTGTCGCGATACCGGCCACCTATAGTGGCCTGGTGAGCTGTCGCGATACCGGCCACCTATAGTGGCCTGGTGAGCTGTCGCGATACCGGCCACCTATAGTGGCCTGGTGAGCTGTCGCGATACCGGCCACCTATAGTGGCCTGGTGAGCTGTCGCGATACCGGCCACCTATAGTGGCCTGGTGAGCTGTCGCGATACCGGCCACCTATAGTGGCCTGGTGAGCTGTCGCGATACCGGCCACCTATAGTGGCCTGGTGAGCTGTCGCGATACCGGCCACCTATAGTGGCCTGGTGAGTTGTCGCGATACCGGCCACCTATAGTGGCCTGGTGAGCTGTCGCGATACCGGCCACCTATAGTGGCCTGGTGAGCTGTCGCGATACCGGCCACCTATAGTGGCCTGGTGAGCTGTCGCGATACCGGCCACCTATAGTGGCCTGGTGAGATGTCGCGATACCGGCCACCTATAGTGGCCTGGTGAGCTGTCGCGATACCGGCCACCTATAGTGGCCTGGTGAGCTGTCGCGATACCGGCCACCTATAGTGGCCTGGTGAGCTGTCGCGATACCGGCCACCTATAGTGGCCTGGTGAGATGTCGCGATACCGGCCACCTATAGTGGCCTGGTGAGATGTCGCGATACCGGCCACCTATAGTGGCCTGGTGAGATGTCGCGATACCGGCCACCTATAGTGGCCTGGTGAGCTGTCGCGATACCGGCCACCTATAGTGGCCTGGTGAGCTGTCGCGATACCGGCCACCTATAGCGGCCTAGTGAGCTGTCGCGATACCGGCCACCTATAGCGGCCTAGTGAGCTGTCGCGATTACGGCCACCTATAGCGGCCTGGTGAGATGTCGCGATACCGGCCACCTATAGTGGCCTGGTGAGCTATCGCGATACCGGCCACCTATAGCGGCCTGGTGAGCTGTCGCGATACCGGCCACCTATAGTGGCCTGGTGAGATGTCGCGATACCGGCCACCTATAGTGGCCTGGTGACCTGTCGCGATTCCGGCCACCTATAGTGGCCTGGTGAGCTGTCGCGATACCGGCCACCTATAGCGGCCTGGTGAGCTGTCGCGATACCGGCCACCTATAGCGGCCTGGTGAGCTATCGAGATACCGGCCACCTATAGCGGCCTAGTGAGCTAACGCGATACCGGCCACCTATAGTGGCCTGGTGAGCTGTCGCGATACCGGCCACCTATAGCGGCCTGGTGAGCTGTCGCGATACCGGCCACCTATAGTGGCCTGGTGAGCTGTCGCGATACCGGCCACCTATAGTGGCCTGGTGAGTTGTCGCGATACCGGCCACCTATAGTGGCCTGGTGAGCTGTCGCGATACCGGCCACCTATAGTGGCCTGGTGAGCTGTCGCGATACCGGCCACCTATAGTGGCCTGGTGAGCTGTCGCGATACCGGCCACCTATAGTGGCCTGGTGAGCTGTCGCGATACCGGCCACCTATAGTGGCCTGGTGAGCTGTCGCGATACCGGCCACCTATAGTGTCCTGGTGAGCTGTCGCGATACCGGCCACCTATAGTGGCCTGGTGAGCTGTCGCGATACCGGCCACCTATAGTGGCCTGGTGAGCTGTCGCGATACCGGCCACCTATAGTGGCCTGGTGAGCTGTCGCGATACCGGCCACCTATAGTGGCCTGGTGAGCTGTCGCGATACCGGCCACCTATAGTGGCCTGGTGAGTTGTCGCGATACCGGCCACCTATAGTGGCCTGGTGAGCTGTCGCGATACCGGCCACCTATAGTGGCCTGGTGAGCTGTCGCGATACCGGCCACCTATAGTGGCCTGGTGAGCTGTCGCGATACCGGCCACCTATAGTGGCCTGGTGAGATGTCGCGATACCGGCCACCTATAGTGGCCTGGTGAGCTGTCGCGATACCGGCCACCTATAGTGGCCTGGTGAGCTGTCGCGATAGCGATACCGGCCACCTATAGCGGCCTGGTGAGCTGTCGCAATACCGGCCACCTATAGTGGCCTGTTGAGCTGTCGCGATACCGGCCACCTATAGTGGCCTGGTGAGCTGTCGCGATACCGGCCACCTATAGCGGCCTGGTGAGCTGTCGCGATACCGGCCACCTATAGTGGCCTGGTGAGCTGTCGCGATAGCGATACCGGCCACCTATGGTGGCCTGGTGAGCTGTCGCGATACCGGCCACCTATAGTAGCCTGGTGAGCTGTCGCGATACCGGCCACCTATAGCGGCCTGGTGAGCTGTCGCGATAGCGATACCAGCCACCTATAGCGGCCTGGTGAGCTGTCGCGATACCGGCCACCTGTAGTAGCCTGGTGAGCTGTCGTGATACCGGCCACCTGTAGTGGCCTGGTGAGCTGTCGCGATACCGGCCACCTATAGTGGCCTGGTGAGCTGTCGCGATAGCGATACCGGCCACCTATAGTGGCCTGGTGAGCTGTCGCGATACCGGCCACCTATAGTGGCCTGGTGAGCTGTCGCGATACCGGCCACCTATAGTGGCCTGGTGAGCTGTCGCGATACCGGCCACCTATAGTGGCCTGGTGAGCTGTCGCGATACCGGCCACCTATAGTGGCCTGGTGAGCTGTCGCGATACCGGCCACCTATAGTGGCCTGGTGAGCTGTCGCGATACCGGCCACCTATAGTGGCCTGGTGAGCTGTCGCGATACCGGCCACCTATAGTGGCCTGGTGAGCTGTCGCGATACCGGCCACCTATAGTGGCCTGGTGAGCTGTCGCGATACCGGCCACCTATAGTGGCCTGGTGAGCTGTCGCGATACCGGCCACCTATAGTGGCCTGGTGAGCTGTCGCGATACCGGCCACCTATAGTGGCCTGGTGAGCTGTCGCGATACCGGCCACCTATAGTGGCCTGGTGAGCTGTCGCGATACCGGCCACCTATAGTGGCCTGGTGAGCTGTCGCGATACCGGCCACCTATAGTGGCCTGGTGAGCTGTCGCGATACCGGCCACCTATAGTGGCCTGGTGAGCTGTCGCGATACCGGCCACCTATAGTGGCCTGGTGAGCTGTCGCGATACCGGCCACCTATAGTGGCCTGGTGAGTTGTCGCGATACCGGCCACCTATAGTGGCCTGGTGAGTTGTCGCGATACCGGCCACCTATAGTGGCCTGGTGAGCTGTCGCGATACCGGCCACCTATAGTGGCCTGGTGAGCTGTCGCGATACCGGCCACCTATAGTGGCCTGGTGAGCTGTCGCGATACCGGCCACCTATAGTGGCCTGGTGAGCTGTCGCGATACCGGCCACCTATAGTGGCCTGGTGAGATGTCGCGATACCGGCCACCTATAGTGGCCTGGTGAGCTGTCGCGATACCGGCCACCTATAGTGGCCTGGTGAGCTGTCGCGATACCGGCCACCTATAGTGGCCTGGTGAGCTGTCGCGATACCGGCCACCTATAGTGGCCTGGTGAGATGTCGCGATACCGGCCACCTATAGTGGCCTGGTGAGCTGTCGCGATACCGGCCACCTATAGTGGCCTGGTGAGATGTCGCGATACCGGCCACCTATAGTGGCCTGGTGAGCTGTCGCGATACCGGCCACCTATAGTGGCCTGGTGAGCTGTCGCGATACCGGCCACCTATAGTGGCCTGGTGAGCTGTCGCGATACCGGCCACCTATAGTGGCCTGGTGAGATGTCGCGATACCGGCCACCTATAGTGGCCTGGTGAGCTGTCGCGATACCGGCCACCTATAGTGGCCTGGTGAGCTGTCGCGATACCGGCCACCTATAGTGGCCTGGTGAGATGTCGCGATACCGGCCACCTATAGTGGCCTGGTGAGCTGTCGCGATACCGGCCACCTATAGCGGCCTGGTGAGCTGTCGCGATACCGGCCACCTATAGTAGCCTGGTGAGATGTCGCGATACCGGCCACCTATAGTGGCCTGGTGAGCTATCGCGATACCGGCCACCTATAGTGGCCTGGTGAGATGTCGCGATACCGGCCACCTATAGTGGCCTGGTGAGCTGTCGCGATACCGGCCACCTATAGTGGCCTGGTGAGCTGTCGCGATACCGGCCACCTATAGCGGCCTAGTGAGCTGTCGCGATACCGGCCACCTATAGCGGCCTGGTGAGATGTCGCGATACCGGCCACCTATAGTGGCCTGGTGAGCTATCGCGATACCGGCCACCTATAGCGGCCTGGTGAGCTGTCGCGATACCGGCCACCTATAGTGGCCTGGTGAGATGTCGCGATACCGGCCACCTATAGTGGCCTGGTGACCTGTCGCGATTCCGGCCACCTATAGTGGCCTGGTGAGCTGTCGCGATACCGGCCACCTATAGCGGCCTGGTGAGCTGTCGCGATACCGGCCACCTATAGCGGCCTGGTGAGCTCTCGAGATACCGGCCACCTATAGCGGCCTAGTGAGCTAACGCGATACCGGCCACCTATAGTGGCCTGGTGAGCTGTCGCGATACCGGCCACCTATAGCAGCCTGGTGAGCTATCGCGATACCGGCCACCTATAGCGGCCTGGTGAGCTGTCGCGATACGGGCCACCTATAGCGGCCTGGTGAGCTGTCGCGATACCGGCCACCTATAGTGGCCTGGTGAGCTGTCGCGATACCGGCCACCTATAGCGGCCTGGTGAGCTGCCGCGATACCGGCCACCTATAGTGGCCTGGTGAGCTGTCGCGATACCGGCCACCTATAGTGGCCTGGTAAGCTGTCGCGATACCGGCCACCTATAGTGGCCTGGTAAGCTGTCGCGATACCGGCCACCTATAGTGGCCTGGTAAGCTGTCGCGATACCGGCCACCTATAGTGGCCTGGTGAGCTGTCGCGATACCGGCCACCTATAGTGGCCTGGTGAGCTGTCGCGATACCGGCCACCTATAGCGGCCTGGTGAGCTGTCGAGATACCGGCCACCTATAGTGGCCTGGTGAGCTGTCGCGATACCGGCCACCTATAGTGGCCTGGTGAGCTGTCGAGATACCGGCCACCTATAGTGGCCTGGTGAGCTATCGCGATACCGGCCACTTATAGTGGCCTGGTGAGCTATCGCGATACCGGCCACCTATAGTGGCCTGGTGAGCTGTCGCGATACCGGCCACCTATAGTGGCCTGGTGAGCTGTCGCGATACCGGCCACCTATGGTGGCCTGGTGAGCTGTCGAGATACCGGCCACCTATGGTGGCCTGGTGAGCTGTCGAGATACCGGCCACCTATAGTGGCCTGGTGAGCTGTCGCGATACCGGCCACCTATAGTGGCCTGGTGAGCTGTCGCGATACCGGCCACCTATAGTGGCCTGGTGAGCTATCGCGATACCGGCCACCTATAGTGGCCTGGTGAGCTGTTGCGATACCGGCCACCTATAGTGGCCTGGTGAGCTGTCGCGATACCGGCCACCTATAGTGGCCTGGTGAGCTGTCGCGATACCGGCCACCTATAGTGGCCTGGTGAGCTGTCGCGATACCGGCCACCTATAGTGGCCTGGTGAGCTGTCGCGATACCGGCCACCTATAGTGGCCTGGTGAGCTGTCGCGATACCGGCCACCTATAGTGGCCTGGTGAGCTGTCGCGATACCGGCCACCTATAGTGGCCTGGTGAGCTGTCGCGATACCGGCCACCTATAGTGGCCTGGTGAGCTGTCGCGATACCGGCCACCTATAGTGGCCTGGTGAGCTGTCGCGATACCGGCCACCTATAGTGGCCTGGTGAGATGTCGCGATACCGGCCACCTATAGTAGCCTGGTGAGCTGTCGCGATACCGGCCACCTATAGTGGCCTGGTGAGCTATCGCGATACCGGCCACCTATAGCGGCCTGGTGAGCTATCGCGATACCGGCCACCTATAGTGGCCTGGTGAGATGTCGCAATACCGGCCACCTATAGTGGCCTGGTGAGCTGTCGCGATACCGGCCACCTATAGTGGCCTGGTGAGCTGTCGCGATACCGGCCACCTATAGCGGCCTGGTGAGATGACGCGATACCGACCACCTATAGCGGCCTGGTGAGCTGTCGCGATACCGGCCACCTATAGCGGCCTGGTGAGCTGTCGCGATACCGGCCACCTATAGTGGCCTGGTGAGATGTCGCGATACCGGCCACCTATAGTGGCCTGGTGAGCTGTCGCGATACCGGCCACCTATAGCGGCCTGGTGAGCTATCGCGATACCGGCCACCTATAGTGGCCTGGTGAGCTATCGCGATACCGGCCACCTATAGTGGCCTGGTGAGCTATCGCGATACCGGCCACCTATAGCGGCCTGGTGAGCTGTCGCGATACCGGCCACCTATAGTGGCCTGGTGAGCTGTCGCGATACCGGCCACCTATAGTGGCCTAGTGAGATGTCGCGATACCGGCCACCTATAGTGGCCTGGTGAGCTGTCGCGATACCGGCCACCTATAGCGGCCTGGTGAGCTATCGCAATACCGGCCACCTATAGTGGCCTGGTGAGCTATCGCGATACCGGCCACCTATAGTGGCCTGGTGAGCTATCGCGATACCGGCCACCTATAGCGGCCTGGTGAGCTGTCGCGATACCGGCCACCTATAGTGGCCTGGTGAGCTGTCGCGATACCGGCCACCTATAGTGGCCTGGTGAGCTGTCGCGATACCGGCCACCTATAGTGGCCTGGTGAGCTATCGCGATACCGGCCACCTATAGCGCCCTGGTGAGCTGTCGAGATACCGGCCACCTATAGTGGCCTGGTGAGCTATCGCGATACCGGCCACCTATAGCGGCCTGGTGAGCTATCGCGATACCGGCCACCTATAGTGGCCTGGTGAGCTATCGCGATACCGGCCACCTATAGTGGCCTGGTGAGCTATCGCGATACCGGCCACCTATAGTGGCCTGGTGAGCTATCGCGATACCGGCCACCTATAGTGGCCTGGTGAGCTGTCGCGATACCGGCCACCTATAGTGGCCTGGTGAGCTGTCGCGATACCGGCCACCTATAGTGGCCTGGTGAGCTGTCGCGATACCGGCCACCTATAGTGGCCTGGTGAGCTGTCGCGATACCGGCCACCTATAGCGGCCTAGTGAGCTGTCGCGATACCGGCCACCTATAGCGGCCTGGTGAGATGTCGCGATACCGGCCACCTATAGTGGCCTGGTGAGCTATCGCGATACCGGCCACCTATAGCGGCCTGGTGAGCTGTCGCGATACCGGCCACCTATAGTGGCCTGGTGAGATGTCGCGATACCGGCCACCTATAGTGGCCTGGTGACCTGTCGCGATTCCGGCCACCTATAGTGGCCTGGTGAGCTGTCGCGATACCGGCCACCTATAGCGGCCTGGTGAGCTGTCGCGATACCGGCCACCTATAGCGGCCTGGTGAGCTCTCGAGATACCGGCCACCTATAGCGGCCTAGTGAGCTAACGCGATACCGGCCACCTATAGTGGCCTGGTGAGCTGTCGCGATACCGGCCACCTATAGCAGCCTGGTGAGCTATCGCGATACCGGCCACCTATAGTGGCCTGGTGAGCTGTCGCAATACCGGCCACCTATAGTGGCCTGGTGAGCTGTCGCGATACCGGCCACCTATAGTGGCCTGGTGAGCTGTCGCGATACCGGCCACCTATAGCGGCCTGGTGAGATGTCGCGATACCGGCCACCTATAGCGGCCTGGTGAGCTGTCGCGATACCGGCCACCTATAGCGGCCTGGTGAGCTGTCGCGATACCGGCCACCTATAGTGGCCTGGTGAGATGTCGCGATACCGGCCACCTATAGTGGCCTGGTGAGCTGTCGCGATACCGGCCACCTATAGCGGCCTGGTGAGCTATCGCGATACCGGCCACCTATAGTGGCCTGGTGAGCTATCGCGATACCGGCCACCTATAGTGGCCTGGTGAGCTATCGCGATACCGGCCACCTATAGCGGCCTGGTGAGCTGTCGCGATACCGGCCACCTATAGTGGCCTGGTGAGCTGTCGCGATACCGGCCACCTATAGTGGCCTGGTGAGCTGTCGCGATACCGGCCACCTATAGTGGCCTGGTGAGCTATCGCGATACCGGCCACCTATAGCGCCCTGGTGAGCTGTCGAGATACCGGCCACCTATAGTGGCCTGGTGAGCTATCGCGATACCGGCCACCTATAGCGGCCTGGTGAGCTATCGCGATACCGGCCACCTATAGTGGCCTGGTGAGCTATCGCGATACCGGCCACCTATAGTGGCCTGGTGAGATGTCGCGATACCGGCCACCTATAGTGGCCTGGTGAGCTGTCGCGATACCGGCCACCTATAGTGGCCTGGTGAGCTGTCGCGATACCGGCCACCTATAGCGGCCTAGTGAGCTGTCGCGATTACGGCCACCTATAGCGGCCTGGTGAGATGTCGCGATACCGGCCACCTATAGTGGCCTGGTGAGCTATCGCGATACCGGCCACCTATAGTGGCCTGGTGAGCTATCGCGATACCGGCCACCTATAGTGGCCTGGTGAGCTATCGCGACACCGGCCACCTATAGTGGCCTGGTGACCTGTCGCGATTCCGGCCACCTATAGTGGCCTGGTGAGCTGTCGCGATACCGGCCACCTATAGCGGCCTGGTGAGCTGTCGCGATACCGGCCACCTATAGCGGCCTGGTGAGCTATCGAGATACCGGCCACCTATAGCGGCCTAGTGAGCTAACGCGATACCGGCCACCTATAGTGGCCTGGTGAGCTGTCGCGATACCGGCCACCTATAGCGGCCTGGTGAGCTGTCGTGATACCGGCCACCTATAGTGGCCTGGT
Source organism: Eumerus sabulonum (assembly GCA_951905685.1). Classification (NCBI taxonomy): domain Eukaryota; kingdom Metazoa; phylum Arthropoda; class Insecta; order Diptera; family Syrphidae; genus Eumerus; species Eumerus sabulonum. The sequence continues at coordinate 15,342 of CATOVK010000031.1, forward strand.
GAGCTGTCGCGATACCGGCCACCTATAGTGGCCTGGTGAGCTGTCGCGATACCGGCCACCTATAGTGGCCTGGTGAGCTGTCGCGATACCGGCCACCTATAGTGGCCTGGTGAGCTGTCGCGATACCGGCCACCTATAGTGGCCTGGTGAGCTGTCGCGATACCGGCCACCTATAGCGCCCTGGTGAGCTGTCGCGATACCGGCCACCTATAGTGGCCTGGTGAGCTGTCGAGATACCGGCCACCTATAGTGGCCTGGTGAGCTGTCGTGATACCGGCCACCTATAGTGGCCTGGTGAGCTGTCGTGATACCGGCCACCTATAGTGGCCTGGTGAGCTGTCGCGATTACGGCCACCTATAGTGGCCTGGTGAGCTGTCGCGATACCGGCCACCTATAGTGGCCTGGTGAGCTGTCGCGATTACGGCCACCTATAGTGGCCTGGTGAGCTGTCGTGATACCGGCCACCTATAGTGGCCTGGTGATCTGTCGCGATTACGGCCACCTATAGTGGCCTGGTGAGCTGTCGCGATACCGGCCACCTATAGTGGCCTGGTGAGCTGTCGCGATACCGGCCACCTATAGTGGCCTGGTGAGCTATCGCGATACCGGCCACCTATAGTGGCCTGGTGAGCTATCGCGACACCGGCCACCTATAGTGGCCTGGTGACCTGTCGCGATTCCGGCCACCTATAGTGGCCTGGTGAGCTGTCGCGATACCGGCCACCTATAGCGGCCTGGTGAGCTGTCGCGATACCGGCCACCTATAGCGGCCTGGTGAGCTATCGAGATACCGGCCACCTATAGCGGCCTAGTGAGCTAACGCGATACCGGCCACCTATAGCGGCCTGGTGAGCTGTCGCGATACCGGCCACCTATAGCGGCCTGGTGAGCTATCGAGATACCGGCCACCTATAGCGGCCTAGTGAGCTAACGCGATACCGGCCACCTATAGTGGCCTGGTGAGCTGTCGCGATACCGGCCACCTATAGCGGCCTGGTGAGCTGTCGTGATACCGGCCACCTATAGTGGCCTGGTGAGCTGTCGCGATACCGGCCACCTATAGTGGCCTGGTGAGCTGTCGCGATACCGGCCACCTATAGTGGCCTGGTGAGCTGTCGCGATACCGGCCACCTATAGTGGCCTGGTGAGCTGTCGCGATACCGGCCACCTATAGCGCCCTGGTGAGCTGTCGCGATACCGGCCACCTATAGTGGCCTGGTGAGCTGTCGAGATACCGGCCACCTATAGTGGCCTGGTGAGCTGTCGTGATACCGGCCACCTATAGCGGCCTGGTGAGCTATCGCGATACCGGCCACCTATAGTGGCCTGGTGAGCTATCGCGATACCGGCCACCTATAGTGGCCTGGTGAGCTATCGCGATACCGGCCACCTATAGCGGCCTGGTGAGCTGTCGCGATACCGGCCACCTATAGTGGCCTGGTGAGCTGTCGCGATACCGGCCACCTATAGTGGCCTGGTGAGCTGTCGCGATACCGGCCACCTATAGTGGCCTGGTGAGCTATCGCGATACCGGCCACCTATAGCGCCCTGGTGAGCTGTCGAGATACCGGCCACCTATAGTGGCCTGGTGAGCTATCGCGATACCGGCCACCTATAGCGGCCTGGTGAGCTATCGCGATACCGGCCACCTATAGTGGCCTGGTGAGCTATCGCGATACCGGCCACCTATAGTGGCCTGGTGAGATGTCGCGATACCGGCCACCTATAGTGGCCTGGTGAGCTGTCGCGATACCGGCCACCTATAGTGGCCTGGTGAGCTGTCGCGATACCGGCCACCTATAGCGGCCTAGTGAGCTGTCGCGATTACGGCCACCTATAGCGGCCTGGTGAGATGTCGCGATACCGGCCACCTATAGTGGCCTGGTGAGCTATCGCGATACCGGCCACCTATAGTGGCCTGGTGAGCTATCGCGATACCGGCCACCTATAGTGGCCTGGTGAGCTATCGCGACACCGGCCACCTATAGTGGCCTGGTGACCTGTCGCGATTCCGGCCACCTATAGTGGCCTGGTGAGCTGTCGCGATACCGGCCACCTATAGCGGCCTGGTGAGCTGTCGCGATACCGGCCACCTATAGCGGCCTGGTGAGCTATCGAGATACCGGCCACCTATAGCGGCCTAGTGAGCTAACGCGATACCGGCCACCTATAGTGGCCTGGTGAGCTGTCGCGATACCGGCCACCTATAGCGGCCTGGTGAGCTGTCGTGATACCGGCCACCTATAGTGGCCTGGTGAGCTGTCGCGATACCGGCCACCTATAGTGGCCTGGTGAGCTGTCGCGATACCGGCCACCTATAGTGGCCTGGTGAGCTGTCGCGATACCGGCCACCTATAGTGGCCTGGTGAGCTGTCGCGATACCGGCCACCTATAGCGCCCTGGTGAGCTGTCGCGATACCGGCCACCTATAGCGGCCTGGTGAGCTGTCGCGATACCGGCCACCTATAGTGGCCTGGTGAGATGTCGCGATACCGGCCACCTATAGTGGCCTGGTGAGCTGTCGCGATACCGGCCACCTATAGCGGCCTGGTGAGCTATCGCGATACCGGCCACCTATAGTGGCCTGGTGAGCTATCGCGATACCGGCCACCTATAGTGGCCTGGTGAGCTATCGCGATACCGGCCACCTATAGCGGCCTGGTGAGCTGTCGCGATACCGGCCACCTATAGTGGCCTGGTGAGCTGTCGCGATACCGGCCACCTATAGTGGCCTGGTGAGCTGTCGCGATACCGGCCACCTATAGTGGCCTGGTGAGCTATCGCGATACCGGCCACCTATAGCGCCCTGGTGAGCTGTCGAGATACCGGCCACCTATAGTGGCCTGGTGAGCTATCGCGATACCGGCCACCTATAGCGGCCTGGTGAGCTATCGCGATACCGGCCACCTATAGTGGCCTGGTGAGCTATCGCGATACCGGCCACCTATAGTGGCCTGGTGAGATGTCGCGATACCGGCCACCTATAGTGGCCTGGTGAGCTGTCGCGATACCGGCCACCTATAGTGGCCTGGTGAGCTGTCGCGATACCGGCCACCTATAGCGGCCTAGTGAGCTGTCGCGATTACGGCCACCTATAGCGGCCTGGTGAGATGTCGCGATACCGGCCACCTATAGTGGCCTGGTGAGCTATCGCGACACCGGCCACCTATAGTGGCCTGGTGACCTGTCGCGATTCCGGCCACCTATAGTGGCCTGGTGAGCTGTCGCGATACCGGCCACCTATAGTGGCCTGGTGAGCTATCGCGACACCGGCCACCTATAGTGGCCTGGTGACCTGTCGCGATTCCGGCCACCTATAGTGGCCTGGTGAGCTGTCGCGATACCGGCCACCTATAGCGGCCTGGTGAGCTGTCGCGATACCGGCCACCTATAGCGGCCTGGTGAGCTATCGAGATACCGGCCACCTATAGCGGCCTAGTGAGCTAACGCGATACCGGCCACCTATAGTGGCCTGGTGAGCTGTCGCGATACCGGCCACCTATAGCGGCCTGGTGAGCTGTCGTGATACCGGCCACCTATAGCGGCCTAGTGAGCTGTCGCGATTACGGCCACCTATAGCGGCCTGGTGAGATGTCGCGATACCGGCCACCTATAGTGGCCTGGTGAGCTATCGCGACACCGGCCACCTATAGTGGCCTGGTGACCTGTCGCGATTCCGGCCACCTATAGTGGCCTGGTGAGCTGTCGCGATACCGGCCACCTATAGTGGCCTGGTGAGCTGTCGCGATACCGGCCACCTATAGCGGCCTGGTGAGCTGTCGTGATACCGGCCACCTATAGTGGCCTGGTGAGCTGTCGCGATACCGGCCACCTATAGTGGCCTGGTGAGCTGTCGCGATACCGGCCACCTATAGTGGCCTGGTGAGCTGTCGCGATACCGGCCACCTATACTGGCCTGGTGAGCTGTCGCGATACCGGCCACCTATAGCGCCCTGGTGAGCTGTCGCGATACCGGCCACCTATAGTGGCCTGGTGAGCTGTCGAGATACCGGCCACCTATAGTGGCCTGGTGAGCTGTCGTGATACCGGCCACCTATAGTGGCCTGGTGAGCTGTCGTGATACCGGCCACCTATAGTGGCCTGGTGAGCTGTCGCGATTACGGCCACCTATAGTGGCCTGGTGAGCTGTCGCGATACCGGCCACCTATAGTGGCCTGGTGAGCTGTCGCGATTACGGCCACCTATAGTGGCCTGGTGAGCTGTCGTGATACCGGCCACCTATAGTGGCCTGGTGAGCTGTCGCGATTACGGCCACCTATAGTGGCCTGGTGAGCTGTCGCGATACCGGCCACCTATAGTGGCCTGGTGAGCTGTCGCGATACCGGCCACCTATAGTGGCCTGGTGAGCTGTCGCGATACCGGCCACCTATAGTGGCCTGGTGAGATGTCGCGATACCGGCCACCTATAGTGGCCTGGTGAGCTGTCGCGATACCGGTCACCTATAGTGGCCTGGTGAGCTGTCGCGATACCGGCCACCTATAGTGGCCTGGTGAGCTGTCGCGATATCGGCCACCTATAGTGGCCTGGTGAGCTGTCGCGATACCGGCCACCTATAGTGGCCTGGTGAGCTGTCGCGATACCGGCCACCTATAGTGGCCTGGTGAGCTGTCGCGATACCGGCCACCTATAGTGGCCTGGTGAGCTGTCGCGATACCGGCCACCTATAGTGGCCTGGTGAGCTGTCGCGATACCGGCCACCTATAGTGACCTGGTGAGCTGTCGCGATACCGGCCACCTATAGTGGCCTGGTGAGCTGTCGCGATACCGGCCACCTATAGTGGCCTGGTGAGCTGTCGCGATACCGGCCACCTATAGTGGCCTGGTGAGCTGTCGCGATACCGGCCACCTATAGTGGCCTGGTGAGCTGTCGCGATACCGGCCACCTATAGTGGCCTGGTGAGCTGTCGCGATACCGGCCACCTATAGTGGCCTGGTGAGCTGTCGCGATACCGGCCACCTATAGTGGCCTGGTGAGCTGTCGCGATACCGGCCACCTATAGTGGCCTGGTGAGCTGTCGCGATACCGGCCACCTATAGTGGCCTGGTGAGCTGTCGCGATACCGGCCACCTATAGTGGCCTGGTGAGCTGTCGCGATACCGGCCACCTATAGTGGCCTGGTGAGTTGTCGCGATACCGGCCACCTATAGTGGCCTGGTGAGCTGTCGCGATACCGGCCACCTATAGTGGCCTGGTGAGCTGTCGCGATACCGGCCACCTATAGTGGCCTGGTGAGCTGTCGCGATACCGGCCACCTATAGTGGCCTGGTGAGCTGTCGCGATACCGGCCACCTATAGTGGCCTGGTGAGCTGTCGCGATACCGGCCACCTATAGTGGCCTGGTGAGCTGTCGCGATACCGGCCACCTATAGTGGCCTGGTGAGCTGTCGCGATACCGGCCACCTATAGTGGCCTGGTGAGCTGTCGCGATACCGGCCACCTATAGTGGCCTGGTGAGCTGTCGCGATACCGGCCACCTATAGTGGCCTGGTGAGCTGTCGCGATACCGGCCACCTATAGTGGCCTGGTGAGCTGTCGCGATACCGGCCACCTATAGTGGCCTGGTGAGCTGTCGCGATACCGGCCACTTATAGTGGCCTGGTGAGCTGTCGCGATACCGGCCACTTATAGTGGCCTGGTGAGCTGTCGCGATACCGGCCACCTATAGTGGCCTGGTGAGCTGTCGCGATACCGGCCACCTATAGTGGCCTGGTGAGCTGTCGCGATACCGGCCACCTATAGTGGCCTGGTGAGCTGTCGCGATACCGGCCACCTATAGTGGCCTGGTGAGCTGTCGCGATACCGGCCACCTATAGTGGCCTGGTGAGCTGTCGCGATACCGGCCACCTATAGTGGCCTGGTGAGCTGTCGCGATACCGGCCACCTATAGTGGCCTGGTGAGCTATCGCGATACCGGCCACCTATAGTGGCCTGGTGAGCTATCGCGATACCGGCCACCTATAGTGGCCTGGTGAGCTATCGCGATACCGGCCACCTATAGTGGCCTGGTGAGCTATCGCGATACCGGCCACCTATAGTGGCCTGGTGAGCTATCGCGATACCGGCCACCTATAGTGGCCTGGTGAGCTATCGCGATACCGGCCACCTATAGTGGCCTGGTGAGCTATCGCGATACCGGCCACCTATAGTGGCCTGGTGAGCTATCGCGATACCGGCCACCTATAGTGGCCTGGTGAGCTATCGCGATACCGGCCACCTATAGTGGCCTGGTGAGCTATCGCGATACCGGCCACCTATAGTGGCCTGGTGAGCTATCGCGATACCGGCCACCTATAGTGGCCTGGTGAGCTATCGCGATACCGGCCACCTATAGTGGCCTGGTGAGCTATCGCGATACCGGCCACCTATAGTGGCCTGGTGAGCTATCGCGATACCGGCCACCTATAGTGGCCTGGTGAGCTATCGCGATACCGGCCACCTATAGTGGCCTGGTGAGCTATCGCGATACCGGCCACCTATAGTGGCCTGGTGAGCTATCGCGATACCGGCCACCTATAGTGGCCTGGTGAGCTATCGCGATACCGGCCACCTATAGTGGCCTGGTGAGCTATCGCGATACCGGCCACCTATAGTGGCCTGGTGAGCTATCGCGATACCGGCCACCTATAGTGGCCTGGTGAGCTATCGCGATACCGGCCACCTATAGTGGCCTGGTGAGCTATCGCGATACCGGCCACCTATAGTGGCCTGGTGAGCTATCGCGATACCGGCCACCTATAGTGGCCTGGTGAGCTATCGCGATACCGGCCACCTATAGTGGCCTGGTGAGCTATCGCGATACCGGCCACCTATAGTGGCCTGGTGAGCTATCGCGATACCGGCCACCTATAGTGGCCTGGTGAGCTGTCGCGATACCGGCCACCTATAGTGGCCTGGTGAGCTGTCGCGATACCGGCCACCTATAGTGGCCTGGTGAGCTGTCGCGATACCGGCCACCTATAGTGGCCTGGTGAGCTGTCGCGATACCGGCCACCTATAGTGGCCTGGTGAGCTGTCGCGATACCGGCCACCTATAGTGGCCTGGTGAGCTGTCGCGATACCGGCCACCTATAGTGGCCTGGTGAGCTGTCGCGATACCGGCCACCTATAGTGGCCTGGTGAGCTGTCGCGATACCGGCCACCTATAGTGGCCTGGTGAGCTGTCGCGATACCGGCCACCTATAGTGGCCTGGTGAGCTGTCGCGATACCGGCCACCTATAGTGGCCTGGTGAGCTGTCGCGATACCGGCCACCTATAGTGGCCTGGTGAGCTGTCGCGATACCGGCCACCTATAGTGGCCTGGTATGTGTATGAGGCAAACATGTTCGAACAGCTTTTTACACTCTCCGAGCACATCAGGTCACGATTTTTACTTTTCACTGGTTGCGGATACCCGGGCGGCTCAATCTAAAGGCAACATATCGAACATCATAGTAAAGATGAAAAACAAGCAGGATGTAGGACGCATCCTAAGAACAGCATCTAAACTTCGCGGCACTGGTGTCTCTATGCATAAAGATTACACCATGGCATCCAGACAAAGGAGAAGGCAACTGTTGGAACTGAGAACCGCTATCACAAAGAAAAACAATAATATAAAAACTGAACTAAGGGGGCAAACATTAAAAGCAGGCGACGATGTTTATTATTTTGACAAGAACAATATCATACAATGTGACAGCGCAAACGGGAAAGCAACACTTCAGCAGATGATCAACGATAGATTGAAAGCCTCAGTGACAGGAGGTGCAGTGCAGAACTCTTATGGTGCAAGCACAAGCAGAAATAACACCACTGCTTCTCAAACTGTGTATCAGAAACATTTTTAATTGTAATGCCGTCTGTCATTTTAAATATTCTAAGTCTATAACACGTAGTAAAAAAATAGTTAATTGTAAAAAGCTAAAAATATTGTCGTATAATATAGCAGGATTAGGAAATAAGTCTCTATTTACCGAATTTTATAATTTTGTTAATTCGTTTGATTTCATATTTCTATTCGAAACTTTCACAACGGAAAATAATTATAGTCTCTTTGAAAATAAGTTCCTAAAATATGAGTTTAATTGGATACCTGCCATAAGAAGACATGCAAGGGGAAGAGCTAGCGGAGGATGCTACTTTGGTTACAAGAAAGATTTAGATGTCTGCTGCGAGTTCAGAACGTTCGAACAGCTCACATATTTAAGACTGCGATTGAATAATAAAAGATTTTATATATTTCCAACATATCTCAACTGTAACCACTGGGAAAGAGATTTCGAGAAACTGCAAGAGGCAATGATTTGCTGCGATGAACAAAATGTCCTTATAATCGGAGATTTGAATGCGCGAGTTGGAGAGATCGGCGGAATGGAAAACGAAAAGACCAGTACAGAGCGGCGGTCTAAGGATTCATTTTGTAACGAAAGGGGAACGATACTTGCAGAGTTTTGCGATTCCTTTGGCTTCCGAATTCTAAATGGTACCACTTTAAGTGATGAGCAGGGAGAGCTGACATTTATTGGAGGCAGTGGTGCATCAGTTATAGATTACTGTTTGGCAAAGGGTGAATGGAATGATCATATCACTGACTTGGAAGTAAAACAGATCCCATATTCAGACCATCTACCAATCACTGTCACGTTTAGCTATTCGGCAACGGTGAATGAACAAGTCAGGGAAATGATGGTGATTCCAAAGCTGATATGGAAGGACAATAAAGCCATTCTATATAGAACAAAAATGGAGGAGAAACTGCAAGGACAACATATTTCGAGCATGGAGGAGTTCGAGCAAATTATAAAAGAGTCATATCCCTATGGAACTGCAAACACAGGTGCATATAAACAAAATAAAGAACCGTGGTTTGATAAAAGGTGCCAGAAAGCTAGAATAGCATCGTTTGCGTGGCTAAGATTATTGCGTTCATTTAACACAGAGACGCTTAAAAAGTCTTATCTTAAAGCCAATCAAGAATTCAAAGCCATATGCAGACAAAGTAGGCGAAATTATTACGAAAGCGAGGCGCGTAGACTGGGGCGCTGTAATAGTTCATCGGAATTCTGGAAGCTAGTTAAGAAACTCAATGGAAACAAGTATGTGATCAACAGAGGTCTTGGCCCGAATATACTTCATGATTACTTCAAGGATTTATTGAACCCAACAGTGAGCGGACCTATTTTCGTATATGCGACGCCAGACATCCGGAACAACATGTTGGATGGCCCGATAACTCATCAGGATCTCAATGCTGTGCTTCCCTGTCTGAAAGATAAGAAAGCAGCAGGGTCGGATAGTATACCAACCGAATTCATTAAGTACAGTACCAACGGTCTAAAAGACAACCTTATTCGCTTATTCAATAACATTTTGGATCATGGAATAATACCTCAACGATTTAAAGAAGCCTTGATTTTTCCTATACACAAAAAAGGGAATACATTGGATCCAGCTAACTATCGGGGAATATCCTTTCTTAATGCATCCTACAAAATTTTTGCAACAATACTGCAAAAGAGACTAAATACATGGATAGAAACCAATAACCTAGTAAAGGAATTTCAAGCAGGCTTTCGGTCTGGATATTCAACTATTGACCATTTATTTGTATTGAATAGCATAGCAAGTACATATATGAATCGCAATAAGAAACTATATGCATTTTTTGTGGATTTTAAGGCGGCCTTCGATACAGTGAACCGAAACGCCCTGTTTTATAAGTTGTATGGAATGGGTATGTCATCGAAATTTGGAAGGGTCGTACAAAATCTATATGAAAATACTAAGGCAGCAGTGTGGAATGGTGAGGCGGTATCAGGATGGTTCCAGACGAGGTCAGGTGTAAAACAGGGATGCCCGCTGAGTCCAAACTTATTTACCCTCTTCATAGATGATATTGTGGACTATCTTCCGGGAGGCGTTGAATTTGCAGGAGTTTCTTTCAAAGCCCTTCTGTTTGCAGATGATATCGTGCTGCTGGCAAACTCACCGGAATCCCTGCAACGGATGATAAATCGTTTGTATGAGTACTGTAAGCTTTGGAGTCTTATCGTGAATTTGGAAAAATCTAAGATAATGGTTTTTAAAAAAGGAGGAGGCAGATATGCATATAACGAAAAATGGAACTACAATGGAGAAAGAATAGAAGTAGTTAAAGAATACAAGTACCTTGGAATCCTGTTATCAAGCAGCCTTAGTATGAAGAGGCACCTCCATGAAAAGCTTACGAAATCTAAAAACGTAATTAATGTAGTGTGGAAGAACTGTTTCAGTAATAAAAACATTAACCACAGTAGCAAGTTCAAGGTATTCGAAGCCGCATCGGAGGCAATAATGCTCTACGGGGCTCAGGTATGGGGATACAGGCCCTACGAGGAGGTAGAGAAACTGCAACGTTTTTTCATTAAAAAGATTTTCCATCTGCCTCCAAAGACTCCGAACTATATGCTTATGCTGGAAACAGGTTTATCTCCCCTATTTGTAAAAACACTCAAACTGCAAGTCAACTACATATTAAGGGTTGGGAATATGGCAGGCAATCGACTTCCTAAGATAGTTGCCCTTCAAGCGATTCGTAATAAAACTACATGGTATAAGGAATGGTTGGAATTAGCAAGTGGGTGTGGAGTAGAGCTGAACGCGGAAGACAGGAACTGGGAAAATTCATTATTCGATCTAATAAAACAAGTCGACATCCAGGCCAAAAGGAAGTTTTTAGAAGAAGCGGAGGGATCACTACACCGTAATACGTACAGCCGGCTAAACCACAACCTGGAGGGTAGAAACTATTTTAAAGACATACATAGTATCCAGGAAATTTCGACAATGTTTAAACTCCGTGGAGAACTCATAAGGCTCAATTTCGTGCCCCATAGGGAAGACCTTCCCATACTCTGTAGTATGTGTAATTTGAAGGAGAGAGAAGATACCTTGCACTTCTTAGGTAAGTGCCCAGTCCTAAGAGAAACTAGGAGAAGTGTTTTTGAAAAGGACTTTTTATCAGAGAGCGAAATGATATCACTTCTCAACGAAATCGATGTCAAGAAGCTATTTGTATATTGCAAAATTGCATTAAAATATAGAGAAAGCATATTATCAGAAAACTTTTAAAATCGCTAAAAATAATAGAAGTATTTATAAAAATGTAATCATGTATAGTTAAATATTTGAAACTAGATGCAAAGCGTATTAAGAAAATTGTCAATCTGGCAGACGGCAATGCCATGCATATTGATTTTGTATACCTTAGGCTAGTAAATGAAAAGAAAAAATAAAATCTAATCTAAATCTAAAAAAATCTAGTGGCCTGGTGAGCTGTCGCGATACCGGCCACCTATAGTGGCCTGGTGAGCTGTCGCGATACCGGCCACCTATAGTGGCCTGGTGAGCTGTCGCGATACCGGCCACCTATAGTGGCCTGGTGAGCTGTCGCGATACCGGCCACCTATAGTGGCCTGGTGAGCTGTCGCGATACCGGCCACCTATAGTGGCCTGGTGAGCTGTCGCGATACCGGCCACCTATAGTGGCCTGGTGAGCTGTCGCGATACCGGCCACCTATAGTGGCCTGGTGAGCTGTCGCGATACCGGCCACCTATAGTGGCCTGGTGAGCTGTCGCGATACCGGCCACCTATAGTGGCCTGGTGAGCTGTCGCGATACCGGCCACCTATAGTGGCCTGGTGAGCTGTCGCGATACCGGCCACCTATAGTGGCCTGGTGAGCTGTCGCGATACCGGCCACCTATAGTGGCCTGGTGAGCTGTCGCGATACCGGCCACCTATAGTGGCCTGGTGAGCTGTCGCGATACCGGCCACCTATAGTGGCCTGGTGAGCTGTCGCGATACCGGCCACCTATAGTGGCCTGGTGAGCTGTCGCGATACCGGCCACCTATAGTGGCCTGGTGAGCTGTCGCGATACCGGCCACCTATAGTGGCCTGGTGAGATGTCGCGATACCGGCCACCTATAGTGGCCTGGTGAGCTGTCGCGATACCGGCCACCTATAGTGGCCTGGTGAGCTGTCGCGATACCGGCCACCTATAGTGGCCTGGTGAGCTGTCGCGATACCGGCCACCTATAGTGGCCTGGTGAGATGTCGCGATACCGGCCACCTATAGTGGCCTGGTGAGCTGTCGCGATACCGGCCACCTATAGTGGCCTGGTGAGATGTCGCGATACCGGCCACCTATAGTGGCCTGGTGAGCTGTCGCGATACCGGCCACCTATAGCGGCCTGGTGAGCTGTCGCGATACCGGCCACCTATAGTGGCCTGGTGAGCTGTCGCGATACCGGCCACCTATAGTGGCCTGGTGAGCTGTCGCGATACCGGCCACCTATAGTGGCCTGGTGAGCTATCGCGATACCGGCCACCTATAGTGGCCTGGTGAGATGTCGCGATACCGGCCACCTATAGTGGCCTGGTGAGCTGTCGCGATACCGGCCACCTATAGTGGCCTGGTGAGCTGTCGCGATACCGGCCACCTATAGCGGCCTAGTGAGCTGTCGCGATACCGGCCACCTATAGCGGCCTGGTGAGATGTCGCGATACCGGCCACCTATAGTGGCCTGGTGAGCTATCGCGATACCGGCCACCTATAGCGGCCTGGTGAGCTGTCGCGATACCGGCCACCTATAGTGGCCTGGTGAGATGTCGCGATACCGGCCACCTATAGTGGCCTGGTGACCTGTCGCGATTCCGGCCACCTATAGTGGCCTGGTGAGCTGTCGCGATACCGGCCACCTATAGCGGCCTGGTGAGCTGTCGCGATACCGGCCACCTATAGCGGCCTGGTGAGCTCTCGAGATACCGGCCACCTATAGCGGCCTAGTGAGCTAACGCGATACCGGCCACCTATAGTGGCCTGGTGAGCTGTCGCGATACCGGCCACCTATAGCAGCCTGGTGAGCTATCGCGATACCGGCCACCTATAGCGGCCTGGTGAGCTGTCGCGATACGGGCCACCTATAGCGGCCTGGTGAGCTGTCGCGATACCGGCCACCTATAGTGGCCTGGTGAGCTGTCGCGATACCGGCCACCTATAGCGGCCTGGTGAGCTGCCGCGATACCGGCCACCTATAGTGGCCTGGTGAGCTGTCGCGATACCGGCCACCTATAGTGGCCTGGTGAGCTGTCGCGATACCGGCCACCTATAGTGGCCTGGTAAGCTGTCGCGATACCGGCCACCTATAGTGGCCTGGTAAGCTGTCGCGATACCGGCCACCTACAGTGGCCTGGTGAGCTGTCGCGATACCGGCCACCTATAGTCGCCTGGTGAGCTGTCGCGATACCGGCCACCTATAGCGGCCTGGTGAGCTGTCGAGATACCGGCCACCTATAGTGGCCTGGTGAGCTGTCGCGATACCGGCCACCTATAGTGGCCTGGTGAGCTGTCGAGATACCGGCCACCTATAGTGGCCTGGTGAGCTATCGCGATACCGGCCACCTATAGTGGCCTGGTGAGCTATCGCGATACCGCCCACCTATAGTGGCCTGGTGAGCTGTCGCGATACCGGCCACCTATAGTGGCCTGGTGAGCTGTCGCGATACCGGCCACCTATAGTGGCCTGGTGAGCTGTCGCGATACCGGCCACCTATGGTGGCCTGGTGAGCTGTCGAGATACCGGCCACCTATGGTGGCCTGGTGAGCTGTCGAGATACCGGCCACCTATAGTGGCCTGGTGAGCTGTCGCGATACCGGCCACCTATAGTGGCCTGGTGAGCTGTCGCGATACCGGCCACCTATAGTGGCCTGGTGAGCTGTTGCGATACCGGCCACCTATAGTGGCCTGGTGAGCTATCGCGATACCGGCCACCTATAGTGGCCTGGTGAGCTGTTGCGATACCGGCCACCTATAGTGGCCTGGTGAGCTGTCGCGATACCGGCCACCTATAGTGGCCTGGTGAGCTGTCGCGATACCGGCCACCTATAGTGGCCTGGTGAGCTGTCGCGATACCGGCCACCTATAGTGGCCTGGTGAGCTGTCGCGATACCGGCCACCTATAGTGGCCTGGTGAGCTGTCGCGATACCGGCCACCTATAGTGGCCTGGTGAGCTGTCGCGATACCGGCCACCTATAGTGGCCTGGTGAGCTGTCGCGATACCGGCCACCTATAGTGGCCTGGTGAGCTGTCGCGATACCGGCCACCTATAGTGGCCTGGTGAGCTGTCGCGATACCGGCCACCTATAGTGGCCTGGTGAGCTGTCGCGATACCGGCCACCTATAGTGGCCTGGTGAGCTGTCGCGATACCGGCCACCTATAGTGGCCTGGTGAGCTGTCGCGATACCGGCCACCTATAGTGGCCTGGTGAGCTGTCGCGATACCGGCCACCTATAGTGGCCTGGTGAGCTGTCGCGATACCGGCCACCTATAGTGGCCTGGTGAGCTGTCGCGATACCGGCCACCTATAGTGGCCTGGTGAGCTGTCGCGATACCGGCCACCTATAGTGGCCTGGTGAGCTGTCGCGATACCGGCCACCTATAGTGGCCTGGTGAGATGTCGCGATACCGGCCACCTATAGTAGCCTGGTGAGCTGTCGCGATACCGGCCACCTATAGTGGCCTGGTGAGCTATCGCGATACCGGCCACCTATAGCGGCCTGGTGAGCTATCGCGATACCGGCCACCTATAGTGGCCTGGTGAGATGTCGCAATACCGGCCACCTATAGTGGCCTGGTGAGCTGTCGCGATACCGGCCACCTATAGTGGCCTGGTGAGCTGTCGCGATACCGGCCACCTATAGCGGCCTGGTGAGATGTCCCGATACCGACCA
>CATOVK010000032.1:0-24172 GCA_951905685.1 Eumerus sabulonum
CACCAGGCCACTATAGGTGGCTGGTATCGCGACAGCTCACCAGGCCACTATAGGTGGCTGGTATCGCGACAGCTCACCAGGCCACTATAGGTGGCTGGTATCGCGACAGCTCACCAGGCCACTATAGGTGGCTGGTATCGCGACAGCTCACCAGGCCACTATAGGTGGCTGGTATCGCGACAGCTCACCAGGCCACTATAGGTGGCTGGTATCGCGACAGCTCACCAGGCCACTATAGGTGGCTGGTATCGCGACAGCTCACCAGGCTTAGGGGGTATCGCGACAGCTCACCAGGCCACTATAGGTGGCTGGTATCGCGACAGCTCACCAGGCCACTATAGGTGGCTGGTATCGCGACAGCTCACCAGGCCACTATAGGTGGCTGGTATCGCGACAGCTCACCAGGCCACTATAGGTGGCTGGTATCGCGACAGCTCACCAGGCCACTATAGGTGGCTGGTATCGCGACAGCTCACCAGGCCACTATAGGTGGCTGGTATCGCGACAGCTCACCAGGCCACTATAGGTGGCTGGTATCGCGACAGCTCACCAGGCCACTATAGGTGGCTGGTATCGCGACAGCTCACCAGGCCACTATAGGTGGCTGGTATCGCGACAGCTCACCAGGCCACTATAGGTGGCTGGTATCGCGACAGCTCACCAGGCCACTATAGGTGGCTGGTATCGCGACAGCTCACCAGGCCACTATAGGTGGCTGGTATCGCGACAGCTCACCAGGCCACTATAGGTGACCGGTATCGCGACTGCTCACCAGGCCACTATAGGTGGCTGGTATCGCGACAGCTCACCAGGCCACTATAGGTGGCTGGTATCGCGACAGCTCACCAGGCCACTATATATAGGTGGCTGGTATCGCGACAGCTCACCAGGCCACTATAGGTGACCGGTACCGCGAAAGCTCACCAGGCCACTATAGGTGACCGGTATCGCGAAAGCTCACCAGGCCACTATAGGTGACCGATATCGCGACAGCTCGCCAGGCCACTATAGGTGACCGGTATCGCGACAGCTCACCAGGCCACTATAGGTGACCGGTATCGCGACAGCTCACCAGGCCACTATAGGTGGCTGGTATCGCGACAGCTCACCAGGCCACTATAGGTGGCTGGTATCGCGACAGCTCACCAGGCCACTATAGGTGGCTGGTATCGCGACAGCTCACGAGGCCACTATAGGTGGCTGGTATCGCGACAGCTCACCAGGCCACTATAGGTGACCGGTATCGCGACAGCTCACCAGGCCACTATATATAGGTGGCTGGTATCGCGACAGCTCACCAGGCCACTATATATAGGTGGCTGGTATCGCGACAGCTCACCAGGCCACTATATATAGGTGGCTGGTATCGCGACAGCTCACCAGGCCACTATATATAGGTGGCTGATATCGCGACAGCTCACCAGGCCACTATATATAGGTGGCTGGTATCGCGACAGCTCACCAGGCCACTATATATAGGTGGCTGGTATCGCGACAGCTCACCAGGCCACTATATATAGGTGGCTGGTATCGCGACAGCTCACCAGGCCACTATATATAGGTGGCTGGTATCGCGACAGCTCACCAGGCCACTATATATAGGTGGCTGGTATCGCGACAGCTCACCAGGCCACTATATATAGGTGGCTGGTATCGCGACAGCTCACCAGGCCACTATATATAGGTGGCTGGTATCGCGACAGCTCACCAGGCCACTATATATAGGTGGCTGGTATCGCGACAGCTCACCAGGCCACTATATATAGGTGGCTGGTATCGCGACAGCTCACCAGGCCACTATATATAGGTGGCTGGTATCGCGACAGCTCACCAGGCCACTATATATAGGTGGCTGGTATCGCGACAGCTCACCAGGCCACTATATATAGGTGGCTGGTATCGCGACAGCTCACCAGGCCACTATATATAGGTGGCTGGTATCGCGACAGCTCACCAGGCCACTATAGGTGGCTGGTATCGCGACAGCTCACCAGGCCACTATATATAGGTGGCTGGTATCGCGACAGCTCACCAGGCCACTATAGGTGGCTGGTATCGCGACAGCTCACCAGGCCACTATATATAGGTGGCTGGTATCGCGACAGCTCACCAGGCCACTATAGATGGCTGGTATCGCGACAGCTCACCAGGCCACTATAGGTGGCTGGTATCGCGACAGCTCACCAGGCCACTATAGGTGGCTGGTATCGCGACAGCTCACCAGGCCACTATAGGTGGCTGGTATCGCGACAGCTCACCAGGCCACTATATATAGGTGGCTGGTATCGCGACAGCTCACCAGGCCACTATATATAGGTGGCTGGTATCGCGACAGCTCACCAGGCCACTATATATAGGTGGCTGGTATCGCGACAGCTCACCAGGCCACTATATATAGGTGGCTGGTATCGCGACAGCTCACCAGGCCACTATATATAGGTGGCTGGTATCGCGACAGCTCACCAGGCCACTATATATAGGTGGCTGGTATCGCGACAGCTCACCAGGCCACTATATATAGGTGGCTGGTATCGCGACAGCTCACCAGGCCACTATAGGTGACCGGTATCGCGACAGCTCACCAGGCCACTATAGGTGGCTGGTATCGCGACAGCTCACCAGGCCACTATAGGTGGCTGGTATCGCGACAGCTCACCAGGCCACTATAGGTGGCTGGTATCGCGACAGCTCACCAGGCCACTATATATAGGTGGCTGGTATCGCGACAGCTCACCAGGCCACTATATATAGGTGGCTGGTATCGCGACAGCTCACCAGGCCACTATATATAGGTGGCTGGTATCGCGACAGCTCACCAGGCCACTATATATAGGTGGCTGGTATCGCGACAGCTCACCAGGCCACTATATATAGGTGGCTGGTATCGCGACAGCTCACCAGGCCACTATATATAGGTGGCTGGTATCGCGACAGCTCACCAGGCCACTATAGGTGACCGATATCGCGACAGCTCACCAGGCCACTATAGGTGACCGGTATCGCGACAGCTCACCAGGCCACTATAGGTGGCTGGTATCGCGACGGCTCACCAGGCCGCTATAGGTGGCTGGTATCGCGACAGCTCACCAGGCCACTATAGGTGGCTGGTATCGCGACAGCTCACCAGGCCACTATATATAGGTGGCTGGTATCGCGACAGCTCACCAGGCCACTATATATAGGTGGCTGGTATCGCGACAGCTCACCAGGCCACTATATATAGGTGGCTGGTATCGCGACAGCTCACCAGGCCACTATATATAGGTGGCTGGTATCGCGACAGCTCACCAGGCCACTATATATAGGTGGCTGGTATCGCGACAGCTCACCAGGCCACTATATATAGGTGGCTGGTATCGCGACAGCTCACCAGGCCACTATATATAGGTGGCTGGTATCGCGACAGCTCACCAGGCCACTATATATAGGTGGCTGGTATCGCGACAGCTCACCAGGCCACTATATATAGGTGGCTGGTATCGCGACAGCTCACCAGGCCACTATAGGTGACCGATATCGCGACAGCTCACCAGGCCACTATAGGTGACCGATATCGCGACAGCTCACCAGGCCACTATAGGTGACCGATATCGCGACAGCTCACCAGGCCACTATAGGTGACCGATATCGCGACAGCTCACCAGGCCACTATAGGTGACCGGTATCGCGACAGCTCACCAGGCCACTATAGGTGGCTGGTATCGCGACAGCTCACCAGGCCGCTATAGGTGGCTGGTATCGCGACAGCTCACCAGGCCACTATAGGTGGCTGGTATCGCGACAGCTCACCAGGCCACTATAGGTGGCTGGTATCGCGACAGCTCACCAGGCCACTATAGGTGGCTGGTATCGCGACAGCTCACCAGGCCACTATAGGTGGCTGGTATCGCGACAGCTCACCAGGCCACTATAGGTGGCTGGTATTGCGACAGCTCACCAGGCCACTATATATAGGTGGCTGGTATCGCGACAGCTCACCAGGCCACTATATATAGGTGGCTGGTATCGCGACAGCTCACCAGGCCACTATATATAGGTGGCTGGTATCGCGACAGCTCACCAGGCCACTATAGGTGGCTGGTATCGCGACAGCTCACCAGGCCGCTATAGGTGGCTGGTATCGCGACAGCTCACCAGGCCACTATAGGTGGCTGGTATCGCGACAGCTCACCAGGCCACTATATATAGGTGGCTGGTATCGCGACAGCTCACCAGGCCACTATATATAGGTGGCTGGTATCGCGACAGCTCACCAGGCCACTATATATAGGTGGCTGGTATCGCGACAGCTCACCAGGCCACTATATATAGGTGGCTGGTATCGCGACAGCTCACCAGGCCACTATATATAGGTGGCTGGTATCGCGACAGCTCACCAGGCCACTATATATAGGTGGCTGGTATCGCGACAGCTCACCAGGCCACTATATATAGGTGGCTGGTATCGCGACAGCTCACCAGGCCACTATATATAGGTGGCTGGTATCGCGACAGCTCACCAGGCCACTATATATAGGTGGCTGGTATCGCGACAGCTCACCAGGCCACTATATATAGGTGGCTGGTATCGCGACAGCTCACCAGGCCACTATATATAGGTGGCTGGTATCGCGACAGCTCACCAGGCCACTATATATAGGTGGCTGGTATCGCGACAGCTCACCAGGCCACTATATATAGGTGGCTGGTATCGCGACAGCTCACCAGGCCACTATATATAGGTGGCTGGTATCGCGACAGCTCACCAGGCCACTATATATAGGTGGCTGGTATCGCGACAGCTCACCAGGCCACTATATATAGGTGGCTGGTATCGCGACAGCTCACCAGGCCACTATATATAGGTGGCTGGTATCGCGACAGCTCACCAGGCCACTATATATAGGTGGCTGGTATCGCGACAGCTCACCAGGCCACTATATATAGGTGGCTGGTATCGCGACAGCTCACCAGGCCACTATATATAGGTGGCTGGTATCGCGACAGCTCACCAGGCCACTATATATAGGTGGCTGGTATCGCGACAGCTCACCAGGCCACTATATATAGGTGGCTGGTATCGCGACAGCTCACCAGGCCACTATATATAGGTGGCTGGTATCGCGACAGCTCACCAGGCCACTATATATAGGTGGCTGGTATCGCGACAGCTCACCAGGCCACTATATATAGGTGGCTGGTATCGCGACAGCTCACCAGGCCACTATATATAGGTGGCTGGTATCGCGACAGCTCACCAGGCCACTATATATAGGTGGCTGGTATCGCGACAGCTCACCAGGCCACTATATATAGGTGGCTGGTATCGCGACAGCTCACCAGGCCACTATATATAGGTGGCTGGTATCGCGACAGCTCACCAGGCCACTATATATAGGTGGCTGGTATCGCGACAGCTCACCAGGCCACTATATATAGGTGGCTGGTATCGCGACAGCTCACCAGGCCACTATATATAGGTGGCTGGTGTCGCGACAGCTCACCAGGCCACTATATATAGGTGGCTGGTATCGCGACAGCTCACCAGGCCACTATATATAGGTGGCTGGTATCGCGACAGCTCACCAGGCCACTATATATAGGTGGCTGGTATCGCGACAGCTCACCAGGCCACTATATATAGGTGGCTGGTATCGCGACAGCTCACCAGGCCACTATATATAGGTGGCTGGTATCGCGACAGCTCACCAGGCCACTATAGGTGACCGGTACCGCGAAAGCTCACCAGGCCACTATAGGTGACCGGTATCGCGACAGCTCACCAGGCCACTATAGGTGACCGATATCGCGACAGCTCACCAGGCCACTATAGGTGACCGGTATCGCGACAGCTCACCAGGCCACTATAGGTGGCTGGTATCGCGACAGCTCACCAGGCCACTATAGGTGGCTGGTATCGCGACAGCTCACCAGGCCACTATATATAGGTGGCTGGTATCGCGACAGCTCACCAGGCCACTATATATAGGTGGCTGGTATCGCGACAGCTCACCAGGCCACTATATATAGGTGGCTGGTATCGCGACAGCTCACCAGGCCACTATATATAGGTGGCTGGTATCGCGACAGCTCACCAGGCCACTATATATAGGTGGCTGGTATCGCGACAGCTCACCAGGCCACTATATATAGGTGGCTGGTATCGCGACAGCTCACCAGGCCACTATATATAGGTGGCTGGTATCGCGACAGCTCACCAGGCCACTATATATAGGTGGCTGGTATCGCGACAGCTCACCAGGCCACTATAGGTGACCGATATCGCGACAGCTCACCAGGCCACTATAGGTGACCGATATCGCGACAGCTCACCAGGCCACTATAGGTGACCGATATCGCGACAGCTCACCAGGCCACTATAGGTGACCGGTATCGCGACAGCTCACCAGGCCACTATAGGTGGCTGGTATCGCGACAGCTCACCAGGCCGCTATAGGTGGCTGGTATCGCGACAGCTCACCAGGCCACTATAGGTGGCTGGTATCGCGACAGCTCACCAGGCCACTATAGGTGGCTGGTATCGCGACAGCTCACCAGGCCACTATATATAGGTGGCTGGTATCGCGACAGCTCACCAGGCCACTATATATAGGTGGCTGGTATCGCGACAGCTCACCAGGCCACTATATATAGGTGGCTGGTATCGCGACAGCTCACCAGGCCACTATATATAGGTGGCTGGTATCGCGCCAGCTCACCAGGCCACTATATATAGGTGGCTGGTATCGCGACAGCTCACCAGGCCACTATATATAGGTGGCTGGTATCGCGACAGCTCACCAGGCCACTATATATAGGTGGCTGGTATCGCGACAGCTCACCAGGCCACTATATATAGGTGGCTGGTATCGCGACAGCTCACCAGGCCACTATATATAGGTGGCTGGTATCGCGACAGCTCACCAGGCCACTATATATAGGTGGCTGGTATCGCGACAGCTCACCAGGCCACTATATATAGGTGGCTGGTATCGCGCCAGCTCACCAGGCCACTATATATAGGTGGCTGGTATCGCGACAGCTCACCAGGCCACTATATATAGGTGGCTGGTATCGCGACAGCTCACCAGGCCACTATATATAGGTGGCTGGTATCGCGACAGCTCACCAGGCCACTATATATAGGTGGCTGGTATCGCGACAGCTCACCAGGCCACTATATATAGGTGGCTGGTATCGCGACAGCTCACCAGGCCACTATAGGTGACCGATATCGCGACAGCTCACCAGGCCACTATAGGTGACCGGTATCGCGACAGCTCACCAGGCCACTATAGGTGGCTGGTATCGCGACGGCTCACCAGGCCGCTATAGGTGGCTGGTATCGCGACAGCTCACCAGGCCACTATAGGTGGCTGGTATCGCGACAGCTCACCAGGCCACTATATATAGGTGGCTGGTATCGCGACAGCTCACCAGGCCACTATATATAGGTGGCTGGTATCGCGACAGCTCACCAGGCCACTATATATAGGTGGCTGGTATCGCGACAGCTCACCAGGCCACTATATATAGGTGGCTGGTATCGCGACAGCTCACCAGGCCACTATATATAGGTGGCTGGTATCGCGACAGCTCACCAGGCCACTATATATAGGTGGCTGGTATCGCGACAGCTCACCAGGCCACTATATATAGGTGGCTGGTATCGCGACAGCTCACCAGGCCACTATATATAGGTGGCTGGTATCGCGACAGCTCACCAGGCCACTATATATAGGTGGCTGGTATCGCGACAGCTCACCAGGCCACTATATATAGGTGGCTGGTATCGCGACAGCTCACCAGGCCACTATAGGTGACCGATATCGCGACAGCTCACCAGGCCACTATAGGTGACCGATATCGCGACAGCTCACCAGGCCACTATAGGTGACCGATATCGCGACAGCTCACCAGGCCACTATAGGTGACCGATATCGCGACAGCTCACCAGGCCACTATAGGTGACCGATATCGCGACAGCTCACCAGGCCACTATAGGTGACCGGTATCGCGACAGCTCACCAGGCCGCTATAGGTGGCTGGTATCGCGACAGCTCACCAGGCCGCTATAGGTGGCTGGTATCGCGACAGCTCACCAGGCCACTATAGGTGGCTGGTATCGCGACAGCTCACCAGGCCACTATAGGTGGCTGGTATCGCGACAGCTCACCAGGCCACTATAGGTGGCTGGTATCGCGACAGCTCACCAGGCCACTATAGGTGGCTGGTATCGCGACAGCTCACCAGGCCACTATAGGTGGCTGGTATTGCGACAGCTCACCAGGCCACTATATATAGGTGGCTGGTATCGCGACAGCTCACCAGGCCACTATATATAGGTGGCTGGTATCGCGACAGCTCACCAGGCCACTATATATAGGTGGCTGGTATCGCGACAGCTCACCAGGCCACTATATATAGGTGGCTGGTATCGCGACAGCTCACCAGGCCACTATATATAGGTGGCTGGTATCGCGACAGCTCACCAGGCCACTATATATAGGTGGCTGGTATCGCGCCAGCTCACCAGGCCACTATATATAGGTGGCTGGTATCGCGACAGCTCACCAGGCCACTATATATAGGTGGCTGGTATCGCGACAGCTCACCAGGCCACTATATATAGGTGGCTGGTATCGCGACAGCTCACCAGGCCACTATATATAGGTGGCTGGTATCGCGACAGCTCACCAGGCCACTATATATAGGTGGCTGGTATCGCGACAGCTCACCAGGCCACTATATATAGGTGGCTGGTATCGCGACAGCTCACCAGGCCACTATATATAGGTGGCTGGTATCGCGACAGCTCACCAGGCCACTATATATAGGTGGCTGGTATCGCGACAGCTCACCAGGCCACTATATATAGGTGGCTGGTATCGCGACAGCTCACCAGGCCACTATATATAGGTGGCTGGTATCGCGACAGCTCACCAGGCCACTATATATAGGTGGCTGGTATCGCGACAGCTCACCAGGCCACTATATATAGGTGGCTGGTATCGCGACAGCTCACCAGGCCACTATATATAGGTGGCTGGTATCGCGACAGCTCACCAGGCCACTATATATAGGTGGCTGGTATCGCGACAGCTCACCAGGCCACTATATATAGGTGGCTGGTATCGCGACAGCTCACCAGGCCACTATATATAGGTGGCTGGTATCGCGACAGCTCACCAGGCCACTATATATAGGTGGCTGGTATCGCGACAGCTCACCAGGCCACTATAGGTGGCCGATATCGCGACAGCTCACCAGGCCACTATAGGTGACCGGTATCGCGACAGCTCACCAGGCCACTATAGGTGGCTGGTATCGCGACAGCTCACCAGGCCGCTATAGGTGGCTGGTATCGCGACAGCTCACCAGGCCACTATAGGTGGCTGGTATCGCGACAGCTCACCAGGCCGCTATAGGTGGCTGGTATCGCGACAGCTCACCAGGCCACTATAGGTGGCTGGTATCGCGACAGCTCACCAGGCCACTATAGGTGGCTGGTATCGCGACAGCTCACCAGGCCACTATAGGTGGCTGGTATCGCGACAGCTCACCAGGCCACTATAGGTGGCTGGTATCGCGACAGCTCACCAGGCCACTATAGGTGGCTGGTATCGCGACAGCTCACCAGGCCACTATAGGTGGCTGGTATCGCGACAGCTCACCAGGCCACTATAGGTGGCTGGTATCGCGACAGCTCACCAGGCCACTATATATAGGTGGCTGGTATCGCGACAGCTCACCAGGCCACTATATATAGGTGGCTGGTATCGCGACAGCTCACCAGGCCACTATATATAGGTGGCTGGTATCGCGACAGCTCACCAGGCCACTATATATAGGTGGCTGGTATCGCGACAGCTCACCAGGCCACTATATATAGGTGGCTGGTATCGCGACAGCTCACCAGGCCACTATATATAGGTGGCTGGTGTCGCGACAGCTCACCAGGCCACTATATATAGGTGGCTGGTATCGCGACAGCTCACCAGGCCACTATATATAGGTGGCTGGTATCGCGACAGCTCACCAGGCCACTATATATAGGTGGCTGGTATCGCGACAGCTCACCAGGCCACTATATATAGGTGGCTGGTATCGCGACAGCTCACCAGGCCACTATATATAGGTGGCTGGTATCGCGACAGCTCACCAGGCCACTATATATAGGTGGCTGGTATCGCGACAGCTCACCAGGCCACTATAGGTGACCGGTACCGCGAAAGCTCACCAGGCCACTATAGGTGACCGGTATCGCGACAGCTCACCAGGCCACTATAGGTGACCGATATCGCGACAGCTCACCAGGCCACTATAGGTGACCGGTATCGCGACAGCTCACCAGGCCACTATAGGTGGCTGGTATCGCGACAGCTCACCAGGCCACTATAGGTGGCTGGTATCGCGACAGCTCACCAGGCCACTATATATAGGTGGCTGGTATCGCGACAGCTCACCAGGCCACTATATATAGGTGGCTGGTATCGCGACAGCTCACCAGGCCACTATATATAGGTGGCTGGTATCGCGACAGCTCACCAGGCCACTATATATAGGTGGCTGGTATCGCGACAGCTCACCAGGCCACTATATATAGGTGGCTGGTATCGCGACAGCTCACCAGGCCACTATATATAGGTGGCTGGTATCGCGACAGCTCACCAGGCCACTATAGGTGACCGATATCGCGACAGCTCACCAGGCCACTATAGGTGACCGATATCGCGACAGCTCACCAGGCCACTATAGGTGACCGATATCGCGACAGCTCACCAGGCCACTATAGGTGACCGGTATCGCGACAGCTCACCAGGCCACTATAGGTGGCTGGTATCGCGACAGCTCACCAGGCCGCTATAGGTGGCTGGTATCGCGACAGCTCACCAGGCCACTATAGGTGGCTGGTATCGCGACAGCTCACCAGGCCACTATAGGTGGCTGGTATCGCGACAGCTCACCAGGCCACTATATATAGGTGGCTGGTATCGCGACAGCTCACCAGGCCACTATATATAGGTGGCTGGTATCGCGACAGCTCACCAGGCCACTATATATAGGTGGCTGGTATCGCGACAGCTCACCAGGCCACTATATATAGGTGGCTGGTATCGCGACAGCTCACCAGGCCACTATATATAGGTGGCTGGTATCGCGACAGCTCACCAGGCCACTATATATAGGTGGCTGGTATCGCGACAGCTCACCAGGCCACTATATATAGGTGGCTGGTATCGCGACAGCTCACCAGGCCACTATATATAGGTGGCTGGTATCGCGACAGCTCACCAGGCCACTATATATAGGTGGCTGGTATCGCGACAGCTCACCAGGCCACTATATATAGGTGGCTGGTATCGCGACAGCTCACCAGGCCACTATATATAGGTGGCTGGTATCGCGACAGCTCACCAGGCCACTATATATAGGTGGCTGGTATCGCGACAGCTCACCAGGCCACTATATATAGGTGGCTGGTATCGCGACAGCTCACCAGGCCACTATATATAGGTGGCTGGTATCGCGACAGCTCACCAGGCCACTATATATAGGTGGCTGGTATCGCGACAGCTCACCAGGCCACTATATATAGGTGGCTGGTATCGCGACAGCTCACCAGGCCACTATATATAGGTGGCTGGTATCGCGACAGCTCACCAGGCCACTATATATAGGTGGCTGGTATCGCGACAGCTCACCAGGCCACTATAGGTGGCTGGTATCGCGACAGCTCACCAGGCCACTATATATAGGTGGCTGGTATCGCGACAGCTCACCAGGCCACTATATATAGGTGGCTGGTATCGCGACAGCTCACCAGGCCACTATATATAGGTGGCTGGTATCGCGACAGCTCACCAGGCCACTATATATAGGTGGCTGGTATCGCGACAGCTCACCAGGCCACTATATATAGGTGGCTGGTATCGCGACAGCTCACCAGGCCACTATATATAGGTGGCTGGTATCGCGACAGCTCACCAGGCCACTATATATAGGTGGCTGGTATCGCGACAGCTCACCAGGCCACTATATATAGGTGGCTGGTATCGCGACAGCTCACCAGGCCACTATATATAGGTGGCTGGTATCGCGACAGCTCACCAGGCCACTATATATAGGTGGCTGGTATCGCGACAGCTCACCAGGCCACTATATATAGGTGGCTGGTATCGCGACAGCTCACCAGGCCACTATATATAGGTGGCTGGTATCGCGACAGCTCACCAGGCCACTATATATAGGTGGCTGGTATCGCGACAGCTCACCAGTCCACTATATATAGGTGGCTGGTATCGCGACAGCTCACCAGGCCACTATATATAGGTGGCTGGTATCGCGACAGCTCACCAGGCCACTATAGGTGGCCGATATCGCGACAGCTCACCAGGCCACTATAGGTGACCGGTATCGCGACAGCTCACCAGGCCACTATAGGTGGCTGGTATCGCGACAGCTCACCAGGCCGCTATAGGTGGCTGGTATCGCGACAGCTCACCAGGCCACTATAGGTGGCTGGTATCGCGACAGCTCACCAGGCCGCTATAGGTGGCTGGTATCGCGACAGCTCACCAGGCCACTATAGGTGGCTGGTATCGCGACAGCTCACCAGGCCACTATAGGTGGCTGGTATCGCGACAGCTCACCAGGCCACTATAGGTGGCTGGTATCGCGACAGCTCACCAGGCCACTATAGGTGGCTGGTATCGCGACAGCTCACCAGGCCACTATAGGTGGCTGGTATCGCGACAGCTCACCAGGCCACTATATATAGGTGGCTGGTATCGCGACAGCTCACCAGGCCACTATATATAGGTGGCTGGTATCGCGACAGCTCACCAGGCCACTATATATAGGTGGCTGGTATCGCGACAGCTCACCAGGCCACTATATATAGGAGGCTGGTATCGCGACAGCTCACCAGGCCACTATATATAGGTGGCTGGTATCGCGACAGCTCACCAGGCCACTATATATAGGAGGCTGGTATCGCGACAGCTCACCAGGCCACTATATATAGGTGGCTGGTATCGCGACAGCTCACCAGGCCACTATATATAGGTGCCTGGTATCGCGACAGCTCACCAGGCCACTATATATAGGTGGCTGGTATCGCGACAGCTCACCAGGCCACTATATATAGGTGGCTGGTATCGCGCCAGCTCACCAGGCCACTATATATAGGTGGCTGGTATCGCGACAGCTCACCAGGCCACTATATATAGGTGGCTGGTATCGCGACAGCTCCACAGGCCACTATATATAGGTGGCTGGTATCGCGACAGCTCACCAGGCCACTATATATAGGTGGCTGGTGTCGCGACAGCTCACCAGGCCACTATATATAGGTGGCTGGTATCGCGACAGCTCACCAGGCCACTATATATAGGTGGCTGGTATCGCGACAGCTCACCAGGCCACTATATATAGGTGGCTGGTATCGCGACAGCTCACCAGGCCACTATATATAGGTGGCTGGTATCGCGACAGCTCACCAGGCCACTATATATAGGTGGCTGGTATCGCGACAGCTCACCAGGCCACTATAGGTGACCGGTACCGCGAAAGCTCACCAGGCCACTATAGGTGACCGGTATCGCGACAGCTCACCAGGCCACTATAGGTGACCGATATCGCGACAGCTCACCAGGCCACTATAGGTGACCGATATCGCGACAGCTCACCAGGCCACTATAGGTGACCGATATCGCGACAGCTCACCAGGCCACTATAGGTGACCGGTATCGCGACAGCTCACCAGGCCACTATAGGTGGCTGGTATCGCGACAGCTCACCAGGCCACTATAGGTGGCTGGTATCGCGACAGCTCACCAGGCCACTATATATAGGTGGCTGGTATCGCGACAGCTCACCAGGCCACTATATATAGGTGGCTGGTATCGCGACAGCTCACCAGGCCACTATATATAGGTGGCTGGTATCGCGACAGCTCACCAGGCCACTATATATAGGTGGCTGGTATCGCGACAGCTCACCAGGCCACTATATATAGGTGGCTGGTATCGCGACAGCTCACCAGGCCACTATATATAGGTGGCTGGTATCGCGACAGCTCACCAGGCCACTATATATAGGTGGCTGGTATCGCGACAGCTCACCAGGCCACTATAGGTGACCGATATCGCGACAGCTCACCAGGCCACTATAGGTGACCGATATCGCGACAGCTCACCAGGCCACTATAGGTGACCGGTATCGCGACAGCTCACCAGGCCACTATAGGTGGCTGGTATCGCGACAGCTCACCAGGCCGCTATAGGTGGCTGGTATCGCGACAGCTCACCAGGCCACTATAGGTGGCTGGTATCGCGACAGCTCACCAGGCCACTATAGGTGGCTGGTATCGCGACAGCTCACCAGGCCACTATAGGTGGCTGGTATCGCGACAGCTCACCAGGCCACTATATATAAGTGGCTGGTATCGCGACAGCTCACCAGGCCACTATATATAGGTGGCTGGTATCGCGACAGCTCACCAGGCCACTATATATAGGTGGCTGGTATCGCGACAGCTCACCAGGCCACTATATATAGGTGGCTGGTATCGCGACAGCTCACCAGGCCACTATATATAGGTGGCTGGTATCGCGACAGCTCACCAGGCCACTATATATAGGTGGCTGGTATCGCGACAGCTCACCAGGCCACTATATATAGGTGGCTGGTATCGCGACAGCTCACCAGGCCACTATAGGTGACCGATATCGCGACAGCTCACCAGGCCACTATAGGTGACCGGTATCGCGACAGCTCACCAGGCCACT
The DNA here is from genome assembly GCA_951905685.1 of Eumerus sabulonum. Taxonomy (NCBI): domain Eukaryota; kingdom Metazoa; phylum Arthropoda; class Insecta; order Diptera; family Syrphidae; genus Eumerus; species Eumerus sabulonum. The sequence goes on from CATOVK010000032.1 coordinate 14,772, forward strand.
ATAGGTGGCTGGTATCGCGACAGCTCACCAGGCCGCTATAGGTGGCTGGTATCGCGACAGCTCACCAGGCCACTATAGGTGGCTGGTATCGCGACAGCTCACCAGGCCACTATAGGTGGCTGGTATCGCGACAGCTCACCAGGCCACTATAGGTGGCTGGTATCGCGACAGCTCACCAGGCCACTATATATAGGTGGCTGGTATCGCGACAGCTCACCAGGCCACTATATATAGGTGGCTGGTATCGCGACAGCTCACCAGGCCACTATATATAGGTGGCTGGTATCGCGACAGCTCACCAGGCCACTATATATAGGTGGCTGGTATCGCGACAGCTCACCAGGCCACTATATATAGGTGGCTGGTATCGCGACAACTCACCAGGCCACTATATATAGGTGGCTGGTATCGCGACAGCTCACCAAGCCACTATATATAGGTGGCTGGTATCGCGACAGCTCACCAGGCCACTATATATAGGTGGCTGGTATCGCGACAGCTCACCAGGCCACTATATATAGGTGGCTGGTATCGCGACAGCTCACCAGGCCACTATATATAGGTGGCTGGTATCGCGACAGCTCACCAGGCCACTATATATAGGTGGCTGGTATCGCGACAGCTCACCAGGCCACTATATATAGGTGCCTGGTATCGCGACAGCTCACCAGGCCACTATATATAGGTGCCTGGTATCGCGCCAGCTCACCAGGCCACTATATATAGGTGGCTGGTATCGCGCCAGCTCACCAGGCCACTATATATAGGTGGCTGGTATCGCGCCAGCTCACCAGGCCACTATATATAGGTGGCTGGTATCGCGACAGCTCACCAGGCCACTATATATAGGTGGCTGGTATCGCGACAGCTCACCAGGCCACTATATATAGGTGGCTGGTATCGCGACAGCTCACCAGGCCACTATATATAGGTGGCTGGTATCGCGACAGCTCACCAGGCCACTATATATAGGTGGCTGGTATCGCGACAGCTCACCAGGCCACTATATATAGGTGGCTGGTATCGCGACAGCTCACCAGGCCACTATATATAGGTGGCTGGTATCGCGACAGCTCACCAGGCCACTATATATAGGTGGCTGGTATCGCGACACCTCACCAGGCCACTATATATAGGTTGCTGGTATCGCGACAGCTCACCAGGCCACAATATATAGGTGGCTGGTATCGCGACAGCTCACCAGGCCACTATATATAGGTGGCTGGTATCGCGACAGCTCACCAGGCCACTACAGGTGGCTGGTATCGCGACAGCTCACCAGGCCACTATAGGTGGCTGGTATCGCGATAGCTCACCAGGCCACTATAGGTGGCTGGTATCGCGACAGCTCACCAGGCCACTATAGGTGGCTGGTATCGCGACAGCTCACCAGGCCACTATAGGTGGCTGGTATCGCGACAGCTCACCAGGCCACTATATATAGGTGGCTGGTATCGCGACAGCTCACCAGGCCACTATAGGTGGCTGGTATCGCGACAGCTCACCGGGCCACTATATATAGGTGGCTGGTATCGCGACAGCTCACCAGGCCACTATATATAGGTGGCTGGTATCGCGACAGCTCACCAGGCCACTATATATAGGTGGCTGGTATCGCGACAGCTCACCAGGCCACTATATATAGGTGGCTGGTATCGCGACAGCTCACCAGGCCACTATATATAGGTGGCTGGTATCGCGACAGCTCACCAGGCCACTATAGGTGGCTGGTATCGCGACAGCTCACCAGGCCACTATATATAGGTGGCTGGTATCGCGACAGCTCACCAGGCCACTATATATAGGTGGCTGGTATCGCGACAGCTCACCAGGCCACTATATATAGGTGGCTGGTATCGCGACAGCTCACCAGGCCACTATATATAGGTGGCTGGTATCGCGACAGCTCACCAGGCCACTATATATAGGTGGCTGGTATCGCGACAGCTCACCAGACCACTATATATAGGTGGCTGGTATCGCGACAGCTCACCAGGCCACTATATATAGGTGGCTGGTATCGCGACAGCTCACCAGGCCACTATATATAGGTGGCTGGTATCGCGACAGCTCACCAGGCCACTATATATAGGTGGCTGGTATCGGGACAGCTCACCAGGCCACTATATATAGGTGGCTGGTATCGCGACAGCTCACCAGGCCACTATAGGTGACCGATATCGCGACAGCTCACCAGGCCACTATAGGTGACCGATATCGCGACAGCTCACCAGGCCACTATAGGTGACCGGTATCGCGACAGCTCACCAGGCCACTATAGGTGGCTGGTATCGCGACAGCTCACCAGGCCGCTATAGGTGGCTGGTATCGCGACAGCTCACCAGGCCACTATAGGTGGCTGGTATCGCGACAGCTCACCAGGCCACTATAGGTGGCTGGTATCGCGACAGCTCACCAGGCCACTATATATAGGTGGCTGGTATCGCGACAGCTCACCAGGCCACTATAGGTGGCTGGTATCGCGACAGCTCACCAGGCCACTATATATAGGTGGCTGGTATCGCGACAGCTCACCAGGCCACTATATATAGGTGGCTGGTATCGCGACAGCTCACCAGGCCACTATATATAGGTGGCTGGTATCGCGACAGCTCACCAGGCCACTATATATAGGTGGCTGGTATCGCGACAGCTCACCAGGCCACTATATATAGGTGGCTGGTATCGCGACAGCTCACCAGGCCACTATATATAGGTGGCTGGTATCGCGACAGCTCACCAGGCCACTATATATAGGTGGCTGGTATCGCGACAGCTCACCAGGCCACTATATATAGGTGGCTGGTATCGCGACAGCTCACCAGGCCACTATATATAGGTGGCTGGTATCGCGACAGCTCACCAGGCCACTATATATAGGTGGCTGGTATCGCGACAGCTCACCAGGCCACTATATATAGGTGGCTGGTATCGCGACAGCTCACCAGGCCACTATATATAGGTGGCTGGTATCGCGACAGCTCACCAGGCCACTATATATAGGTGGCTGGTATCGCGACAGCTCACCAGGCCACTATATATAGGTGGCTGGTATCGCGACAGCTCACCAGGCCACTATATATAGGTGGCTGGTATCGCGACAGCTCACCAGGCCACTATATATAGGTGGCTGGTATCGCGCCAGCTCACCAGGCCACTATATATAGGTGGCTGGTATCGCGACAGCTCACCAGGCCACTATATATAGGTGGCTGGTATCGCGCCAGCTCACCAGGCCACTATATATAGGTGGCTGGTATCGCGACAGCTCACCAGGCCACTATATATAGGTGGCTGGTATCGCGACAGCTCACCAGGCCACTATATATAGGTGGCTGGTATCGCGACAGCTCACCAGGCCACTATATATAGGTGGCTGGTATCGCGACAGCTCACCAGGCCACTATATATAGGTGGCTGGTATCGCGACAGCTCACCAGGCCACTAAAGGTGACCGGTACCGCGAAAGCTCACCAGGCCACTATAGGTGACCGGTATCGCGACAGCTCACCAGGCCACTATAGGTGACCGATATCGCGACAGCTCACCAGGCCACTATAGGTGACCGGTATCGCGACAGCTCACCAGGCCACTGTAGGTGACCGGTATCGCGACAGCTCACCAGGCCACTATAGGTGACCGGTATCGCGACAGCTCACCAGGCCACTATAGGTGGCTGGTATCGCGACAGCTCACCAGGCCACTATAGGTGGCTGGTATCGCGACAGCTCACCAGGCCACTATAGGTGGCTGGTATCGCGACAGCTCACCAGGCCACTATAGGTGACCGGTATCGCGACAGCTCACCAGGCCACTATATATAGGTGGCTGGTATCGCGACAGCTCACCAGGCCACTATATATAGGTGGCTGGTATCGCGACAGCTCACCAGGCCACTATATATAGGTGGCTGGTATCGCGACAGCTCACCAGGCCACTATATATAGGTGGCTGGTATCGCGACAGCTCACCAGGCCACTATATATAGGTGGCTGGTATCGCGACAGCTCACCAGGCCACTATATATAGGTGGCTGGTATCGCGACAGCTCACCAGGCCACTATATATAGGTGGCTGGTATCGCGACAGCTCACCAGGCCACTATATATAGGTGGCTGGTATCGCGACAGCTCACCAGGCCACTATATATAGGTGGCTGGTATCGCGACAGCTCACCAGGCCACTATATATAGGTGGCTGGTATCGCGACAGCTCACCAGGCCACTATATATAGGTGGCTGGTATCGCGACAGCTCACCAGGCCACTATATATAGGTGGCTGGTATCGCGACAGCTCACCAGGCCACTATATATAGGTGGCTGGTATCGCGACAGCTCACCAGGCCACTATATATAGGTGGCTGGTATCGCGACAGCTCACCAGGCCACTATAGGTGACCGGTATCGCGACAGCTCACCAGGCCACTATAGGTGACCGGTATCGCGACAGCTCACCAGGCCACTATAGGTGGCTGGTATCGCGACAGCTCACCAGGCCACTATAGGTGGCTGGTATCGCGACAGCTCACCAGGCCACTATAGGTGGCTGGTATCGCGACAGCTCACCAGGCCACTATAGGTGGCTGGTATCGCGACAGCTCACCAGGCCACTATAGGTGGCTGGTATCGCGACAGCTCATCAGGCCACTATAGGTGGCTGGTATCGCGACAGCTCACCAGGCCACTATATATAGGTGGCTGGTATCGCGACAGCTCACCAGGCCACTATAGGTGGCTGGTATCGCGACAGCTCACCAGGCCACTATAGGTGGCTGGTATCGCGACAGCTCACCAGGCCACTATAGGTGGCTGGTATCGCGACAGCTCACCAGGCCACTATAGGTGGCTGGTATCGCGACAGCTCACCAGGCCACTATATATAGGTGGCTGGTATCGCGACAGCTCACCAGGCCACTATAGGTGACCGATATCGCGACAGCTCACCAGGCCACTATAGGTGGCTGGTATCGCGACAGCTCACCAGGCCACTATAGGTGGCTGGTATCGCGACAGCTCACCAGGCCACTATATATAGGTGGCTGGTATCGCGACAGCTCACCAGGCCACTATAGGTGGCTGTATCGCGACAGCTCACCAGGCCACTATAGGTGACTGGTATCGCGACAGCTCACCAGGCCACTATAGGTGGCTGGTATCGCGACAGCTCACCAGGCCACTATAGGTGGCTGGTATCGCGACAGCTCACCAGGCCACTATAGGTGGCTGGTATCGCGACAGCTCACCAGGCCACTATAGGTGGCTGGTATCGCGACAGCTCACCAGGCCACTATAGGTGGCTGGTATCGCGACAGCTCACCAGGCCACTATAGGTGGCTGGTATCGCGACAGCTCACCAGGCCACTATAGGTGGCTGGTATCGCGACAGCTCACCAGGCCACTATAGGTGGCTGGTATCGCGACAGCTCACCAGGCCACTATAGGTGGCTGGTATCGCGACAGCTCACCAGGCCACTATATAGGTGGCTGGTATCGCGACAGCTCACCAGGCCACTATAGGTGGCTGGTATCGCGACAGCTCACCAGGCCACTATATATAGGTGGCTGGTATCGCGACAGCTCACCAGGCCACTATATATAGGTGGCTGGTATCGCGACAGCTCACCAGGCCACTATATATAGGTGGCTGGTATCGCGACAGCTCACCAGGCCACTATATATAGGTGGCTGGTATCGCGACAGCTCACCAGGCCACTATATATAGGTGGCTGGTATCGCGACAGCTCACCAGGCCACTATATATAGGTGGCTGGTATCGCGACAGCTCACCAGGCCACTATATATAGGTGGCTGGTATCGCGACAGCTCACCAGGCCACTATATAGGTGGCTGGTATCGCGACAGCTCACCAGGCCACTATATATAGGTGGCTGGTATCGCGACAGCTCACCAGGCCACTATATATAGGTGGCTGGTATCGCGACAGCTCACCAGGCCACTATAGGTGGCTGGTATCGCGACAGCTCACCAGGCCACTATATAGGTGGCTGGTATCGCGACAGCTCACCAGGCCACTATAGGTGGCTGGTATCGCGACAGCTCACCAGGCCACTATAGGTGGCTGGTATCGCGACAGCTCACCAGGCCACTATAGGTGGCTGGTATCGCGACAGCTCACCAGGCCACTATAGGTGGCTGGTATCGCGACAGCTCACCAGGCCACTATAGGTGGCTGGTATCGCGACAGCTCACCAGGCCACTATAGGTGGCTGGTATCGCGACAGCTCACCAGGCCACTATAGGTGGCTGGTATCGCGACAGCTCACCAGGCCACTATAGGTGGCTGGTATCGCGACAGCTCACCAGGCCACTATAGGTGGCTGGTATCGCGACAGCTCACCAGGCCACTATAGGTGGCTGGTATCGCGACAGCTCACCAGGCCACTATAGGTGGCTGGTATCGCGACAGCTCACCAGGCCACTATAGGTGGCTGGTATCGCGACAGCTCACCAGGCCACTATAGGTGGCTGGTATCGCGACAGCTCACCAGGCCACTATAGGTGGCTGGTATCGCGACAGCTCACCAGGCCACTATAGGTGGCTGGTATCGCGACAGCTCACCAGGCCACTATAGGTGGCTGGTATCGCGACAGCTCACCAGGCCACTATAGGTGGCTGGTATCGCGACAGCTCACCAGGCCACTATAGGTGGCTGGTATCGCGACAGCTCACCAGGCCACTATAGGTGGCTGGTATCGCGACAGCTCACCAGGCCACTATAGGTGGCTGGTATCGCGACAGCTCACCAGGCCACTATAGGTGGCTGGTATCGCGACAGCTCACCAGGCCACTATAGGTGACTGGTATCGCGACAGCTCACCAGGCCACTATAGGTGGCTGGTATCGCGACAGCTCACCAGGCCACTATAGGTGGCTGGTATCGCGACAGCTCACCAGGCCACTATAGGTGGCTGGTATCGCGACAGCTCACCAGGCCACTATAGGTGGCTGGTATCGCGACAGCTCACCAGGCCACTATAGGTGGCTGGTATCGCGACAGCTCACCAGGCCACTATAGGTGGCTGGTATCGCGACAGCTCACCAGGCCACTATAGGTGGCTGGTATCGCGACAGCTCACCAGGCCACTATAGGTGGCTGGTATCGCGACAGCTCACCAGGCCACTATAGGTGGCTGGTATCGCGACAGCTCACCAGGCCACTATAGGTGGCTGGTATCGCGACAGCTCACCAGGCCACTATAGGTGGCTGGTATCGCGACAGCTCACCAGGCCACTATAGGTGGCTGGTATCGCGACAGCTCACCAGGCCACTATAGGTGGCTGGTATCGCGACAGCTCACCAGGCCACTATAGGTGGCTGGTATCGCGACAGCTCACCAGGCCACTATAGGTGGCTGGTATCGCGACAGCTCACCAGGCCACTATAGGTGGCTGGTATCGCGACAGCTCACCAGGCCACTATAGGTGGCTGGTATCGCGACAGCTCACCAGGCCACTATAGGTGGCTGGTATCGCGACAGCTCACCAGGCCACTATAGGTGGCTGGTATCGCGACAGCTCACCAGGCCACTATAGGTGGCTGGTATCGCGACAGCTCACCAGGCCACTATAGGTGGCTGGTATCGCGACAGCTCACCAGGCCACTATAGGTGGCTGGTATCGCGACAGCTCACCAGGCCACTATAGGTGGCTGGTATCGCGACAGCTCACCAGGCCACTATAGGTGGCTGGTATCGCGACAGCTCACCAGGCCACTATAGGTGGCTGGTATCGCGACAGCTCACCAGGCCACTATAGGTGGCTGGTATCGCGACAGCTCACCAGGCCACTATAGGTGGCTGGTATCGCGACAGCTCACCAGGCCACTATAGGTGGCTGGTATCGCGACAGCTCACCAGGCCACTATAGGTGGCTGGTATCGCGACAGCTCACCAGGCCACTATAGGTGGCTGGTATCGCGACAGCTCACCAGGCCACTATAGGTGGCTGGTATCGCGACAGCTCACCAGGCCACTATAGGTGGCTGGTATCGCGACAGCTCACCAGGCCACTATAGGTGGCTGGTATCGCGACAGCTCACCAGGCCACTATAGGTGGCTGGTATCGCGACAGCTCACCAGGCCACTATAGGTGGCTGGTATCGCGACAGCTCACCAGGCCACTATAGGTGGCTGGTATCGCGACAGCTCACCAGGCCACTATAGGTGGCTGGTATCGCGACAGCTCACCAGGCCACTATAGGTGGCTGGTATCGCGACAGCTCACCAGGCCACTATAGGTGGCTGGTATCGCGACAGCTCACCAGGCCACTATAGGTGGCTGGTATCGCGACAGCTCACCAGGCCACTATAGGTGGCTGGTATCGCGACAGCTCACCAGGCCACTATAGGTGGCTGGTATCGCGACAGCTCACCAGGCCACTATAGGTGGCTGGTATCGCGACAGCTCACCAGGCCACTATAGGTGGCTGGTATCGCGACAGCTCACCAGGCCACTATAGGTGGCTGGTATCGCGACAGCTCACCAGGCCACTATAGGTGGCTGGTATCGCGACAGCTCACCAGGCCACTATAGGTGGCTGGTATCGCGACAGCTCACCAGGCCACTATAGGTGGCTGGTATCGCGACAGCTCACCAGGCCACTATAGGTGGCTGGTATCGCGACAGCTCACCAGGCCACTATAGGTGGCTGGTATCGCGACAGCTCACCAGGCCACTATAGGTGGCTGGTATCGCGACAGCTCACCAGGCCACTATAGGTGGCTGGTATCGCGACAGCTCACCAGGCCACTATAGGTGGCTGGTATCGCGACAGCTCACCAGGCCACTATAGGTGGCTGGTATCGCGACAGCTCACCAGGCCACTATAGGTGGCTGGTATCGCGACAGCTCACCAGGCCACTATAGGTGGCTGGTATCGCGACAGCTCACCAGGCCACTATAGGTGGCTGGTATCGCGACAGCTCACCAGGCCACTATAGGTGGCTGGTATCGCGACAGCTCACCAGGCCACTATAGGTGGCTGGTATCGCGACAGCTCACCAGGCCACTATAGGTGGCTGGTATCGCGACAGCTCACCAGGCCACTATAGGTGGCTGGTATCGCGACAGCTCACCAGGCCACTATAGGTGGCTGGTATCGCGACAGCTCACCAGGCCACTATAGGTGGCTGGTATCGCGACAGCTCACCAGGCCACTATAGGTGGCTGGTATCGCGACAGCTCACCAGGCCACTATAGGTGGCTGGTATCGCGACAGCTCACCAGGCCACTATAGGTGGCTGGTATCGCGACAGCTCACCAGGCCACTATAGGTGGCTGGTATCGCGACAGCTCACCAGGCCACTATAGGTGGCTGGTATCGCGACAGCTCACCAGGCCACTATAGGTGGCTGGTATCGCGACAGCTCACCAGGCCACT